>OY744565.1:3375281-3772404 GCA_963556235.1 Cryptophagus acutangulus | reverse complement strand
TTGGCAAATCGTATTGAGATTAATTATCGAGAGTGAGTGGCCAAATGTAAGACAAGAACAAGAAGTGCGAGAATAAGTGCGACACGCATTAAAAAGAAGCAGAGTGTAGTGCGTTTGAAACTGCATTACTGAATCCACCAACTGGGCCACCGCCAACGTTCCCGCCAGCCATCAGCTACAACCCACCAACAAGCGGCTTCGTAACATCGAGCACACATAACAAAAATGTAAGTGCAAAAACTTAATACAGGCAACCTAATGTAAAGACGAGATGTCTACCTTGCCTTATTGAAACCTTAGAATTGTAGAAGTAGGTTTTTATAATATATGTGTATTCTGTAAATGTTTCTAAATTTTATTTAAACAATGAATAACCTTTTCCTGTATGTCGTGGAGAAAACCCGCGACAAATTGAACCCACTGTAACAATTTCAAAGTTATATGGGAAGAAGATATTGTAACTCTACACGATGAGAAAATGGAAGATTAACGCCAGACAACAGTGATATCAAGAATTCAATTAAGATATCATTGAGTATTATGCATTGTGTATTGTTCACACAAATATTAAGGGGAAGACATATTCAGCAAAAATTATTGTTCTCAGAGTGTCTATCACTTTTGTCTGGTGGGCTAAGATTCAGTTGGAAATTGACCAAGATTCTGACTTCTCTCGTAGAGGAAGTATTGTATTTATGAATTTTTTTTTCTAAGTTTCACAATTTTCGACTTTGTAAAATCCGTAGATTATGAAAATCATGGTCACTAATTTCCGTCTGTCGGTCGGTCTGTTCGTTTCTTTAAGACACTATATTTCGGAATTTACTGAACCAATTTAAACATAATTTGCGTCTTTTTTTTACCTGCCCATAGATGATATCGAAGAAAAAAAGTTTATAAAATTCTCAAAGACTTATTGCGCGTTATAGGCCAGAAACATGCTAAAAATGGCAAAATCGGTGGATCCACTTAATCTTCTAAAGTTGCGGGCCGATTTTGACCAAATTTTGAACATATGTATCGTGTATAGCCCAAGTGGTAAATGCTTTCAAAAAATCTGGAGTTTTTTACAGCGTTGAATTTTTATTAAGGGTTGAAGGGTCAAAAAGTTGTAAAAATACATACGTTGTAACATGAATACCTGCCAGGAGGAATTATTGATTTGAACCAAATTTGGAATACATATTAAGGATACATTGAAGAAAATGCTGGTAAAAGTTTCATACCCTAAAAATAAGCACTTGTGACTCATTTTCCTTCTTATTTTAAAAAATATAATATTTAAAGTTTAAATTTAAATTCCAGAAGTATTTATTGAATTGTCAACTGAATTCTATACCTTATAATTTTCAGTTGTTAATTTTTTGTTAACTTAGTTTTTTTTTATTATGGTTTTTTGGGTTAAGTTGATTAGCTTTATGCTAGACTTCGCCTTTTTAGTTAAGTTTCTGTCATTATTATACTATTTTTATGTATTACTGCAATATTGTTCTGTGATGTCTCTACAGTATTGTATTGTTGGTGACTTACCTAAATAAAGTTTAATAATAATTATTATTATTATTTGCCTTTTAACTTAATTGTTCAAAAATTGACGGTATTATGATTCTTATATGACAGCATTACCCACAATTTTACCTCAGTTATCTTAGTAATGTTTAGATAATGAGTAATTAAAAATAATTTTCGACCCTTGCCACACACCCCCTACGCCTAATAATACAGTTCAGATTTTATTCATATTTGGTTTTTACTATGCATTGCAAAAATATTTACAAATAATCTAATTAAAAATTATATTCAACCCTTATTTTATAACTTTAACCTTTAATATATCTTTTATAGTTAAAATGCTGAGATTTCTATCAAATGTGGATTCTAGTAGTATTTTTATATTATACAAAAGGTGCCTCAAAATTTTAAAAATTTGAATAAGGAATTTTCACTTAACGAGAGAGAAGTACTGTGGAATCTCATTTCCAGCGAATTTTTACATTACTACTTTACTTATTTACTATTGTCTTTATTATATTCAATTTGACTTTCAAATAAATGCTGCGCATACTTTTAACTCGATTTAGCGTTTTTATTTTTTTGTGTGCTATGTATCGAAAATCAGGACTTACTTCTCGGCCGCGAGTGCCACTAGGATTCTAAGTCCGCATTGGCTAGTGAGCTAAAGGTGAAAAGTGAAAAGCTAAAGGTGATAAACTTTGCAAGTAGCAATGTCTCCAGTAGCTTCAAATATATTTCAACCAAGTTGATTAGAGGCATCGACGTTCTTGTACAGAACCCAATTGTCTTGTATAGGACCCAATTGTCTTATATATGACCCAATAGGACGTTCTTGTGTAGGTTTAAATTGGTACTGATATAAAAATATAAATATTTCCAAATACTTTATATTATTATTTTTGGCTGGTCAAGCGAGGTCGACATGCTGCTGCTTTACTGAGACATGAACAACCTGAGAACAGTCTTGACAAGATCAGGTTTTTTTTTTGTTTTTTTTTCGTTTATGTCTTATGTGTGTTTGATTTTTCTGTTTTTTTCTTGTTTTTTTACTGACTCTGTTCGGTAGAAGCAATTGGCGCTGTTATATTAATTTTTTTTGTTTTATCAAATATTACATTAAGCAGGTTTATACCATTTTTGGCGGGCGGGTGTATATTGTGGTATAGGGTATATATTGTGTTACTAGTTATAAGGTCTATTGTACACTCTTGTTATATTAGTTGTAAGAACTTAATTATAAACAATATTAATAAATAAATAAATAAAAAATACTAGAACCTTTTGCTGTTTTAGAGAGATGACTGGGTGCAAGAGTATCGGGGCTTATATAATAATCCCAGGCACAACATTTTCTAGACTCCCTGTGGAATCTACGTTAAATGTTAAACCATCTGGTCTTTTCCGTTGGTACAAGCTAGATCGAAGGTTCTAGGACCCATGGAACAAGACTTGATATGAAACTCATG
The DNA here is from genome assembly GCA_963556235.1 of Cryptophagus acutangulus. Taxonomy (NCBI): domain Eukaryota; kingdom Metazoa; phylum Arthropoda; class Insecta; order Coleoptera; family Cryptophagidae; genus Cryptophagus; species Cryptophagus acutangulus. Next base: position 3,769,423 of record OY744565.1, on the reverse strand, counting down.
AAATAAATTGGTTTCCTTCTTTGTGTCTTGACAAACGATCCTTAGGTACTGTAATGACTATTTAGCCGTGGGGGAGGATGGTTAAAGTAAATGCGCCACAGCCTAAACAATGATGTTGAGTTGTTGAGTAAACAGTGGAGATTGTACATATTTGAATTGTATTATTATGAATTAAATTATATTTAATATAAATATATATATTTAGAAATAATATATACAACACCCCAACAGAAAAATTTGGACCGTTTGGCCGAAAGAGTTTCCATCAAAAAAGTTTCTTATAAAATAGAGCGGTTCCCACAATGTGTATTAATTTTTAATAAATAAAGATTTCGTTAATATTTTTAGTGAGCTGATAAAAAAACAAATTCCTTTTAATGCCAAAACCAATTTTGGCACGTTTAAAGTTTGTCTGCTTTTTTTCATCAAATCTTGGTGAAGCTATAGAAATATTAGACCTCTGATCTTGTAAATCAGTAATACATGGGCGACCAACAACAAATCATATTGAAAACCTTGTATGTATGTATATTTTTTAGAATTTTGGGCACAAAAAGTGTAATTTTATAAAACTGCAGTTTGGCAATAATCAACTGTTTGAAATACACTTTTGCAGTAGAATAGTGTGTTTAAGTGTACTGGTTTAATTGTGGACACGGATTTTGCATTAGGCGTATCATTGGATTTAGTATCGATCAATAACATTTATTTATTATTAAACGTGACATATAATTGACCAATGAAAACATTCACAACTAAATTTACTGCTACGGCTACTGCAAAATCAGTGTGCATAATCAAATCATTAGAATAAACGATAAACGATTTCGTAATCAAAATCCTGCATATATGTACTACCACCAACGAGCAATTCGTAGTTTAATATCCGTCTTGTGTTAACTGTTGCTTTTACAGAATTACAATCAGTAATCACAACTACTGTATAAGTATACCAACCAGATATACGAGAAAATGCTTTAGTGCATTAATAATGGCTAAAGTTTCTAGCTCAAATAAATTTCATTTAGGTTTATTAGAGGTGGTGCGTTTGCTAAAGTAAGCCACTACCTTATTTTGGCCATCATAGTGACTTTTGGAAAAGAATAGCAGAATGACATCTGTATGCAATTCAGTAAACAAATTAGGATTGAACACACCTAAAAGAGACCTAACAACTAATAACATATTTTATCCACTTTCGTTGAATATCGACTACTTTTGGTCACCAAAATGAGTGAGTAAAGTACTACTTTTAATCACTAGTGATTAAAAAATATTTAATCACTCATGCATTGACGTTTGACATATTATCTAGTAATCTATTCCCAATGACATTAATTATTTAAATTACAACTTAAAAGCATTCACTAGCATATTAAAGTACAATTGCAAATATTCTAAATCTATTACAGTGACATATATTTTAATTAATTTTAATTTGGTATATAACTTATATGGTGCAAAAACTATAAAAAAATGTATTAGTTTAATTAGATAAAACCTATTTTTTGGCAGAAATGAGCTAATAACTTTTTTTTCATGTTAATTAGCATTGTGCTAAGAATTATTATCCACTTATTGTAATATATTATAATATATTACTGTATTTCCATTGCAATATCTAATTTGCTATATTACTGTATTTCCATTGCAATATTAATTCATTCAATAATTTTGTTAATATGTATGGTTTTATTTTCTACAAAAGTGGATAAAATCAGGTTTAGCACACGTGAGCAAAGTCATTTAATCACACGTCTGATTGGGGCCCTCGCCTACGGCTCGGGCGCCCAACATTCAGACTAGTGATTAAATGATACACTTTACTCACTTGTACTAAAAATAGCTATTTTAGCTCTTTCTTGCTCGTCAGAACATTGACCGTTCATTCTACGAGTATATAACATTTGTAATGCATGCAATTTTAAAAGCAAATTTAAGGATACTTTTTCTGAAGTATCCTGCTAATCTCATACAGTGACGCGGATTTGTAAAAGCATAAATATGCACTTGCTGAAGGAAATATTTTAAATATTTTTAAAATGAAGAATTATTCATCAATTCACCAATTATTATACAGTGACTCTGGCGATGGCCTTAGGAAAAATTGGTAACCGATGACTTATAAATAATGTATATCAAAGAAAGGTGGCCGATAATTTGAGTGCAAACATTTTTCATCGACTTTCAATCAAGTAGCTTTAAAAAGTAGTAAGAATAATATGATTCCTAAATCCTATTATTAATGACGACTTGATTAAAAAATCGTTGACATTAATTCTAGTAAGCTGAGGAAAAAACAAATTCCTTTTAATGCCAAAACCAATTTTGGCAAAAGGCATGTTTTATATTTGTCTCCTTTTTTCCATCAAATTTTGGTAAAGCTCAGTTATATTTAGGTGACCAACACCAAATAACCTTGAAAACCTTGTAAGTATCTATATTTTATAGAATTTTTGGCACTAAAAGTGTAATTTTATAAAATTGCAGTTTGGCAATATTCAACTGTTAATATCTTTGCAGTAGAATAGTGTGTTTAATTGTAATGGTTTGATTGCGTACACTGATTTTGCATTAGCCGTAGCATTGGATTTATGCCGATCAATGACATTTATTTATTATTAAACGTTACATGTAATTGATCAATGAAAACATTCCCAATTAAATCTAGAGCTACGGTTAATGCAAAATCTGTCAGTGTGCATAATCAAACCATCAGAAAAATATTGACTTAAAAATGAAAACTTCTGATTTCTAAAATTAGAAGTAGCCATTTTTAACACCTAAAATTTGGTATTTGATTATAAATTTTACCCTTTCAAAGATTCGTAGTATTTAAACTCGGATTTAAAAAATTAAACAATGTTTTCACGTTAAATATTTCTGTACGGTAAACTGTAATAATGTCCTGAATCTCACTGATATTATTTATTTATTTCAAGATTGAGGCTATCAAGTTACCAAAAAAAAACGAACACAGTAAAATGGACAAACGGGTAAGTATCTATTAGTTTTCACTTTTTAGGATGCTATTTGTCTATCTTTTTTTTGTCATTCACTTTTTTGAATCTATCTATAACTGAATTAAATTAAAATTAAACTGTAACTAAAATCTTAAAGCAGACTAAATATGATTCAATTGTTATAATCTTGTAATTCTATTACTTTATATAAATTTTATATTACATAACATATATTTTGTATCGAATTTGATTTCTGAATCTGCCTCAAAGTCGAGCCAACCAAATAATGCTGACCAAATTTACTATACTGGTCCGAATAACATCGAAGTCGTGAGGAATTCAAACTAGGCCTTTTAGGTCACCCCTGGCCCCACGATAATACGCCTTTTCCCTACGACGAACTGATCGTTGTTAAAAAGAAAAACCTGTTCAAGAAATTAGAACGACAATTCGAAGACGGCGTGTAAGTAAACCTTCACCGATATAAGTGAATATTTTTGAAGTTTCTTTCATAGGAATGCAAATCTTTTGGCGAAACTAGGCGACGTAGAGTTTCCTTGCCACTCAGAGGTAATTCAGTTTTATTCAGAGAAATTTAGTGACTTGAACGGTATTCGAGAAATAATCATTGAAATGGTATTCAACTAGTATTAAACTAGTCAAATTTGTAATAACCATAACCTATTTAAATTACAGGACAAGTGCAGTTATGATTTTTTTTTTTTATATATATTACTGGATGATATCAATTGATATCAACTCAACATTAGAATATATGAACAGAGAAAATGTTCTAAACTTGCTTCAAGGAGGCAAATAAATGGCAAGTTTTTAAAACATATAAAATTTTACTACTTGCATTTTCTCCAAAAATGTTACCAATTTTTAGGAAAATAACTGCTAAATTAGAATTTAAGAGGGGAAATGACTTTCTTTTGAAATGCTCAAAAACGTTAAATATTTAAATTTACGATAAATAGTAAAATTGCTACTTCTTTTATGGAAATACCATAATACCATATTCTAAACAGAAATATTAACCATATTATTATTATTAACCATATTCTAAACAGAAATTTTTTGAAACAGAAATTTGAAGATAGCAAGAGAGAAATACTGAAGAATCTCATTTCCAGCGAATTTTAAACTTGTGTTAATTGGAAAAGTAATCGGTTTAATAACAAAAATAATATTAACCAGAACATTTATTTTTTATCCTATTATCAATTGTAGGTATATGGCGATAAAAGTGACCATAAATTAAAATCGCATTTTAAAATCAAATTCTTTTCTAATTTATTAAATAGGTTTAATGATTATCAAAACTCTTGTATTTTAGAACTGATTGAGCAATGCATGGCTTTTATCAAAAAGAAGAATAATTGAAACTTGTAGATTGCGATGGATGGTGGTTTGAGTGCCTTCTTGTAATAATGTGGACTGTATAATTTTGACTTATTTATTTCTTTCTCTGATGCACAAAGGAATGTAAATTACAATTTCGATTGCTTACTACGCTCAGCTCGGCTGCTTAGTCGCAAGTGCTGCCTCTCCGCTCGATCTGCGCACGCAAAGCCCTACTACCGTAGTGGACAGGGTGATACACATAAATCTACCTATGCCTATACAGGGTGATACATGTACAACATACAGTGGCGGCCAAAAAAAACGCAACACCTTTAAACGAATAGTAGGCGTAATTTTAAAAGTTTTAGTGTTGTAAAATGACTTTAAATTAAAATTGAAAAAAATAAAAAAATAAAAAAAATTGATATTTAAAAAAAATATATTTTTTTTCCTGCAGCAACTTCTCGCAATATCCAACCGTCTTCTAATTCAGCAATGGCTCTGGATTTTTAGAAATGTGTTTAATTGAGGCATTTATTTGAAGGATTTTAGTCTTTTGTGATAATTTATTATAAAATTATTTTGACACTGACATTAAATAAGTGACTAATATCAAGTATGCTAAAAAGTTCTATTTACAAAGGGAAATATTAGGTGTTGCGTTTTTTTTGGCCGCCACTGTACAGTGGCGGCCAAAAAAACGCAACACCTAATATTTCCCTTTGTAAATACAACTTTTTAGCATACTTGATATTAGTCACATATTTATTGTCAGTGTCAAAATAATTTTATAATAAATTATCACAAAAGACTTAAATCCTTCAAATAAATGCCTCAATTAAACACATTTCAAAAATCCAGAGCCATTGCTGAATTAGAAAACGGTTGGTTATTGCGAGAAGTTGCTGCAGGAAAAAAATATATATTTTTTAAATATCAATTTTTTTTTTCAATTTTAATATAAAGTCATTTTACAACACTAAAACTTTTAAAATTACGCCTACTATTCGTTTAAAGGTGTTGCGTTTTTTTTGGCCGCCACTGTACATACATAACAATATTAGAGCTGAACATGGCCCCGCCTTGGAAGACCATAGGGTCTTACAAATTAAAAAACAAACTTATAGCAATAAACATATAGAAATAAACAAAACCTAAGCGAATAATTGAAGTAATAACTTTACAGATATAGTCACTAAGTACGCACACTAAAATCGCTCACGAGCACACAATTGCTCTTACTGTCACTTTCACCATCTGGTAGCGGAAAAAGCTTTACGCAAGGTCTCTTACATATCCCAGTTCTGGTTTTCACAGTCGCAACTCGGTGGATACCGTCTCGTCCAGCGTGAAGATCGATGATGCGAGCAATTGGCCATTGAAAAGGTGGGGAATGATCGTCCTTGATTAAGACCATTTGTCCGGGAAGCAGAGAACGCTCCTGCGATTTCCATTTGGGCCTTGCTTGTAAACTGGTCAGATATTCAAAAACCCAACGTTTCCAAAACTGCTGAGTCAGCTGCTGCAGGCGTTGAAAGTGAGAGAGTCTCGACTCTCTAACTTCGGTTAGGTCGTCATCTGGAGCTGATGTTAGCCTTCGTCCAATTAGGAAATGTGAAGGGGTTAGCGCTTCAAGGTCATTAGGGTCATTGAAAGGGGGGGTAAGCGGTCTGGAATTCAGTATCGCCTCAACCTGACAACCGACAGTGACAAGCTCTTCAAAGGTGAGGGATGCGTTTCCCAATATGCGCTTTAAGTGGAATTTCGCCCGTTTAACGCCCGCTTCCCAGAGCCCCCCGAAGTGCGGTGAACGTGCTGGTATAAATCGTCACGAAATTCCCTCCAAGGCCATAGGCTCCACGATTCTACTGTTGTCTGACTCGAGTTCCCGCACAATACGCCCGAGCTCATTGTTTGCTCCCAAAAAATTAGTGCCGTTATCTGAGAATACTCGACTTGGTTTTCCCCTACGCGAGATGAATCTTCTAAGAGCCGCAATAAACGCTTCAGTGGTCAGTGAGGAAACTATTTCCAAGTGAATTGCCTTTGTTGAAAAACAAATAAATAGTGAGATATAGCATTTGGAGGTCTTAGAACCGCGACCCTTATGATTTTTGATTACAAACGGCCCGGCATAGTCAACTCCAGTGGTTTGAAAGGGATAGGATGGTCTCACACGATTACCAAGTAACGATCCCATGAATGGCTTCGAATTTGATGGATTAGCACGGATGCAAGTGACACAGTTGTGGACAATTTTTCTAGATACATTTTTCCCGCAAATTATCCAAAATTTCTCGCGCACGGAAAACAATAATTGCTGGGAACCCGCATGTGCTAATCGCGTATGCTCAAATCGAAATATCAAAACAGTAACCCAATGACTTGTTGGTAATAAGATTTGATGCTTCGTTGCGTAATCCAATTTCGAATTTTGTAGCCGCCCTCCCACTCGTAATACGCCACTCTCATCTAGGAAAGGTGGCAATGACAGTAATTTTGACCGCCTACACAACGCTTGCCTTTTTTTTAACGCTTCAATTTCGCTTGAAAACGCCTCGGCCTGAACAATTTTTATGATTACCTTGAATGACTCTTTTAGTTCTTCACTACTTAAAACTCCAACCCGCTTATTCCTAGGATTTCGGCAGTTATATGCAAACCTAAAAATATACGATACCGCTCCTTTCAGTCTAGACATATTGGAAAATCGTTCGAAATTTATAGGATTAAACCTGGTCTGTGTAGTGCAAACCTTTAATTTAATTTCCGGTAGATTATCTTCCGTTATACGGGTACTTTGGGGCCACGATTGCGCCTCCTTGGCCAGCCATGCCGGTCCGTGCCACCATAGATTATCATTAACAATGTGACTAGGAGAAACTCCCCGCGAAATTTGATCGGCCGGATTGTCACTAGATGCGACGTGATGCCATTGGGCAACGCCTACTAAGTTAATGATTTGGGCAACGCGATTAGCCGGAAATATTTTTAACGTGTTGACCGGTCTATTTAGCCAACCTAAAACGATCGTAGAGTCCGTCCACAAATGCATCTCGTCAATATTTAAACGCAACGAATCTAATGCCTTCCGCACTGACTTCGCCAATACGAGAGCGGCACATAGCTCTAATCGCGGAATCGTAAGCGTTTTCAAAGGCGCTACCTTAGCCTTTGAACATAAGAGATGAATATATACTGACCCTTTCTCATCCACAGAACGGATAAAAACGCAAGCGCCATATGCCTTTTCGGAAGCATCGGCAAATCCGTGTATTTGAATGTTGCGCGAGTTAATGCAAATCACGCGTCTCGGAATCTTTAACAGGTTGAGTTGATCCAGCTCGTTCTGAAATTGGACCCAATTATTTTTTAAATCTCGCGGAACTTTATTATTCCAATCTAAACGCGCCTGCCACAACGTTTGCAACATAATTTTTGCACTAACGATGCATGCCCCTAACAGACCGAGGGGATCAAAAATTCGGCTGATGGCCGACAAGATAGTTCTCTTGGTTGCAACTACCGGAGCACCCATATTAATTTTATACGACAGAGTATCACTTATTGTGGACCAATATAAACCTAGCGTCTTGGTTTGGTCAAAGCTTGCGATCTCTATTACCGGTTCGCTGCTTCTCATAAGATTCAATTGAGATAAGGCCTTTGGATCGCTTGATGTCCACTTACGAAGTGGAAAACACCCTTTCAACAAAATCGTATTTATTCTATCGCATAATGAGGCGACCTCGGCAGCGTCTTTGGCCCCCGTTAACAGGTCGTCAACATAAAAGTCTTCACTAATTATTCGTGCCGCAATTGGGTCTGATTCATTGAACTCTATTAACAATTGCTTCAGGCACCTGGTTGATAAGAACGAGGCCGAAGCCGTGCCATGCGTTAGCGTATTTAATTGATATACTTTAATCGAATCTGAAGGATTACTCCGCCATAAAATCTGTTGAAAAGCCCTATCCTCTTCTCTAACTGTTACCTGACGATACATTTGTTCAACGTCCGCCGATATCGCAACTGCCCGCTGCCGAAACCGCAACAATATACTTAGCAAATCACCTTGTATCACAGGACCCACGCATTCCAGGTTATTCCTCGAGTAATTAGAGCCTGTAACAAATGAAGCATCGAAAACTACGCGCAATTTAGTGGTAGAACTCTGCTCATTTATGACAACGTGATGCGGTATAAAATAGTGGGGATTTGAGGTGACTGGATTGCTAAATAAGGTCATATGACCTAAAGCTTCGTACTCGGCCAAAAACGCATGATACATCTCGCCCATCTGGGGGTTCGCCGATAACCTTTTTTCCAGTGATAAAAATCTTTTCAACGTGCCATCTTTCGAAACCCCTAATAATTGCGTTGGTTTACTAAATGGTATAGCCACAACAAATCGTCCGAAACTCTCGCGCGTGCAGCTTTTAAGAAAATGCGTTTCACAAAATTTTTCCTCTTCTGAACGAGGTGTACCAGCAAAATTATTTTCTATTTCCCAAAACCTTTCTAATTGATTATGGATTTCTCGATATTCATTAAAATTGCATCCTACGGACTGTGTTAACGAATTTGCTTGCGGAACAATTGAACCAGATATAACCCAACCCAATTCGGTATTTTGCGCAATCGGTCTTCGATCCCCTAAATTAATTTGACCAAGCTTTAAAAGTTTCCAAAAAATACCCGCGCCTAATAGCAATTCTACCCTTTGTGGTTGAGCAAAGAAGGGGTCTGCCAACTTAATATTTTTGGGAACATTCCATGAGGTCGTATTTATTTCAAATTGGGGTAACGTCCCACTAATTTCAGGAATAACTAAACATTCAATGGTCGCCTGGAATCTTGTACATCGCGATTTAAACTTGATTCTACATTTTCCCTTAATCTGGGTAGTGCAATTATTGACTCCGCTTAAGCTGATTTGTATGGGTTCAATGTTCAATCCGAATCGCTTAACGGTTTCCGCAAGAATAAAATTGCTTTGGGACCCCGAATCTAAAAGAACACGGCACGCCTTTGCCTGGTTGGATGCATCGCGAATATCTATTAGTGCGGTGGATAATAGCGCATAATTTGATATGTTTGCGTTGTGCAATGTTACGGTGCCATTACTGGTTTCGCTCTCCCCGCTTCTTCTATCGTCGCGCTTGCCCAAATGTCGCCGGCCGTCGCGCAATCTTTCGTCGAATGCCCCGGTCTCAGACAATTTAAACAAAGTTTTAATCTTTTCGATTCGGACAATCTTTCGTTTGCATTTTTAGAGAGAAACTCTGGGCAAACATAAATAGTGTGCGGCCCTTGACAATAATAACATTCTAAACTTGTTGTAGCAAACGATCTAGTACTCCTAGGATCCTTAAGTTGCTTCTTGTTTTCCGCTTTATTTATACCGAGGGTTTCTAACATTTCAGACTTTGTTCGCAAAAATGTCTTGAGTTCGCTTAACGGGGGAACGTCGCCACTACATTTTTCTGACTCCCATTCGCGCGCCGTGACAGTGTCAAACTTGCTGCTTACAATATATATATAATCAAAGTATCCCACGCGTCCACGGGTTGTCCGAGGCTCTGAAGCGATCGCAAATGTTGGTTGACTTTGTCGATTATCTCACGCAATTGAGATGGGGACTCCTTGGAAATAGCATCCAAACTAAACAACGCGCGTATGTGATTAGATATTAATAGACGTTTGTTCTCGAATCTTTCGCATAGGTTCGTCCAACCTTCATCAAGTTAGCATTACAACTTTTGAATTTTGAATATTTGACAGTTAGATCAATTGTCGTTTTTTAGTCGTAAATTAGTTGTGAAGTCAAAAAAATTGTCGTTTTTTTATTTTTAAAAATAAGGCGTAGTAATGCTAACTTGACAGTCAAGTTAGCACTACCACCTATAGAAATTAAATTTTGATAAAGTTTGCCTATTGAAATAATTGTCGTTTTTTAGTCGTAAATTAGTTGTGAATTCCAAAAATTGGTCGTTTTTTTATTTTTAAAAATAAGGCGTAGTAATGCTAACTTGACAGTCAAGTTAGCACTACTACCTATAGAAATTAAATTTTATTAAAGTTTGCCTATTGAAATAATTGTCGTTTTTTAGTCGTAAATTAGTTGTGAATTCCAAAAATTGGTCGTTTTTTTATTTTTAAAAATAAGGCGTAGTAATGCTAACTTGACAGTCAAGTTAGCACTACCACCTATAGAAATTAAATTTTATTAAAGTTTGCCTATTGAAAAAATTGTCGATTTTTAGTCGTAAATTAGTTGTGAATTCCAAAAATTGGTCGTTTTTTTATTTTTAAAAATAAGGCGTAGTAATGCTAACTTGACAGTCAAGTTAGCATTACCACCTATAGAAATTAAATTTTACAAAGGTTTGCGGTTGAATTAATTGTTGTTTTTTTGTCGTAAATTAGTTATGAAGTACAAACAAATGTAGGGATATCGAGACGCAATAGCTTTAGTAATAGGTTTCGAAAATAATGTAAATCTATTAGACGTATGTCTTAAACTTTAATATAAATTAATACAGCTGGTATAATTTTGGTACTAGAATTTAATTCTTCAGCTTTTTCTCGCAAGTCATCGTACATGATCCATTTACTCCGGTTTCTGAATGCAATAGCTCTATAGTGGCCCAAGACGCTGGAATGTGCAGTGTTAATAAAAAAATATTACTTTTATTTGGCCGTTATAGTACGTATAAGCGTACGTGGCTAAAGCGTTCTTTTTGCCAGTTTACTAAGTTAAAGTTAGATCTTTTTGCAACTAAGAAATTAAAATTCTTGAGCTAAATTAAACTAAGTAAATTACTCCCAACTAAGTGTTATAAACGTGGATTTGAGTCATCGGGAAGGGTAGCGTGAGGCGCGAATTGGGTAATTGATGAGAGATTCTTTTTTAATTACTTAAAAAAAAATTGTTTATTACAATTATTTATTAAAATATGTTAACGAAAAACTTAATTGAAGAACGTAAATCTGCCAATTGTCATTAGTGGTCCATTATCAAAATTGGGCAAACTAATAAACAGTTAAAGAAAGCAGCAAAAAGCTAGATCGAGATGACCATTTGTAAGAACAACAAACACCTAAAGTGCTGGTGTGAGATGATGTGGAAGTCGGGAAGAGGTAAAATCCCATTAGAGGAAGATTCAGTTCATACTTGGGGTTTGAAAAGGGTACTAGCAACGAGCGGGTGCTAGTACAAGCGAAATATAATTCTAAGTCCAAAATCAACCAAGAGGGTTTCTATCAGCCAACTAAGGGTCAAAGCAGCAGGAGAACGAGTCAGCGGTTCCAGCAGCAGCAATTGTGTGCGCGGAAAAAGACAGTAGATCGATGCCAAAGTGGTTTTAAGACAAAGTGGCATTTTTGGATTATCAGGTAAGAGTATCAGGGTGAGTACCTATTTTGGGGTTTAAATTTTGGAGTTCCAATAACTAGATAAAAGGTTTAAGTCGTGCGCCCTCAGTAATTAAATTGTGCATTTTCGCGGTTGTAGTATTTCATGGTTTCTTTGCCGCAGCAAAAGTTTAAGATTTATTTTACTTCATATTGGTTTGTTTGTATTTTAAAGTTATATTCAATTATTTCAGTATATTTTATATTAATAAAGTTGTTTAAACTAATTGTTAGTGTTTTATTGTTTAATATTGAGGAATAGTTAATGCCGCCCCCGCAATCCGTCTTACTCACGCGATGCCAAATAATTAGTCTTCCTTTCGACCTCCCCGTGCAAATTTCACCTTAGATGCGGGGTTGTAACATAAGTAATGAGTTCGACATTTGTCATTGCAGCTTAGGTTCTTGTTCTTTTTAGCATGAGCTTAAAATAAAAGTAAAACGACCTAAGTGAATTGACAAAAAGAATACGACACATACTACATAGAACATTGATGTCATAACATAGCGATCGCGACTTTAGCAGCCATATTGTATCAGCGAGTAAGTTTATAATACAAGTATTATTACTTATTACTTATTATTGATTGTTAAAATGCATTCTTTTGAACCGCAAAAACGAGGTAGACGTGCTAGAGTTAGCGCTGAAGAATACATCAATGTTGTCTTAAAGCACAAAGACAGAATATTACATATGAATCAAGTTGTTCCTGCTTCAAACAAAGTGTGGAGTGATATTGCATCTGCATTAGATGGAAAAGTGAAAAGTGATTCCGTGTATTCACTAACTGTATCCAATCGGCACGGTTTATTGGATAAACTTTTTGGCCGTGAAATTTTGCGTCAAGATATTTCTGCAGATACCATAAATGGTACTTTCGACGACAGCAACGTGTCCCTGAATTCCAGTTCGCAGCAAACTATTATTTTTACAGTAACTTTTGGAAAATCGGAGTTCCAAGAGTTATTAACTGAGACGTCCTACGTGGTTCGTAATAGTAAAAAACAGCGCTTGCGAAAATATACAATTTTGAAGCAAAAAAAATGGACAGAAATAATGGCCAAAAAAGTTTACGATGAAGCCGGATTACAACATGGTTTTCATTTTAAAAATCACTATATTTTTCGTGATGCTACAAGTGGATCATGTAAAGGTGAGAAACTCACACGTTTTCAAAATTGAAAAATGTATTTTGCAATTTTGATCAATTAAAGTGATCAATTAAATCTGAGCTCTATTTATCTATGAAAAAAAAATCGTATGTTGTAGAAGAGTCATTTGACATATTTTTAATAAGTTCTCAACACAAATAATTTAAAGGACTTTATCTAGATTTTGCACCAAGCACGATTTTGTGCTTGGTGCTTGAGCATTGTAATTGCTGATCGAGACACTTTAAAAAACCATAAAGAAAATGCAAACTTCTCAAAATTTGTCAATTTTTTGATATTTTGACCTTGATCAGTAAATAATTGATCGGCAATCGTCACATTTCTGTTTTATTTTGACCTATTACAAAACTCACTATCTGGTGTGGACGAGAAAAAAAATATAAAATTCGATTTGACAAAAAAACAAGTCAAAAACAAATACCAAAAACTATACACATTTAATTTGTTTCTGATTGTTCAATTTATATTCTATTGTCAATAAATGCAAATAAGATGTTTTATTTCTTTTTCAACTTTTATTTTTATTTTTGCACATTATAGGATATTGTGCTTGTGGAAGTGTCCTGCAATGTAGAATCTCAGCTTTAGAACATGAGCGCTTGGTTAAGGTTATCTGCACATTAGAAAAAGGCAATACGAAATGTGGAAAAAGGCAACTACGCTATGAGACACGGATAAAAGTGGCAAAGGAATTACAACAAAAATCTGTCTTTGCATATCGTAATCAAGAAGCGCATAAAATGGCTGATAAAGGAGACGAAAACTTAAATCTTTTGTACACGAAGGAAGTATTAAGGAATGTCAAGCACGAATACAAGAAGGCTCAGTATCTCGATCCTGATCCAATTAAATCACTATCACTTATGAAGAGGAAGACTACGTTTGGGCAAAATGTGATACATGATATAAGTTATGATCCTTTTTATGTACATTTTTGGTCCAGTCACCAAAATAAAATATATAATGATAAATTTACTGAAGAAGGTGCGTGTCTAAGTATCGACGCGACCGGTAAAGTAGCACCAAAAGTAGTACACGTCGACGGACGCAAATCAAAACATTTATTTTTATACACATCGGTCTTGAATTGCAAAGCTGGTTTACTTCCTGTACAACGTCAAATCACCGAATGCCATGATGCGGTATCAATCAGTACATGGCTGAAGAAATGGTTGAGATCTGGAGCAAAATATCCCACTGAAGTGGTAAGAAATTAAAACATAATGTCAAAATGAACAATTATAATCTTGGCTATTTGCATTTATTATTTAAAAATATTAGTGTTGTGAACTCTACTCATGACTCTGAAGTTTGAATTGTGTTGGATTGGTATCAGTTCAGCCGCATTTGGTACTGGCACAAATGCAGCTCAATTCTGGGTTGAATTTATAGCACTTATATTTAAAAACAATGAATGCAACTAATTATTTTATTTTTGTATAATTTTGTTTTTACACTCTTAGTACAGTATTCAGGGTGTTTCAAAATTAAACGGAATCATGTGAGGTAACAAAATACTAGTAACAAATAAGATTTCTTGGTTTTTTAAAGGTCTGCGACGAGTCACGAGCATTATTAAATGCAATTACCACTGCATTTACACCGTATATGACTGTGGAACAATATTCGAATGCATGCGGTTACGAAAAGTCCACAATGCCAAAATGTTTTATTCGCATAGACGTTGCCCACTACATTAAAAGTTGGGCTAATTTTTTATCAAAATTGGTTAGACAACGAATCAAAGAATTTTACCTTGTTGCAATTGGCACCTTAATCATATGCCATGAATTAAATAGTGCCCGAGCAATAATAAAGGCTATTCTCATTATAGCCTCTAGCGAAACCATCGGTGCAGGGACCCCAACTTTGAATACTGGGGAGGAACTTATAAAGAAACTCGCCACAGAAGAATCCCCAAGGTTCGCGGAAATAAACGATCTAATTGAAAAAATTGCGGCAACCGAGAATGAATCAGTGCTCGAAGATCAAACAAAATCCGATGAATCTTCGGAAAATGAGGAAATCATTGAAATCCAAGAATCGAACATTGATGTAGAATTGATTCCAAAAGATACTAAAAGATTTTGGTTCGATTGGGCTTCAAAAATTCAAGAGGAGGTACATAGGGTTCTTAGTACAGAAGAAGGGGATAGAGACAACCCACGCGTTTGCCCAGAAATAGCAAGTCACCTATTAAAAAAAATTGAGACTATCCCTCTATGGGGCAACGTTTGCAGGGATGCATTTGGATATGGTCGTGTGCCTGCATCCAGCGCTTGCATAGAAGGAGAGTTTAATTTAGTAAAAACGCACATCCTTCAAAAAAAAACATTGAGAGTCGACGTATTAGTCGAGACATTAATCGAGCAGGACAATGGCAGGTTGGCCATAATTAACTCAGAGTCGAATAATGCAAAACAATATGGTAAAATTGATCTGACAATACAAGACCCGAGACAAGACCTATCTAGCAGCCGATTTAGCACCGAAGAGGAGGATGAAGTATCGAATTTCCATGAAATGGAAATGCATAATGATATGGATTTGCATAATGATATCATAGCAGCAAAAGAAGAAAAGCTGCACAGCAGTGCTGAGATACTAGAAGAAGAAATAAAACAAACTGAAAATGAAAATAAAGAAAATGTATACACTACTGATAAAAATCCTAAGAAAAGATATCGAGCAGTATCATTAAAACCGTTAAATGAAATTTCTATTACTAATAAACAATGTTCAGCTTGTGCAAATAATCATATGCCATCGGATGCACATAAATGTGTTATATGCAAAAAAAACGTGCATGTACTAGCTGGATGTTCCACACCAGCTGACGATGAAGAAGGCTATGAAGAACAAAGGTTCTGTACGGATTGTTTTGATGATGATCAAAAATTGGCAAGACTGGCTCTTCAATCCTGCGAAAACTGGAAAGGGGAAGGAACTTCTGAAAAGAAACAAACGAAGGGAAAATATTTAGGAGGTAATAAGCATGCTGTTAAAGATGCATTAATGTTCGATAAACATCATAAAATTTCAATTTTAAAAAATGGATGCATCATGGGTTTGGAGTTCGTAAAAATAGAAAAGACCAAATTGACCATAATCAATACTTGTGCGTTTGACAGCATTTTTCAAATTCTACTAGCAGCCGCCACAGACAATCCACATATTCTGGAATATTTCCAACTGAAGCAAGATACCAACGACATGTTCAACATCCTACTTTACACCTTAGGTATTAAAAAAATTACGACTAAGACATATTCACTACGGGCAAAAGCTATCCTTCAATCTATGGATATAAAGCTGGAAAAGGGCATTCAGCATATAGATGCCAGAGTTAATGTGGCTCATTTATATGGGCGTTTGTTCGACATGCAGCCAACTTTCATTAAAAAATCTAAATGCTGTAACATAAAAATTGAAAAGCGTGTGGCGTTTGTTACCGATGAAGTTTTGTTCCACAAAAATTTTGAATTTATTGCTCTAAAAGAAATTATCGCATCAGATCCTCAGACTTGTCCTGGATGCAAGAACTGGAAGAGTATAGAATGGGAACTGTCAGATATAGGTATAACAAGTTATTATAGTCTATATAAAGTTTAAGATCATAGTGGTTTTCTAAAAACAGTTTACACAAGCCAAAAGTAAATAACGCAGTAAATTTAAACTACGGCCATTTTATTTAAGGAAAACAAATCAGCTGATTTGCCATGTTAAATTTAATCGTAGTTGTCTAAACTCCTAAATAATTTTAGCCAATCAGAGTTGCAAAACTTTTTCTACTGCGTTTTTACCACTATGTTCTTAAACTTTATAGACTATAATGCCTGGTTTATCAAAACTTATTCGTTCTATAACTTTATTGGTTTTTTAAAGTGTGTATATCAACGATTATTGTAAACCATTGTTGCTATGTATTTTATGTAAACCAATAATGTTATTGAATGAATAAAACTTTTTGTGTATAGAGTGTGTGTGTCTCGCGAGCACACTGTCTGTAATGTACAGTCATGTAATTCTGTCTGTTTTATCAGGTCCAATACTTGCCATTGAGACAGCTCAGACAATGGGTGAAGTTCAGCTAAAAAGACTTCCAAAATATATCCAGAACCCAGACCCAAACACTGATGACCACTTCAAACTTGTTGGGTGCATCCAATACGACGCGCTCCGCAGTTTTAACACTGCACATTCCAGCGTCTTGGGCCACTATAGAGCTATTGCATTCAGAAACCGGAGTAAATGGATCATGTACGATGACTTGCGAGAAAAAGCTGAAGAATTAAATTCTAGTACCAAAATTATACCAGCTGTATTAATTTATATTAAAGTTTAAGACATACGTCTAATAGATTTACATTATTTTCGAAACCTATTACTAAAGCTATTGCGTCTCGATATCCCTACATTTGTTTGTACTTCATAACTAATTTACGACAAAAAAACAACAATTAATTCAACCGCAAACCTTTGTAAAATTTAATTTCTATAGGTGGTAATGCTAACTTGACTGTCAAGTTAGCATTACTACGCCTTATTTTTAAAAATAAAAAAAAGACCAATTTTTGGAATTCACAACTAATTTACGACTAAAAATCGACAATTTTTTCAATAGGCAAACTTTAATAAAATTTAATTTCTATAGGTAGTAGTGCTAACTTGACTGTCAAGTTAGCATTACTACGCCTTATTTTTAAAAATAAAAAAACGACCAATTTTTGGAATTCACAACTAATTTACGACTAAAAAACGACAATTATTTCAATAGGCAAACTTTAATAAAATTTAATTTCTATAGGTAGTAGTGCTAACTTGACTGTCAAGTTAGCATTACTACGCCTTATTTTTAAAAATAAAAAAAACGACCAATTTTTGGAATTCACAACTAATTTACGACTAAAAAACGACAATTATTTCAATAGGCAAACTTTAATAAAATTTAATTTCTATAGGTAGTAGTGCTAACTTGACTGTCAAGTTAGCATTACTACGCCTTATTTTTAAAAATAAAAAAACGACCAATTTTTGGAATTCACAACTAATTTACGACTAAAAAACGACAATTATTTCAATAGGCAAACTTTATCAAAATTTAATTTCTATAGGTGGTAGTGCTAACTTGACTGTCAAGTTAGCATTACTACGCCTTATTTTTAAAAATAAAAAAACGACAATTTTTTTGACTTCACAACTAATTTACGACTAAAAAACGACAATTGATCTAACTGTCAAATATTCAAAATTCAAAAGTTGTAATGCTAACTTGATGAAGGTGTTCGTCCAAGCTGTCGGGTAATTTTCTGCTGAAATTTCCATAGAATGCAAAATTTGCGTAGCGTCGCCCTCTAGCGAGGACTTTAAATAATAAAATCTCTGGATGTCACTAAGGGATTCGTTGTTATGAATCAACGACTCAAACGTATCGCGAAACACGAGCCATTGCGTAAATTTGCCCTTGAATTTTGGCAATTGAATTGCCGGCAGCTTAATATGCGCGCCACCCGCCGCGGTAGTCGTACTGATCGAACTACCTGTCGTTTGAGTTACAATCGTGGAGCCTCTACCGCCCTCCACGCTGTCTACTCCGCGTGGTTCTTGTATACTCGCTTGTTCCATTAATTGTTTTGCTATCGCGATGTTGGCAAAATATGATTTTTCGAAGTTTTCTAGCTCGGTATCCCCCTCGTCGTTCTCATCAACAATATTTAAATGCAAATCAATGAAATTGTCTAATAGTGGAGTAACCGCCTGTAATCGCGCTTCGACTTCTAAGAACTCTATTCGATTCATGCTAGCACCTTCTACCGCTAACGATTCGACCTTCGAGGTTATGAATTTACTAAATTCCGTTAAACGTCTTTTCGCTACACCCCGCGCGCGCTTATCCCTCGTTAATTCCGTCATTTCGAAGAGCTTGTCACGTAGCCGCCTGTGTGGTCGCGATACCACAAATTATGATGGGATTTGGATCAAGGATTAGCGCTTACCTAGTTCTTGTGGCCTTTCAATCACTTTCGGCTGCAATTCCTTTGTTACACGACCGCCATTTTGTACGCCGTTCAATTAATCGACCAATTTTACCATCGAATCCGGCTCGAAGGACCATGAAACTTGTAGATTGCGATGGATGGTGGTTTGAGTGTCTTCTTGTAATAATGTGGATTGTATAATTTTGACTTATTTATTTCTTTCTCTGATGCACAAAGGAATGTAAATTATAATTTCGATTGCTTACTCCGCTCAGCTCGGCTGCTTAGTCGCAAGTGCTGCCTCTCCGCTCGATCTGCGCACGCAAAGCCCTACTACCGTAGTGGACAGGGTGATACACATAAATCTACCTATGCCTATACAGGGTGATACATGTACAACATACATACATAACAATATTAGAGCTGAACAATAATTTCATTGAAAGTTCTGCATATAAATTATTTGTCTTAGCAAAAGCCAAAAAGTTAAATGAAATCAGTGACTTAATGCTGTCGAGAAGAAGAGTAAACTTTTTTTTATTGGTCAGTTCCAAAGATTGGGTGGAACTTGACGTGGAGATCATTACGGATTTGATTTACTTCAATCCAATAATATTTATGTGAACTGGTAAATAATTCTGATACGTATATGAACTTTTATATAACTAATAGTTTGCAGTGAAATTGAAGTTTTCATGGCTGCTATCAGATGGCTAAGACACGACTGGCGACTGGACTAATCGTCGAGCTAATGCCTATAAAATATTGCAAACGATTTGTTGGAAACATATTACAGCAGGCGAACTAAAGGATTTGTGCTCCCCTACAAGTTAATTTTATGCTGAAATACTATGTGATTTGAATATCATGAAATTAATAGGAGAGGCTTCTGAGTAAGCTAGAAAAATTTAAAATTAAAAAAGTTAATAATAAATGTTTATATTCAGCTGGGCCGAGGTCATCCTTACAAATCCATCAAACCCACATCGTCCCAACGATAGAAACTGGTCTGGAGCCCAAGAAGTATCTGAAAAATTAACATATCGTGGCTTCCATATTTTTTTGGCCAATCTAAGGAAACATTATTTGTATAATATTCTAGAATACAATTCAAACGATATATTTGAATGTCTACAAAAAATAATCAAGGGAGATTTAAAGGAAGAAAAAATTTAACCATGTGCGTGTTGTACATGTCTTTCATTATTTTTATAATATAAGTATTTAGGCAATATTGTTTAAATAAACTGACTTTAAATTACTTAGTTATTTCGAATAATACTTATTATCAAAATTTAATTTAATATGATATTTTCACATGTAATACCATAAGTGAACAAATTATTTCCAGAAATTTTTTGTAAGCTCACGCATTCATTAGTTGGCGTGGAAATCTGCCCGAGTCGCAGACGAGGGCAGATTTCCTCACGCTAACTAATGCATGAGTGTAAGCGATAAAAAAATTTCGGAATTAATTTTTGTACGAATGGTATTCGGTAAGAAAATCGCACAACTCTTAATTGATGTTATATTTTATAAAATATTTAATAAATTATAATGACATTTTACTACTAGATATTTCCATTCTACATCTATCTTAGTTTTTCATCTATCTTACTCGACTTCCACTTCTGCTTCCGTTGGAAACCAACAACAAACTACTTACAATCACTGTGTTTTTAATTTTAATTAGTTTTTCTGATATATTTGTTGGATTCATTTAATGTTACCAATTTTTCCAATAAATTAATTTTGACAACACCTTTCATTGTGACATCGGAAATATTTTAAATATTTTCAAAATATTTCCAAAAAATATTGATGTTGATCAATTGTAACTATAGCAACAAGCTTAAATGCGGCCATTCTATTGGTTGCTTAAATAGTTGTGCGATTTTCATATATAATTCAACAAGTGGCTGCTATCTTGCCGGTTATTTTTATCTGTCAGATAGATAACGAGTAGCTGTTGCGACGACAATCGCCACGAGCGCTTCAGCGCGAGTGGCGATTGTCTAGAGGCAACAGCTACGAGTTAATCTGACTGGTAAAAATTACCAAAAGATTGCTGCCACGAGTTGTATTCGACAAGACAATCCAATGAATAATTTAAAATGATAAAATCTGATAAAATCAAGGTGCCTTTTTTGTATACAGTTTGTATCTTTTCCTGTTTGTATTTTATATGTCAAAGTGACAAAATACATTTGTAATTCATAAGCTAAGCTAACAATTTCAGGCAATGCAGTTTACAATGCTACTAGTGCAAGTACTAGGCAAGGAACGCAAATTGTATACAATAATTGCAATGTTAATAACTATCATTAATTAAGTATTATTAAGTGTATTAAATTTCGTTATTCTTGTTAACGTTTCATTTTTTTGACAGCGACAATCGTACATTTTTGACAGCGACAATCGAACATTTTTGACAGCGATAATCAAACATTTCTGACAGCGACAATAGCATATCTAGGTTTCTTGTCGTAATAATAGCCTTCTTTTTAGTTTCTCAGAGTAACATTTAGAACATGAATTGGATTGTCGAGAAAATATTTTTTTCTAATTCTATTTTAGAATAATAAGAATAACATTCTTGAACTAATTTTAATTTGAGAATGTACTCATTCTGCAACAAGTGCAAGAATATTCATTCTTATACAAGTGATAGAATGACCACATGTGGCGCCATCTCATGGAAGTTGACGCAACATTAAGCTATTGTATTTTGATTAATGATTTTTTTATTTAACTTATTAATTGTTGATATTAGTAATATTATAATTCAATCAACTAAATCATTCATATTTAGAACATTCTTTATGACATTTTATAACTAATTTTGTTTATTAATACATATATTATAGCGGCGACATCTGTGAACTAATTTCCAAAAGCGACTAATTGTCTAAAAATGTAAAAACTGACGTATTTTAATTGACGATAGTATTAGAAAAAGTATAGTCTGAAACTCGTCGGAATGAATATTCAGCCCTCGTGGAACCGTCACACTCGCCTTCGGCTCGTATGACAAATTTCCACTCGGGCTGAATATTCTCATTCCGCACTCGTTGCAGAATATACTATTTTGTCATATAGAATTTACGACATTTTCATGGCCAACCAAGTCTTCTGCCTGCTTTCAGATTTGAACTATGGTAAATTGAAAACAATGTTTCAAAATGTATGCCATACAACGGTGGTCATCATGGCCATGAAGAATGCCCCTTTACATTTATTTATGAACATGCCCAATATATAACGTTTTCTCAGTTTTTGCACATATTTTTTTTTTATTATGTGGTAGATATGTTTTCTTTTCAACTAGAGCCATGACCCAAACATGATCAACTCAATGGTGGCAAAAAATCAAAAATTGGTAGTGGTTTCTTATGTTTAATCATGAAAGGCATTTTGATTTTTGTATGACAGTATCAATATTAGGAACATTCTTCTAGACTACAAATAAACTCCAATTATTCGTGGGATAAAATGTAGTGGTTATTACATACAAGTAACTAGAAAATTAGACCAATCACCCAACGGGGATGATATGTGTACTTATATCCTTATTTCTTACGTGACTTATATATAACATGACTCACCAGTTAAGAAATAACTACTATATTGAAAGCATTGGATATAATTCAGTAAAAGTTAGTTTTTACTGAAAATCCTAGTTAAAATCCGGATTCCTTTAAAAAGGTACTAATTATTCGAGTTTTTGCATAAAGTGGTTAGTCACATTGCGTTTTACCTAGTCAGAACTAACTTTTACTGCAAAAGGAATTTTGGGTTTTCACTAACAGCACGGGCTCCAACGGTAGGTAATTTATTTTGAGATCTAGATCTTGGTAGCCCAATGTTGCTGAGCGTTTCCATGATGTGGTCGTGAGGGACTGACGTGAATGCGTTAGCCAAGTCTAGGCGGGCAAAAGCTGCCGATTTTCTAGCTTTTTTGGTGTCGTCTAGGATGCTTTGAAGAACAAAGTTGTGTTCACAGCAACCTTCGCACTTACCAAAACCTTTTTGTGTGGAAGAGATAACTTTGTTCCTGTCCGCCTATACCGCGATCCTATTTGCTAGACCTGACTTAAGCAGCTTGTAGATGGTCCGACATAACGAGATTGGGCGCCAGTTTCCAGGGTCCATTTTGTCTCCTTGTATAATAGCACTATCGATGCTCCGCGCTCCGGTTTACGCCGCAGTTCTTCAGTACTCTGGTGTTCTAGTTTTCGTACCTGGTAGTTCTTGTACCTGGTAGCCAGACTCGCGTAATTTTTCTGCTAGGGGCTAGTATTTCGTGATTTTCTCATTGCGTGCTACTCTCAAGGCGTCGAGGGTGTTGTCGAATGGTACTGCAATGTCCACGATTAGTATTTTCTTGGCAGTTTCGTTGGTAGTTACGATGTCGGGCTTCAGCGGAATTTCCGTGTTTGGAACCGTGGCGTTGACCCTGGTTTCGCCAAGGTGTTTTAGGATTTCTTTAACCAGGCAATCTTGGATTGCGTTATGGCGGCGCTGCCACGTTGCCGAGTGCTGGTGGATATGGTTGAGTACATGTGGCAGCGTTTCGTTGGCAGTGCCACACCTCCTACATCTTTTGTCGGCCTCGGCATCGAACCTTCTGGTCCCGTTTAGTGGCAGAACATCGATTTTCTAGCTCTTTTGGTGTCGTCTAGGATGCTTTGAAGAACAAAGTTGTGTTCATAGCAACCTTCGCACTTACCAAAACCTTTTTGTGCGGAAGAGATAACTTTGTTCCTGTCCGCCCATACCGCGATCCTATTCACTAGACATGACGTGAGCAGCTTGTAGATGGTCCAACATAACGAGATTGGGCGCCAGTTTTCAGGGTCCATCTTGTCTCCTCTCTTGTATAATAGCACTATCGATGCCATTTTCCAAGATGTGGGGATTTTGGAGTGGCTGCTGACTTTATTTAGTATGGCTGTGACGACCTTACATCCACGATCAAATTTCTTGAGCGCCTGGTAGGTGATGCCATCGTTACCGGGGGCCGTGTTGTGCGTCCTTTTGAGCCTCTCACATACTTCCTTTTCCGTGAAAGGGGCCTCTAATGAGATGTCCTCAGCTCGAGGTGTTGAACACTAAATGAGGTTGACGAGCGCGCTTCGCTGGCTGATGCGCGCTTTCGAAGTGTTGTAGACGGACCTGTGGTGGAATCGAACAGCGGTCGCTATCGTTGCCCACGATCGTCTTATAGGCATATTTTTTGTTGGCTCTGTACGCCTTCTGGATGGAAGTGGGGTCGCTTGGATCGGCAGCCTCGGACTTGTCATTGCGGCGCTGAAACCTATTGTTAGAGCGACTGTCTTTGACGGCTTTTTTACCTTTGGTAGGTCGGCTAGCTCCCTGGTTATGTTGTCCACTGCTACTTCTATTTCGTCCTAGGTAGTGGCCAACAAAAGCTCATCCATCCACTTGCGTTGGTTCTGATTAAGAGATTTTAGCCCCAATGGCTAAGATCAAAGTGTAGCTTCTAGTGTAGCAGTGTAGTAAATCATCAAAATAAAATAAAAACAAAAGATCAAAAATTCAATTCGTACAGTCGTCTAAAAGTGAATTACATTTGTGAAGAATTCCAGTGCCTTATCGTCGGTTAGCGCGTTCTTTTTTTCCGTCGCCACTCCGCTTGGCCTTTTCTTTTTTTGTGCCGATAAAACCACATTCCACACGTATACTCGGATTTTAAGGTCCCAAAAATGGAAGACTTTGTGTTGCCATACCCTCTTCCGCGGACCCTAGACTGCACTTTCTGCATCATGATTCTCCCTAGATTATAAAGAAACCACAACGACTTAAATAAGCATTTAAAATGCGTCCACGACGCGAAACTGACTTTTAAATGTGCATACTGTGAAGACTTAACCGGTACCATCAAGCTAGTGAAATCTCATCAGGCAAAACTGCATACCAACATCCAGCCAGCCGTTACCGCCGATGATACAATCGAGTCACCGCCACCCATTCGTCGGGTACCTATTAGACAACGGGTCCTACCCCCATAAACACGCCGGAAGCCGATCCAGGGCCCCAACCACCACTAAGCCCTAACCAAGCAGCCACACCAGTTCTACCGCATCTCGACCTGCCATCGACTCCCATCACAACACATTTAGCCCCCCAGGGAGTTGTCACACCAACCCAGCCGCCGACGGCGCTCCAGTGGCCACCAACCAACAGCTTGACCACCAACCACCGGGAAACTGTACTATTGATTGTAAATCCAATGTATTATCCTCTTGTTTATTCAAGGAATAAAACTGATGTATCTGTTCTTATCAGCTTAATATCTGATACGCTCCGCATGCGGAGCCAGTATATTAAACTGATTTTTGGAAATAGATGGAAGTTAGGGGCTTGCTCCACTTCCGTCACGGGTTGACCCGGTATTGCAGTACCGCCGGGATCGGCCCACTTTTATTTTAATTAAATATAATTGAATTCCTGTTAAAATTTAAGTGAAACAATAGAATCTTATAGGATTTAACTTGACATTAATGAACGCATAAAAGCAAGCAGGCCGAGATGCATCAATCTTAGCCATAGAGCCAAGATGCATAACAATAGCTATAAGGCCGAGATGCATATCTTAGCTATAGAACCAAGATGCATAAATAATACCCATAAGGCTGAGATGCATTGATCTTAGCCATAGAGCCAAGATTAATAGATCTCAGCCATAGAGCCGAGTAGTATTGATGTTAGCCATAGAGCCAAGATTACTAAATCTCAGCCTTATGGTCAAGATGTATTGATCCATTCCACATGTGTATTACATACACACAATTATGGTGTTCCTCAAGGCACTGTCCTGGGACCAATTTTATTTATTTTGTTTATGATATTGTTTGTAATGTTAATTATTGTAAAATAAGTTTGTTCGCTAATGACACAATGGTATGCATCGCAGGTAACAATGTGGATATGTTTTATAAAGTAAACTGTGATCTTAAAATGCTGTATGACTGGATCTGTGATATCTCTCTTAATGTAAGGAAAAAAGTGCAAAAAAATTGGCGGGGCTTGCACGGGAGCCCGGTTAAATGCTGGTTGTCTACCATTCAACAGTATATTACAAACCGAGGTTGAAAGTATTTGTTATGCCATGTTATGCTTGTCACATAAAAACGATGTTGATTTTGATTGTTTAGGTGAATTTATTAACTGAAGCTTATAAGACTTCAATTGTTTAATTTTTGCAGAACATTTATAACAAATTACGCTGATAAATTACCGTTTTGGACTTTATACAAAGTTATGTCGTTTATTGAAGACGATTTGAAGAAGAGAGACTGGCTCTCTCCCACGCACCGTATTTGTACATTTTTATGTTATAAAAAACTAGTTTACTTGCGCTTAGTAGCTCCTTTAAACTTGTTTCAAAAAATGTTTAAGGTGGCGAAACCGGTAAATATATAGCCGCTCTAGTACCTAGCGAATCTACAGGGAACAACTGGTGGAAACGAATGTGTCCTTGCGATTTTCGGGTATACGGTAGAAACCTAAGTTATTAGCTAAAGTCTGTCCAAAAAGTACGAAGAGTGGAGCAAAAAATAAGCGGCATTTAGTCAAAGGATGTTCAATACACTATTACCTAATAGTGGTCTAGCTTGGTCGATACTATTTACATGTTAAAGTTTAAGAAACTGTATAGTTTTTGGTGTGCACCCATACTAAATATTTTACAACCAGTCAAATGCAGTGTGCTGATATCGAAATATACATATACATCGATGGTGTGATCATATTTACGACCGGCGTGGTCCACTGGATACCTCGAGCAATTTTATTACGCACTTAAAAATATGTGGGCCCAGTGGCGGAGCATGAAACTATTTAAATACTTTCAAAATGACAACAATAAAAACAACTAACACAATAAAAACAACTAAAACAACTTACAACTAAAAATTAAGCACACTTCAAAATGACTGAAAAATCAACATCAAAATTCTGTTTTTCACTTTGCATTAATCACTTAAACTGTCACTACTGTCGTTATCATTTCCTACATTTATGATTATTGGATCAATTATTCGATCAATACGTATATCAAAATCCCACATTCTGTCTTCTACTTTCTTTGCATGCTCTACGCAATTGTGCCAATATTCCGCTGTAACTGATTGCAGTGCATTGGTCAAAAGGTTTTTAACATCTTCCATTTTAAAAGTGCGGTTTTCTCGTGCAACTTGTCCTTTAACTTTAGCCCAAATAAGTTCGATGGGATTTAATTCGCAATGGTAAGGAGGTAGGCGCACTACCTCTATTCCCACATTCTTAGCCATTTCGTCAACAACTTTTTTTTTATATAATGGAGAATGCTGATTTGCTAACTCTAAGCTTTCAGAAAAGTTGGATCGAAGGAAATATTTTTGGATTGTAACCAATTCTGTATATCTCTTTTTCGCCATGCTGTTGTTGGCACATGTTCTTCTAATCGACTATGGCAAGGGGCGTTATGCATAACAACAACAGACCACGGTTCTATTTTTGTAAAAAAATTTGCAAATCATTTTTCGAACACATCACCGTTCATGTCCTCATGATAGTCACCTGTTTTTTTAGAGACAAAACATACAAGTCCATCGTCTACAAATCCTGCATCCCTTCCTATATGCGTTATTATTAGGCGTTTTCCTTTTCCGGCAGGGATTCTTCATCCTGTGGACCAACCTTCCAAAACACCTTGGCGAGAACTATGTACATTTTTGTCTTGCCATATTTTTGACAATTTGTGTCCTTGATTTAACCACGTTTCATCCAAATAATATATTTTTTTGTCCTGCTGGCAAGCAGCTCTGACTGCCCGAATGTAATTTCATCTCCAAGCAATAATATCATCTCTTTCAATTAAAACGCTTATTCGATTACATTTGGCAAATACAAAATTCATGCCTTTAACAACTTTAGCCAAATTTGATTTTCCCGTTGCAGGTATATCTGTATCTGCAGCCATTTTATGCAAAATTTTCTGCAATGTAGGAATTTCATTTTCAAAAAAAAAGCCATGAATTATGCGCCGTATTCCATTTCCAACAAAATAGTCCATTTCAATTTTAGGCCTTCCAGATTTTTTCTTTGGATCGTGAACTGCACCCTTCTTTTTATTCTCTCTTAAAATTATAAGATACAGGGAAATGTCCGAAGAAATATCGCAATAACGAAGAAGAGTCTTTTTCTCTATACTTACTTGAAAACTCTATAAACAGTAGAGGCAACCACACCTGTATATTCGCAACACATATTTATCAAAATTGTCTTTGTTGCCATAGGGTTATCTTTCTCTAACTTATTAAAAACATTTATTATAATTTGTTTTCCCATTGAAATCAAAAATTATTACAAGTACTCTTCACTATTGAGAAACTAGGATCCTACACTTCGAGTATGGAGACAAGAAAAAATAAGTTCTACCATTGTATTTTCAATGCGCGCAAAAAGGAAATAGATAGAAAAATAGTGAACGTGAGAGAGATAAACAATAATAGTAGGTCGTAGACGGGCAGACCCTAGGGCAGATCGTTAAGTAGAAGTGGTTTAATTAGAGATAGCGCAATGCACAATTTGAATCAGCTACATGTCTAGGGTGTGCAATGGAAATTTTGTTAATAATAATTCGATAGCGACGCGCGGTTAACATTTGCATTTTCTTTCGCGGCAGAGAAGAAAAAAATTTCTTTATTCCAGAGAAGAAAAAGTACCGCCCCAAATAGACTGCGCCACGATTTCCCAACTTAAACCACTTCTACTTTAAGATCCGCCCGAGGGTCTGCCTGTCTACGAGCTACTACTATTACAAGCTACTGTTTTAAACCCTATAAAAATGCACACCCCTGGAACGGCTGTCACAGCATGATTTATTGCTCTTTGTACTTTTTGGACCGACTATAGCCTTACTAGCTAGTCCACTAGTAAGGTCAGTCACTGATAGGTAGGGCTATAACAAAAAACAATCGTGTTTGATGCAACCATAGATACTTTGGGTTGGATGACTCATCTCTGATGTTGGCACTGCGAGACGCGTGAATACCGGTTTGTGACCATTATTATTTTTTGGTCAATCCTAATAAACAAGAAATAAAAACGTGTAAAAATGCCAAAATCTAGCTCTCGCTGCTTGACTGCCAGAGATTCGATCCTCGTCTCCGTCCCCGTTGTACGTCTCTCCAATATTATAGTGGCTCAAAATTCAAATATTCTTGTAATATTATAAGCTAATATATTTTTTGCAATTTGCCATTTTTGATGTTGAAACAGCCTTCTTTTTTTTATTGTTCTAAAAAAAGCGTGAAAAAAAGACTTTTTTCTCCGATCAGCTCGAAAATGCTACTTTTCCGATGAGTTATCTGTAACTCAAAGTTGTCGTTTTCCGTATGACCAGTCGTGGCTAAGTTATAGACTTTTTACCGTCCGGAAAAGACTTTTTCGGACTAGCCCAGAAAATACTTTTTTGGACTAGTTCAGAAAAGATATTCTAAGAGTAATCTTACTCACATACGGAGAAATATTTTAGTATTGGTTTCTAAATTGAGAAATATTATTATTTATTGAGAAAATAAATAAATAAAAAAAATTAATAATAATATAAATAATAAAATAAATTTATTATTTATTGCTAAATTGAGAAATATTATTATTTATTGAGAAATATTTTAGTATTGGTGCTTGGTTATGGTCGTTGTTTTTACCAAAATCTTGTTAAAGTTTCTCTCAATACTTTGTTAAAGTTTGTTATGAATTAAAGGAGGCCATAATATTTGTTCTAATAAATATCAAGCAAACGCGTAACAACAAATCTTTATTTACACAATAATGTTCAAATAAGACTGATCGGAGAAAAAATAGTAGGTGCAACACGCAGGAAAATAGTATATTCTCGGACTCTGGTAGATGCTGGACTCGGCTGGCGCCTCGTCCAGCAATTGTCCACCATCGTCCGAGAATATGCTAATTTTCCTACTAGTTATACAATATACTATTCTCACTCTTTTTCTACTTTTTTCACTCTTTTTACTTTTTTTCATTATTTTAAAAATTGCTAAAAGCGTGGCAAAAAGTTATAAAACCGCAATGTTTTATTTATTAACAATATTAATTCTACAATTAGTAAGATTATTTATTTTATGTGTGTTTACTGCAAGATGAGGTATGCGTTAGCTGGAATATCAGCGACTATTTTAATAGGTAGCAATATCCGATCCCGTGACATTTTTAAATTTGAAGTAGGCGATGCGAATTTAATTTTGACAGTTTTACATGTTATAATTTTACTGCAAAAGCAATTGAAAACGAGAAAATGGATAGATTTGGCGAAATAAATGAGAACGAAATCGACGAATTGGTCAACCAAGAAGCGCCAATTAATACTTAAAATTTTCATTCAATAAATAATCTTTCTAAATACCACTCGACCTTTACAATATCGGCAATTTTTTTTATAATTTATCTCAAATCTTGCATTTTTAAATAATTTAACTCGAACTTATCAACCATTAATAATCAAAAATTAAAGCTTTAATCAGATTATTAATGCTTGATAAGTTCTCGTTTAAACTATTAAAATAAGCTTTCTTGATAAATTAATGAAAAAAAAAATAGCCGGCTATTTGTAAAGGTCTTGTGGTATTACTGTTGATTATTAACTAATATTTAATATTTTTTATTTAAATTAAAAATTGCAAAAAATAGTGTATACAACACGAGCAAAATTAGTTATTTTTTCACGAGTTGTAAATTTGTCCAATGAGGCGTCAGCCGAGTTGGACAATACGACGAGCAACTTACATTTTGCTACTTGTTGTATAAATAACTATTGCAATATTATAGAATTAGAAGCTACATTAAATAAAATGTCATAAAATGACACAAGCTCGGAGAGTGAATTAGAGCCATCTTTCAAAGTAAGGAAGCAAAAATAAAAGATATGTTCAGTCTGCCAAAATTAATCGAGAGTTTTAACCCAAAGTTCAGATAAAAATTTTAAAACGCTGAAACTTTTTTCAAATCTTAGAAAACGTTTTTACCAAATGTGTAAATTTAAAACTAAGCGAAGCTATCAAAAAAGCAGAAAGAAGTTATACTTTTATACAAATAGTTATACTTTTCTGGTACCAAATTTTTATTCTAGCTTCACAAGTAAAAAAAAACATTGAATTTCTCCGCACTAGGGCAGACCCAAAAATTGGTTGTGAAGAAAATTTTAATCAGGATTCACATCCACACGAATTATGTCATGCTTCAGTATCATTGCGAAAAGACGTTTTTGATGTAAAGAAATGTATATTTTGTCAAAAACTGTATGGAAATAAAATATCACAATCAGGGCTTTTTGGTAGCTTGGTCCAATCTTAAAAAATCCATTTCTTTACTTCTACAACTATGTACGAACAAACAACCCCAAGTACGTCACAGATTCAAAAAGATTTCGCAGAAAACAAAGTTTTAAATAAAGTCAAAAAATAGCGTTATTGTATGATTATTAGGCGTTTGGTTATTATAAGAATATCTAAATTTCGAGCCATTATAATATAGGAGAGACGTACCGCCGGGACGGAGACGAGGATCGAAGCTCTGGCAGTGAAGCAGCGAGAGCTAGATTTTGACATTTTTACACCAACTTACATTTATTTTTATTTCTTGTTTATTAAGATTGACAAAATAATAATAATGGTACTGTATGAATCACAAATAATAGGAAAACAACTTAACTAAAAACATTTTTAGTTATAACCTAGAATTCGATATATTCGTTGAGAAACGACAAAACGCAAGAAAATTTGATGAATTTTACATGTGTTCGAACGGAGATATGGGCGTTTTAATTTGTGATGAAGATAGGCCTGCAATCTTTTTTGAAAAACGCTTGATTTTTTATGGCTAAATGGTCACAGATGCAATTATGAAAGTTGATCAAAAAAATAGTATTGCCAATGACCTATTACCTCGGTCAAAAAAATCAAAAATTTTAATTAGTGCCTTTTTGCACAAGACGATTCCATGGCGAATTGAGATGTATTATATTTGGTGCATAAGCTTTCATTTCTGAAAATTTTATCTTTTTGTTTTAAAAGGTCCACCGGGACTTTAAGTCCCTGCGTGTTCGTTGTTCACTGTTGCACATTGTAGAAACGAACAAACGCGTTTTTTGCAATTTTTTCATAATATTGATTAAAAATACAAACTATACTAAATTTTTCCATTTTATTCTAAGAAATTAGAAACTCGGTACTAATTAGGTAATATCTATGTTCCGATTCAGATTGCAGTTAATTTATATATCGAGTTACTCATTTATTAAAATAAAACTTCAGTATATATTCATAGTTTATGAATCAATGTTAGTATTACGAAGAAAAATTGTCAATAAGCCGTTTGTATATTTTGTTTTATTTCTATAAGAAAGAAATAAAGAAATAAAAACTAACAGTGAACCGTTACACAATCTCGGCTGTGCAAAAACAAACAAAAATCAACCTTAAAAGATCACTGTAAGGTGCTCTGAATAAAAAGTATTAAAACTACTCATTGACGGTAATAAAAAATGATTTGGAATCCTGAAACTTCAATTTTAAACTGGTATTATTGTGTATAATGGAAGTAGAACGGTGTAAAGGAAAATATTGCTTTGGCATTAAGGTACTATTCTCTACGGTTCAGAGCACGAGCGGCCAGGCGATAATTTGCAAAAATTCGCAGACGCCAATTTATTGAAACTTCAGTATTTACAATAATAAATATGGTATTGCATATCTAAATTCACTGCAAATTTTGCGACATCTGTTAAAGAATAGGTGGACCAAGATCTGACTTATTTGCCATGTGTTTTAGCCGAGAACATTACGAAAGATCGAGAGGTGTGGAAAATTTTCAAAAACTGGTAAAGCAGTTTGCAGCTTTGTTATGACCCCTAGAAAATTTTCAATGCTACCAAAAATTAGAAAAAAAATATTTATATTTTGACAAAAGATTTGTTCGAATAGCCATTAATTAAGAAAAATATGAACAAAAAACCTCGCTTAAATATTAACCACTCGCTTGCTAATTAGCGGAAAAAGATAAAAAAAATACTTTTTTCTAATTTTGGCATGTAAAATGTGACTTTTCAAAATCGATTGTAGTTGGCAAACGGCACATTTTACGCAACTGGTGATGTAATGAAAAATATTTCACAACTGGTGATGAAAAGTTCCGAATAAAGCCTACTTGTTTTGATAAAATTCACTAAATTATTAATATCATAAGTTTAAAAAACTCTTTTTTGAGAAGGTTCTTGTAAAAATTAGAAAAAATCTTGTATGCAACATGTTAGGAAATGCTATTTTGTGTAACTCGCGTTATTTTGCAGAACTCGCTGCGCTCGTCCCGCAGAAATCCGCTCGTTACACAAAAAAATGCATTTCCTAACTGGTTGCATAAATAGCTATTTCGTCCATTTGTTGCTTCATCTGTTCTCTTTCTAAATATACCATTAGATATTTTCTAGGATAATTAATAGCGTCTGAAACTGCTTTTCCGCGTTAAATTCCCTGAGCTGCCAAGCAACGTTTTACGCATTAATTTGCAAGACGGTTTCGTGCCCTTAAAAAGATCCAAGATGGTCGAAACGAGTGGTCATGCAAATGATAGCTCTCCAAGTAAAATTTGCAAAAAGTGCAAGAATATCAGTGTAAATGGCTTAAAATGTGTAAAATGTGATTCTATTGTGCATCCCAGTTGTGCCAAATTAATGAAAAATGTAATAATTGATGCAAACTTGTTAATCTGTTGCATTCCTGTCACTGACAATAAGTGTTCTCAAGAGCAATTACAGCTATTAGAAATCAGTTATTTAAAACAATTGTTAGTTCAGAAAGATCTCGTCATCTCGAATCAACAAATTGCTATTGACGTGTTAAAAAGCCAAGTTGATTTCTTGCATAATGTAAATTCAACAGTTAAACTCAATTATAATAATTTAAATAACTCGCCAGCGGTCAACGCAATGGCACAGCGTAAATCACCGAAGCGTACACCTGCGTCCAACTCGAAGGTTCCTGAAAAAACCGACAGAAAAACTCGCGCGGATAAAAAGGCAAAAAATGTAAACAAACCTACAATGTCGTCAAATGATGTTGAAAATGCTATAAATGAGGCAATAACTAAAACAACAATCGAATGTGTTGAAACAACTGGTTTAATCAGGACTGAAGACTGGAAAGAAGTGACTACCAAAAAGCGTCGACAAAATAATGTATCCATTATTGGAAATTCTACTAGTACTAACATGCAAACATTAAAAGCTGCTCCAAGGTACTGTTTTATTCATGTTTTCAAACTTCATGTTGATACCACCACTGATGATATTGTAAATAGTTTGCGACATCTATTTCCTGAAGTACAATGTGAAAAATTGTGCTCAAATCTTCCACACTGTTATTCATCATTTAAAGTTACCGTTTTGGACACAAACTACCTAAAAGCTATGGACCCGTCCCTCTGGCCTACTGGATGCTGCCTAAATCGGTTTTTTTCACCGAAAACCGACCTCAACAACTGTAAAATAGACTGCAGAAAATCAAAAATGTTTTCTATTTTTCATGTAAATGTGCAGTGCTTAAGTACTAAAGTCAATGAAGTTGAATTATTTAACGACAAATTTGATCACGATATTCTCTGCTTCTCCGAGCATTGGCTGTAATGTGTCTTAAGGATTCTAACTGCGCTGATGCTTATGATTTAAACAGAAACTGATACATCTTACCTCTAATTTTGAATCCACTGACTTCGCTAATCAATGCCTGCTTGTGCACAGGTGTTTTTCCTGATGCTTTTAAAAAAGCACTGGTCATACCATTATTTAAAAAAGGTAAAACAGATTCAGTGGATAATTTTAGGCCTATTTCTATTCTCCCCATATTTGGTAAAATTACAGATGCATTACTTAAAACTAGAATTATTTATTATATTAATTCAACAGAAATTTTAAATAAGTCGCAGTTTGGTTTTTGACGTAACTCTTCTACAATCAATGCAATACTTAAAATCGTTAATACTATAATACATGGATGGGAAGACGGTTTGAATACTGCTCTAACTCTGTGTGATTTACGTAAGGCATTTGACTGTGTCTCACACAGTGTTCTTATTAACAAATTAGAATATTATGGTTTTTGTGGTATCTCTCTGTGGTAAGAAAACTATCTAGCATTATATTTTTTATTCGTAGGCTAAAGACAAACTTATCTCTATCTACGTTACGAGAGTGCTATTTTGCATTGTTTCACAGTAACATTAATTACGGTATTTTATTATGGGGTGGTAGCACTCACGCTTTGCGCATTTTTCGATTACAAAAAAAGGTAATAAGAATCCTTGGAAATGTTGGATACAGAGACCATTGTAAAGAATTATTTATAAAACTAAATATATTAACACTTCCGTCCTTATTTGTCTTCAATACACTGGTATTTATTCATTCTAATCAGCATCTCTATAAAGTAAATTCTGTCTATCATTTTTATGCCACTCGAAACTAGTCTGTCTATTCAAGCTGCCAAGGTATAAATATGCGAAATCAGAAAAAAATTCTATCGACTTGCACTTTTACAATAAGTTCTAATTTATTGAATTCTAATTAATTGAATAATAGTCTTTATAATAGCCAATACTTTTTCAGCACCCAAAAATAACGATCGCGGTAATAGACAAACAGGAATAAAAAATAAACTTGTAACTTAAGACGTAAAATCCGAAAAAATGGAAAGAAGGGTTTATCTTTAAATTTAATTTTACATCGCATCATAGGTTGAACCATATTTAATGCTATGAACGAGTGCGCACGCTAACGCCACATGCCATGAGATCCTAACATGGACGATGGTGAAAGCGAGATGTTTAAATAGGCACCATAAACGATAGGCGCCATGTTGTACGCAAATTGTCTATTTCTGTCTATCATATTCCTATCTTATTTATTTATTTATTTATTTATTTCGTAACTAAACTTTAGTTCGTAAGTAAAAAAAAAAACTACTAAATGTATTTCGTAAATGAGTTTCGTAACTAAATGTACGAGCACTCCGACTAGACAAACGCGGTACTGTAAACATAATTTGATTCATTAGATCACTATTATCTATGTGGTTATGTATCAGTTTATATAGTTCATCTATTATTATATATTTATGTCTATTAAAGACTGATGGTCAGTTGAATTCTAGTAATAGATTACTGTATGTCTATATTGAAATGATCTGCAAAACCCTGGACAATTTCAGATGGTGTGTCGAGTACTGTGTTATTCAGATTCATTATTTCCGGTATTCTGGAAGTTTTCTTCCGGTTGTTCACATAGTTCCAAAATGTTTGTGGGTTTGTAGAGATGTCCATTTCAGTGCGTTTTAAGAATTTTGTAAATGCTAAATTGGTTTGTATATTCAATGTTTTACGAACGTTGTTGTAGTGAGAGTTGACATTGCTGCTAGTAGAATGTTTCATCCTCTTATAGAGTCTGTTTTTAGTTTTTATGAGATTGATAATATCAGGACTATACCAAACCGAGAAGCGTTTGTTATGAAAATTCCACTGCTGTAAATCACCAAAGGCTAGAAAACGAGTCAAAGTATCAGTTTTGGTGCATGGTATACCATCTGCAGAATTATTGTGATATTTTGGCATGTTGAAGTCGCCAACTAGTATTAATGTTTCTAAATTGTAGTTTTCCTCAAGAAATTCAAATAATATGACATAATCTTCAACGCTGGTGCTCGGCGGAATATATAAACATACTATTGAATACTCTTTCTTATTCATAGATATTTTTATTGCCACTATCTCAATTGTTGTTAAGGTAAGATTGATACGTATACTTTGACAATTAAACGCGCTCCTGACAGCAATTAATACTCCTCTTCCCTTTCCATTTTGACGGTCACATCTGAATACTGAGTAGTCACTGTCATACACACCTTCCTTCAGCCAAGTTTCCGTTAATAAGATTATATCATAGTTGCAAATGTTTAAGGCATTAAAAAAGTTATTTTTGTGTTTAAACCGCGTACATTTTGATAATAAAAGTTTAAATCGACCTGTTGAGATGAATTTAGTTTTTTAGTAGAGTTGTTATTTTAGGTGTACCTTTGATGTATTTAATAGTGAGGTTTACCTCACCATTTTCCTTACGCTGTTCCAATTCTTGACGCAATTGTTTGAGATGAAGTTGTTGGTTTTGTGAAAGATCAGCTTTAATTCTGTAAATGTAATTTTTTGGCAATTTAGTTTTCAATATATTTGTACTTTATTGGACGAGTACTATTATCCTGTTTCTTCTCAACTCTGATCAACTTTACCAGTTCAGCATTTATATTTATAGAAGTGAGTAACGACTTTAAAACCAAATTATCATCTGCGATTCGTTTTTCAGGGTGATCCTCGTTGGATTCGGGTACAATATATACCATGATGTTAGCGCGTTTTTTCTGATCATTAATTTCCTCCATAATGTGCATTGTTAAGTTTGCAGAATCGGGAAGTTTTGAGTTTTTGAGTTGTTCAATTTCTGCCTTTAAATCTTGATTTACAGCTTCAATGTTTTTAATTCTATTAAATAATTTCTCCATTTCATTAGTAAAAGAAAGCATCATTTCATTTTTAAAATCCGCAAGTTGAGTTTTGAATACGCGAGCAATTGTATCCTCCAATGTTGGAGTTGCTGCATTGATAGGAATTTCCAAATTTTCATTCGGTTGGCAAATAGTGCAGATCCATTTATCGGTTGAATCAGTTTTTTATATTGGTCAGCGTAATATTCAAAGCGAAATGAATCAAGACCGGTGCATGATACATGAAACCATTTCATGCATTTATTAAATTTTATCATAGGTAGCTTAGGGCTAATATTCTTAGAACAGTAAACGCAAGTTAGTTGACCCATTTTCAAAACTTAGCAAAATGCAGACAAAAGTAACAAGGATACGTACACCCAGGGGCCGATCAAGGTGATTAACACACACATTTAAGGGCACGAAACCGCCTTGCAAATTTATGCGTGAAACGTTGCTTGGCAGCTCAGGGAATTGGTAGATTTAGTGGTAGATTTAGAGAGAGAACAGATGAAGCAACAAATGGACGGAAAAATATTTTTTTTTATCTTTTTCCGCTAATTAGCAAGCGGGTGGTTAATATTTGAGCGAGGTTTTTTATTCATATTTTACTTAATTAATGGCTATTCGAACAAATCTTTCGTCAAAATATAAATATTTTTTTCTCTAATTTTTGGTAGCATTGCAAATTTTCTAGGGGTCATAACAAAGCCGCAAACTGCTTTACCAGTTTTTGAAAATTTTCCAGACCTCTCGATCTTTCGTAATGTTCTCGGCTAAAACACATGGCAAATAAGTCAGATCTTGGTCCATCTATTCTTTAACAGATGTCGCGAAATTTGCAGTGAATTTAGATATGCAAAACCATATTTATTATTGTAAATAATCAAGTTTTAATAAATTGGCGTGTGCGAATTTTTGCAGATACATTTTTAAGCGCCTGGCCGCTCGTGCTCTGAACCGTAGAGAACAGTAACGTCAAAGCAATATTTTTCCTTTACACCGTTCTACTTATTATTAATTCAATTAAAAAATACACAATAATACCAGTTTAAGATTGAAGTTTCAGGATTCCAAATCATTTTTTATTTATTTATTACCGTCAATCTGTAGTTTTTAATACATTTTATTCAGAGCACCTTACAGTGATCTTTTAAGGTTGATTTTTGTTTGTTTTTGCACAGCCGGGATTGTGTTACGCTTACGGTTCACTGTTAGTTTTTATTTCTTTATTTCTTTCTTTATAGAAATAAAAAAATAAACAAACGGCTTATTGGCAATTTTTCTTCGTAATACTAATATTGATTCATAAACTATGAACATATACTGAAGTTTTATTTTAATATGAGTAGCTCGATATATAAATTACTTGCCATCTGAATCGGAACATAGATATTACCGAACTATTAGTACCGAGTTTCTAATTTCTTAGAATAAAATGGATAAATTTAGTATATATAATATATACATAGTTTGTATTTTTAATCAATATTATGAAAAAATTGCAAAAAACGCGTTTGTTTGTTTCTAAAATGTGCAACAGTGAACAACGAACACGCCGGGACCGTCCCTGTGGGCCTTTTAAAACAAAAAGCTAAAATTTTCAGGAATGAAAGCTTATGCCCAAAATATAATACATCTTAATTCGCCAAGCAATCGTCTTGTGCAAAAGGCACTAATTAAAAATTTGGATTTTTTGAATGAGGTAATAGGTCTTTGGCAATACTATTTTTTGATCAACTTCCATAATTGCATCTGTGACCATTTAGCCACAAAAAATCAAGCGTTTTTTAAAATGCATTGCAGGACTATCTTCATCACAAATTAAAACGCCAATATCTCCGTTCGAACACACGTAAAATTCATCAAATTATAAAACAAAAAATTAAAATAAATGTAAGTTGGTGTAAAAATGCCAAAATCTAACTTTTGCTGGTTCACTGCCAGAGCTTCGATCCTCGTCTCCGTCCCCGCGGTACGTCTCTCCTATATTATAGTGGCTCGGAATTCAAATATTCTTGTAATAACCAAACGTCTAATAATCATACAATATCCTTTTTTTTTTTTTTGAATCTGTGACGTACTTGAGGTCGTTTGTTCGTACATAATTGTAGAAGGCAAAGATGTGGATTTTTTAAGATTGGATGAAGCTACCAAAAAGCACTGATTGTGATTTTTCATTTCTATACCGTTATTGACAAAATATACATTTCTTTACATCAAAAACGTTTTTTCGCAATGATACTGAAGCATGACATAATTCGTGTAGGTGTGAATCCTGATTAAAATTTTCTTCACAACCAATTTTTGGGTCTGCTCTAGTGCGGAGAAATTCAATGTTTTTTTTTTTACTTGTGAAGCTAGAATAAAATTTTGGTGCCAGAAAAGTATAGCTATTTGTAAAAAAGCAGAAAGAAGTTATACTTTTAAACTTCTTTCTGCTTTTTTGATAGCTTCGCTTAGTTTTAAATTTACACATTTGGTAAAAACGTTCTCTAAGATTTAGGGAAAGTTTCATCGTTTTGAAAGATTTATCTGAACTTTGGGTTAAAACTCTTGATGAATTTTTGCAGAATGAAAATATCTTATACTTTTGCTTCCTTTCTTTGAAAATTCACTCTCCGAGCTTGTATCATTTTCTGACATTTTATAGTATTTAATGTAGCTTCTAATTCTATAATATTGCAAAATATATTAGCTTATAATATTACAAGAACAGTAATATTACAGCGGGGACGGAGACGAGGATCGAAGCTCTGGTAGTCAAGCAGCGAGAGCTAGATTTTGGCATTTTACACATTTTTATTTCTTGTTTATTAGGATTGACAAAAAAATAATAATGGTTACAAACCGGTATTCACGCGTCTCACAGTGCCAACACTCAGAGATGAGTCATCCAACCCAAAGTATCTATGGTTGCATCAAATACGATTGTTTTTTGTTATAGCCCTACCTATCAGTGACTGACCTTACTAGCGGACTAGCTAGTAAAGCTAGCTAGTAACTTAGGTTTCTACCGTATACCCGAAAATCGCAAGGACACATTTGTTTTTGCCAGTTTTTCCCTGTAGATTCGCTAGCTACCAGAGCGGCTATATATTTACCGATTTCGCCACCTTAAATATGATTGCGGGTCTTTATGAAGACGTGCGATTTCAGTTCATGTCTGAGATGCTTAACGACGTAACTTGTGTGGACCAATTAAACGGTTGTTAAGAAGACCAGCCCATAAGTTTACACTAAATTGTTCTTGAAATGTGGTAGAATGAATGGCGTGAGGGTTTTCCTGAGCCCAGACATAACCATTTCGCAAATTCAAAATGTCACTTCTGCTAAAGGAAGCTTCACCAGTGAAAAGAATAAAGCAAAGAAACAGGCTGCAACTGACAACGGTCCACAATCCAGCGCGAAAAATTAACTCGCAAAGGCAAGTCGGTTTGATTTAGTGATTGTACTTTTTGAATGGAGTATGGGTATAGCTGATTTTCATGAAAAATTCGCCAGACGCTCATATGATCCACGTTCATCTCGCAAGTTTTTGAGTGCTAATTGATGGATCCTCTTCCACTCTCTCAACTACTGATTCTTCTAGTCTTACTGTTCGGCGAGTTCTTTGTTGTCCACAATTTATTCTGTTAATAGTAAATTTTCCCGTATCTTGCAGTTGCTGAAAAGCCAAAGCAAACAATTTATGTGACGGAGGCTGATGTAAGGTAAATCATAGCTAAGTAATGGAAAATAATAGAATTAATTGATACTAATCAATTATAGTAGGAAATAGAGTATTGTGTTACATTACTTAGCTATCTAAGCAATTCTATAGTTTGATGTACTTAAAACGATGATTAGTATTATTGGCAATAGCTAAAACTGAACTATAAGCAGTTTAGAACACCTTCGATTAAAAGGGTATATTTTATAGTTAGTCTAATTAAGGATGTTCAATCGTTAAAGCAATTACGATTAAATTTGAACAAAAAATTTATATTTTGTAAATAAGTATCTATTAAATCCACTTGCTCAATTTGGAAGCAATCGCGTCGACAGTTATTTCAAAAAAAAAATTCTTTCTAGGAACAAATTAACGTGTGCTCTTATGGGAATGGGCAAAACTTGAAGCCTCTAAACGCACTAATAAAATAATTACACGATGACAAGTTCACGAAAATTGACACGATGGTAGATTGACATGTAGTGAGGCTACTTGTAAAGTTTCATCGAGATCATGTCAGCAGATATAAAATAATTGCCATTGAAATATGCGAATTATCGTGTAAAAATGAGGTTTCCGATTCTTACTGTCACATACGTTAATATGGCAACGTCGCACAGACAGATCCTGGGTCTAGCGCATTCGATACAACAGGTCCGAACGTAGTCAACTTGCCATTCTAACAGCATATAATTTTATCGCTTGCGCGGTTGCCAGATATCGAACGTAAAATTCGCATTTATGAAAAATAATTTAATTCATCATGTTATTGGAAATTTCTTATAGCAAATGAAAAAATATTTCATTTAAACATAATTTTAAGGACTCGCTACTGTTTATTCACCAATAAATAGGAAATTTCATAGTTCGGTTTTTACTTCCTAATAGTTGGCAACGAAAGTGAAATTCTATGCTAGAGCATAGGGCGCTTCTCCTCGCGTCACTTCCCCGCAACTTGATGATTGAACATCCTTAAGAACGTCAAATCGAGGAGACGTCCCGATTCGAGATTGCACATGAGTGCAGAAGTTAAATAAAGTTAAGTCGGAAAAGGGAACTTTGAGTATTATTTAATGTTGTATTTTTGTCCTTGTTCGTGTATTAATTAGAGTTTTTGATACTTGATAAAAACGCATGTATTCAGAACATAACCTTTTTTATTGTAATGTCTAACTGTCTGACTAACTAATCCTATATATACACGTTCCTTTTATAACATCCTCACCATGTCTCACCAACTCACTACCATGTCATAGCCTATACATATAACAAACCATAGAGTATAATGAAGTGACAAATACAAAACAGACTATCAACAATATGTCTTAATTAATAACTATTATAGCTAACACACATTTGCTTCAACACTTTTCCTTGTTAATATAAAGTTAAGTAACGCCTGAAACGTAGTAAAGATAACAAAAAGAAGAAATTATGAAAGACCCATTTGATTACACAAAATTTTCAACCATGGCCTGGGTAACTGTTTTGTCATGATGTCTGCAACCTGTTCTTCAGTCGAAACTTGTTGAATCTTCAGTTTTCCTTCAGTCACCTTTTCTCGAATGAAAATGTACTTAACTCCAATGTGTTTTGTTTTACGATGGAATTCTGGATTTTGAGCTAATCTAACTGCTGCAGAATTGTCCACTTGAAGAATAGGAACTTGCGGTAACTTCACAATTCCTTTAAATAATCTGGTTAGCCAAATTACTTCCTTCGTTGCTTCATTTGCAGCAACTATTTCCGCTTCAGTTGTTGACGTAGCTACCATCTCCTGTCTTTTGCTTAGCCATGAGATAGCTCCACCTGCATAGGTGACTAATACACCCGAGGTTGATCGGCCTGTTCGTGCGCAACCTCCAAAGTCAGCATCACTGAAACACTCTAGGTAACCCTGACTTGCGTTACGGTGGTACACAATTCCCAAATCGATAGTTCCTGCTATGTAACGAAACACTCTTTTAACTTGTGTAACGTTTTCAGCAGATGGATCTTAAAGGAATCTTGTCAAGTAACCCACGCTATAAGCCAAATCTGGTCGTGTACCGATCATAAGGTACATCAACCCACCAATTGCTTGTCTGTATGGGAAATTATTATTCTTAATATCTTTCCCTGTTTTTGAAGTCTCAGGACTTTTCAACATTGGTGTTGATATTGGTTTACACTCTGAGAAATTAAAACGCTCAAGAATTCTTCTTGCGTATGCTTGTTGGCTTAGTTTTATATATCCATCTTCTTGCATGATTTCAAGTCCCAAGAAATAATCTGCTTTCTTTAAAATAATCTTGAATTTCAATCTTAGCTCTCTAAGAAAATTTTCTAGTTCTTGTGGATCAGTTGCTCCTATCAATCCGTCGTCAACATACAAAACTAGTATGAGTTTTTTTCCATTCCTTTCACGAATATACAAACATGGATTAGCTTCGCTAACTTTCAATCCAAGTTTTGAAAGAAAACTTCCAAAGCATTGATTCCAACACCTTGGAGCCTGCTTTAGTCCATACAAGCTTTTCTTGAGCTCGCAGACATTATCCGTACTATCATGATATCCTTCAGACTGAGTCATGTAAATGACTTCTTCTAATTCTCCATAAAGAAACGCTGTGGAAACGTCAAATTGTGCAAGGTGCATCTGTTCGCTTGCAGCAATACTTAAAATAGAACGAATTGTTCCCATCTTAGCTACAGGACTAAATGTTTCATTATAGTCAATACCATGACGTTGATTAAATCCTTTAACGACTAATCGG
This sequence comes from Cryptophagus acutangulus, assembly GCA_963556235.1. Lineage (NCBI taxonomy): Eukaryota > Metazoa > Arthropoda > Insecta > Coleoptera > Cryptophagidae > Cryptophagus > Cryptophagus acutangulus. The sequence goes on along the minus strand of OY744565.1, from coordinate 3,725,470 downwards.
GCTTTATATCTCTCAATATTTCCATCAGGATTAACCTTCAACCCATTTGCATTGAATCGCCTTTTTACCTTCTGGCAAGGGTACCAATTTCCATGTCTGGTTTTCTTTCAGTGAAATCATTTCTCTGTCCATGGCTTCTCTCCATTTATTGCTCTCATTTGTGGTTATAGCTTCGTGATATGATTCGGGGTTTTGGGTTGCGTTGACAAAATCCTCCGCTGCCATTACAAAATCGTTGTAATATTCCGATGGTTTTTGTGTCGAACGATTCCTTAAATGTCGTGTATATAAATCCTTCGGTAAATTCTGATCTTCTTTCATCTTAATGTCAGTTTCAGATTCAGGTTCACCCTCTTCTTCCAAAATATCTTCTCGAATAATTTTTTCTTCTTCATGTTCTTCTGATTGAGACTCTATTTCATGTTTCAAATCTTGAAACTCTTCTTCACATTCCCTGAGTGTTTCTTGAAATCGTACATCTCTTGATAGAACCACTTTATTTTGATCGTTTAAGAAAATTCTATATCGCTCATCACCGTCATATCCCACTAGATATCCTTTTATAACTTTCTCATCCATCTTCTTCCTTTTTTGAATTGGAATATGCATATAACAACTGGATCCAATAATACGCATGTGATTAATCCTAGGTTTCTTACCCATCCACAACTCGTAAGGACTTATGCTTTCTTCTGATGATTTTCCAGTTCTATTCAGAATATACACTGTGGAAGTTACTAGTTCCGCCCAAATTTCATCTGGAAACTTGATGTCTGGATTTGAATATTTAAATGTTCTTGCCATCTCGACTATAGTTCGATTTTCTCTCTCTGTCGCTCCATTCTGCTCTGGTGAGTACGGTGCTGTAAGTCTTTGAGTTATTCCATTTTCTTGTAACATATCTCTGACATCTACATTGTCAAATTCTCCTCCATTGTCACTCAATAGCTCTTTGATCGAATGCCCTTGCATTTTCGCATGTGCAAGCATATGTTTAAACACAATCTTCACTTCTGACTTTTCTTTGACAATATAGCCATAGCGAAATTTTGTATAACTATCTTTAAATACAACCAAATATCGCTTCTTCTTAAAGCATTCTTGAAAAGGTCCACATACATCTGTCGACATTAGTTCTCCAGGTTCAACTGCCTTCTTTCTCGTTCCAAAAGGTAAGCGATGAGTCTTTCCATAGACATGGCTCGCAGAGTTCCTTGTCCAAAGTGACTTTGATGCCTAATTCTCTCTCAAGTATTTTCTTGACATGTCTCTTATCTTGGTGTCCCCACCTCTCATGGTACAGTTGCAATTGGGAATTATCTGCAACAATAAAATTAATTACTGCCTTATTCTCTGAAGTAACCGATTTTATAGCTGCTTTGTACAAAGTTCCGCAAACTTCACGAGCTCCGCACAACACTTTATTTTTATCAATTTCAAGCCAGCACTTGGTTGCTGTCGACTTGAACACGCTTTTTTGATTCTGAGCTGCTAGCACCGAGAATAAGTTCATAGAAATGTTCGGAACATACCATACATCACTTAGAGTCAATGTCATCTTTTTGTCATTAATCGTAGACAAAACTTGAATTGTTCCTTTACCGATTGCCTTCAGAGTTTCCTTTCCAGCCGCTTTGATGATACATGTGCTATCAATTTTTTTAAATTCAACGAAAAAACCCTGGGAATTTGTCACCTGTTTTGTTGTGCCATTATCGATCCACCAATCCATTGAAGTCGTCTTAGCTGCATAGACTTCATTGCTAATAGATGTAAAAGCTACATTTACATCACCTGATTTGCTCTGAGCGTCATTAACGGACGTGCTTTTAGCTGGTCTTCCATTAGCAATCCATTTTCTACATTGTCGTACCCAATGTCTCTTTTTCTTGCAGTAATTGCATGTGTCTTCTTCCTTCGACCATTTCTTCTTTGGGTTGGCTTTGTTCTCTCCTTTTACAACTAGCGCCTCTTGAGCAAACTTTTCAGTCTCCGTGGTTTTTCTTGAATTCCTCTCAAACATACACAATTGCATCGTTAACTCATCAAACGTCTTTTCCTCGTCTTTAGTTAGTAGCATCCAACTAGACCGAAACGTCTCAAATTTGCTTGGCAAAATATGTAAAGTTTTACAGACTAGTATTAAATCTGGTAAAACATTCAAATTCTTAGCTTGAAGTCCGTTGTTTAACTCGTTCCATAAGCTTTTTAACTTGGCAATGTGTGTCGAAACATCTCCTGACGTCCAACTTAAAGCAAACAAATCAGTACATATCTTAAATAGCTGATCCTTGGAAGTTGCTTCGAACTGCTGCTTTAGTGCTTCCCAAGCTTCATGCGCGGTCTGTTTATCCATGATTTTCTGGTAGACTTCATCTGTGACTGTGCTTGTAATCATCGACTTTGCATAGCTATTTGCTTTTCGATACAAATCACATTGCAATTTATTCTCCTTGAGTTGAGCTGCTGTAGCTTCTACAGCTACTGGTTCTGGTTTGCACAGCTTGTGGTCGATCACATCTAGTGCTCCTTCATGATAGTCGAGCAGGTCCCGAATTTTCCTCTTCCACAAAGGCCAATCCGACTCACCCGTCAACGGTTTTATGTGCTTCGCTAAGTCCATCCTGATATGATTATTAACGACACTTCACACTCTCAAGTGTGACGCATCCTAGTTAGACCACAAGATAACGTTGTGCCTGTTCGAATTTTAAATGTTCGGGACGAAGACGTTACGTTAAAGAATTTTTCGCCTAACATTACAAAACTAGACAATTACAAGATGTGTACGTTTCCAAGAACTCATGATTCATCGGTAGGTCGCGTAGAAAAAGTACTCGAATTACTAAGTATGACACATTTAAACAGAGAAGAAAAGAATGCAGTTGAACATATCTGCGCTAAGTTTGCTGACGTTTTTCATTTAGCCGATGACCCACTAACCGTGACAAATATTTATAAACAAAAGAATCATTTAAAAGAGTCAGCGATCCCTGCTTATGTAAAACCATATCGGTTACCAAAATCACAAAAAGCGGAGGTTCATAAACAAGTAAATTCAATGCTCGACAATGGCATAATTGAGCCAGCGAGAGCTGAATGGTCCTCACCTCTTTTAGTGGTTCCCAAAAAGCTGATAAAAATGGTGAGAAAAAGTGGAGACTTGTTATTGACTATCGCTTATTGAATCAGCGAATACAAGATGATAAGTTTCCACTTCCTTGCATCACTGATATATTAGATTCTTTGTCAGGTGCGATGTATTTTTCGCATCTAGACTTGTCACAAGGGTACTATCAAGTAGAACTAGACCCAGCCAGTAGACAGTACACAGCCTTCACTACAGACAGGGGTCAATATCAATTGACCAGGTTACCTATGGGATTAAAAATTAGTCCCAGCGCGTTTTCTAGGGTTATGACTATCGCGATGTCAGGATTAAATTACGAAAGTTGCTTTGTATATTTAGATGACTTGATAGTGTTTGGTAATAATTTATCTACTCATAATAGGAATTTAACTAAAGTGTTTGATAGACTTCGCACGGTAAATTTAAAATTAAATCCTAATAAATGCAATTTTCTACGCAAAGATATTTTATATCTAGGACATATAATTTCGGCGTCGGGTGTTTCTCCTGATCCCGCCAAAATTACAGCAATACGGCAATATCCAGTACCAACGGACGCTAATGCTACTAAAAGATTTGTTGCTTTTCTTAATTACTATCGACGTTATATTCGAAACTTCGCGAAATTAGCCGCACCGTTAAACCATCTATCTAAGAAAAATGTTTTGTTTGAGTGGACTGACACTTGTCAACGCGCTTTTGAAGAATTTAAAAATGCTCTAATACATCCGCCTATATTACAATATCCTGATTTTTCTGCTAACAATACTTTTAAATTAACAACGGACGCGTCGGGACTTGCTATTGGTGCAGTACTGGCAAAGAATGATGACCGACCAGTAGCGTACGCAAGCCGCGCTTTGAATAAAGCCGAAAAAAAATACTGTACTATTGAAAAGGAGCTGCTAGGTATTGTCTGGGCAGTTAAACATTTCAGGCCATATCTTTTCGGGAGACAATTTAATATATTTACGGACCATCGGCCACTAGTTTATCTATTTCGCATGACAAACCCTTCTAGTAGACTTATCAAATTTCGCTTAACATTAGAAGAATAGGATTTTACCATTCAGTATTTAAAAGGAAAAGACAATGTCGCCGCGGATGCACTGTCTCGTATTACACTATCTTCTAATGACCTTCGTAACATGGCTGCTACAGTTGACGCAACTGTGAATGTTCTTACTAGAGCGGGCGCAAAGAAAATTTTACTGGAAGAAAATAGTAAAGAGCCTGTGAAGCAATCTTTCCAAGACAAGATTGATCACCCTGGATTGGTTGAAGTACTGAAAAGGCCGGAAAACGCAATTGAGTTGCGTCCAATTCTGATAAAGGAATTTGTTAATCTATTACAAAAGAAACAGTATGAATATTATAACGATAATTTGATTTACGATGCAACGTTGCGAATAATATATTATAAACAGGATTCTCGATCAACGTCGGTACTTAGGACAACGTTGAGAGACCTGAAATCAATATGTATCAAATATAAAATTCCGGAAATTATTTTCCTTAAGGACGAATGCGCATTCATTTTAACACAAACTGTCCGACCTTTCTAATGATTTTCAATCAAGTAATGTTAAAATATCAATCTTAGCTAATGTGTCCAATATTCGTGATTTGCCTACGAGGCAATTGATTTTAAATGATTTTCACTTATTACCTACGGGCGGACACGCGGGCATAAACCGTATGTACAATAATATTAAGAAGTACTATTTTTGGGGCGGTCTTCACAGAGACGTCGAAAAATTTGTACAAAAATGTAACGATTGCCAGAGGTACAAACATTCCACACCGCATGTGGAACCACTAACTATAACCACTACGGCAACATCGGCTTTTCAAAAAAATATTTTTGGATCTCGTGGGTCCACTAGAAATAGATTCACAAAACAACCGATAGGTTTTGACTATTCAATGTGAATTATCAAAGTTTGTTGAGGCATACCCTCTAGAAAATAAAGAGGCTTCAACTCTGGCTCGTTCCTTTGTAGATAATTTCATTCTAAGATATGGAATACCTGCTGATATTGTCACTGATCAGGGTACTGAGTTTCTAGCTTCAACATTTAAGGAAACATGTAAGTTATTACACATCCAACAATTAGCATCAACAGCTTACCACCATCAAACGTTAGGTTTGCTCGAAAACTCGCACACAAATCTAGGTGCTTATTTACGAATACAAATTGGCCAGCATGGAAATGCGTGGAGTTCGTGGTTACCGTTTTGGTGTAGTTCATACAACACAACAGTACACACGTCAACTCAATACACACCATATGAACTAGTTTTCGGTCAAAAGCTCTAGCGTAGGCGATCCTCTAGCGTAGGCGATCAAATGGATCCGCTTTACACTTTCGATAACTATCCTCTCGAATTAAAATATAGACTACAACAAGCGAGTAATGATGCAAGACATAACTTACAAAAATCAAAAGATAAAAGAAAAGTTGTTTATGACCACAATATCAACCCTGTAACATACAAACCCGACGAACTTGTCATGTTACAGAACACTATTAAAAGCAAATTAGACCCTCTATTCAAAGGGCCTTATAGGGTGGTTGAAGACCAAAACACCTAATATTGTTTTAAGTATAAATAATAAGAATGTGTTAGTACATAAGAATCGCGTTAAAAAATATTATTGTTAGTATTCGTTAAGTAGTTCAATTTCAATGTTAGTAAAAGTTATTTAATTAAAAAAAAAAAATCGCATTACCCGTTTGTCTAATCAGTCGTGTGTAATTGAGCTCCTCAGTGAATTGAGAATAATTGTTGTTGTAATCCAGCGAAATATATTATAAGTGTGTTTTATTTGTCCAATGAGTGCTGCCGGTCATAATACATCGAAAATCTGAGTGATTACTACCGACTATCACTGCTGCGAAAGATTTTATTGTAAATTTTGACGTTTATAAAAAATTTCGAGAGAAAAATACTCTAAACTCTAAATTGGATCTGGATTTGGAAATTTGTCATTGTTTTTACTTGCTCAGAGGATGAATGTCACAAGCGAGTAACTAAACTGATTAAGTTGCTCCACTCTGCAGCGGTAACACTATAATAAAATTTGGATAATTAATTTAATTAATTGTACTAAAATACACAATTTCTGAAAAAAAAAATGAATAACATTGGTTGCCAGATCCCGTCCCAACCACTAACTTCTAAAGGAACAAAATGCTTACATTGTGAGAAGTATTTCAAATGCTAAGTCAACCAAAAGGAATACATTTAGAAAATAATTCAAATTTCGTTAATGAGATTGATGACAATGAACAAGTAAATTATTTGGCTGAATCTTTAAGTAGACTAAAATCATCGACAATCATAATCAAACGAATTCCCAAAGGTACACGCAGTTCAGTAGCCAGTAGATTAACATACCTTATTGACCGCTGTACATCTTTAAATGGTTTTAATTCTTGGGAATGTCTGCTTAAATTTCCTTATTCGGTGTTAAAATTACCAAAAGAAAAATTTAAAATAAACTTGACTACTTTTGTAAACCAAAACTGTTCAGATCAAAAACAAGCAGTAAATCCGACCCTCATTCCAAAATTTAAAAAACCAACGTCACTACAAAAAAGAATTGAATCGAAGATATCAGGCGGAGATATTCGAGGTGCAATTAAAATATTATCTTCAGATGATAGTTTAGCTCTTCAAAACTCGGAAACTTTAACTAAATTGAGACTTAAACTTGCAAGTCCGTCTAGAATTTTACAATTTCCTGAAGAACTACCAAACACGGAACCAATTTCTATTAATGAAGAAGATGTAAAAAGTGCAATTTTAAGGTTTCGAAATGGTTCGGCTGGAGTTATTGACGGATTACGACTACAACATTTAAAAGATTTGTTATCTTTGAACCTTGGAGAAACTAGTACTAAACTCCTATACTCATGCAGACATTTTAAACTTATGCTATCTGGACAAATTAATCAAAAAATTGCACCTATTCTTTATGGTGCATCACTTTGTGCTTTAACTAAGAAGGACGGTGGTATTAGACCAATTGCTGTTGGTACAACCTATCGAAGACTAGCAGCTAAACTGGGATGCAAAACAGTTCGAGAATCAATTGGACGATATCTCCGACCAGTTCAAGTTGGTTTTGGAACAAACAATGGATGTGAAGCAGTGGTACATACATTTCGAAGTTTTATTGAGAAGAACAAATCTACCAACAAAATAATTTTGAAAATTGATTTCAAAAATGCATTCAATTCAATAGAACGAGACATTATGATGGATGAAATTTAAAAAAATGCGCCTCAATTATTTATTCTTGTCACAATGTTATAAAGATTTTTCGTATTTATTTTTTGGTACTGAATAAATATTGTCACAAGTTGGAGCACAACAAGGAGATCCGGCAGGTAGAATGCTTTTTTGTCTAGCAATTCAACCGATAATTTCCAAATTTAATTCTGAACTAAATACTTGGTATCTCGATGATGGAACGATTCGTGGAACTCCTGATTCAGTGGTTAAGGACTTTCGATTACTAATAGATAATTGTCAAAATTTGGGATTTCAAATTAATGAAAATAAGTGTGAAATTTTTTTCTGTTTTACTTATGATCCGGACACCTATAAAATGTTCGAAAATATATGTCCTGGAATTCGAATAACATCTGAAGAAATGGTCTTGTTGGGCGCACCTTTGGTACATGAAGCAACTGATTTAGTATTCGAAAAGAAAATCAAGGAACTCAGACTTATGTTTGAACGTTTAGAAAACTTAAGTTCACATACAGCTTATTATCTTTTGAGACATTGTTTGACTATATCAAAGCTTTCTTATTTATTGAGGACCACTCCATTATATAATTTTCAAAACACTATAGAACTTTTTGACAAAGAAATATTTGAAATTTTGGAAAAAATTGTAAATGTTCGATTAGACCAAAAACAGATGCTAATAGCTCCCTTGCCAGTTAAAGATGGAGCACTTGGAATACGGAAAATCAAAGACATTTATTTGCCAGCGTTTCTCTCTTCAGTGAATGCTTCTTCAGGACTAACTATCTCCTTTATGTCTCTCTCTTAGGAGCAAGGTTTGTCTTGGCTTAGTGGATATGATGAAACACTGAAAGTATGGAACAGTTTAAATAATGGCAAAGTTCCAGTCGAACCATCAATTCAAAAGAATTGGGATGTTATTAATACTGATAGAATTTATAACAATCTAAATTTTGAAAACAATATTGAAAAAGCTAGATTACTTGCTTCTAAATCTACATATTCAGGTGCTTGGTTGAATACACTGCCTTCTAAAAATTTAGGAACATGGATGAATGGCAACGTTTTTCGCATATCTATTGGCTTACGCTTAGGGTGCAATTTATGTGAGACTCATCGTTGCATCTGTGGTGATATGGTCGATAGATCTGGAATACATGGTCTATCTTGTTCCAAGAGTGTGGGTCGACAGTCTCGTCACCGAGAAATCAACAACTTGATTCAAAAAGCCCTGACTTTAGTTAACATACCTTCAAAATGGAAACTATTGGTTTATTTAGACAAGATGGAAAAGAGTAGATGGTATGACTTTGATTCCATGGTCACATGGTAAACATCTTGTCTGGGATGCAACGTGTTCTGATACCGTTGCACTATCTTATTTAAACATTTTGTCTAAATCATCTAAAGAAGTAGCTAACGTTGCGGCTGCCAATAAAAGAAGAAAATATCAAGAAATTATTAAAGCTGGATATGATTTTATCCCATTTGGGGTAGAGACGTTAGGCCCTTGGTGTAATGAAGCTGAATCATTTATAAATCATCTTGGAAAAAAAATAATAGATGCCACTGGGGAGAAGAAATCCAAACAATACTTGATTGAAAGAATAAGTTTGACAATCCAGCGTGGAAATGCGACAAGCATCATGGGAACATTACCAAATACAATTGCTTTAGAAGAAGTTTACATTTTAGTTTGATTTATTTATTTATTTTTTTTTTACGTATCATTTTTGAATTTTATTATGTATTTAATAAAACGATAATTTACTTTAATTTTAAGGTAAGTGAAGTTTTGGTGAACAGACAACTTAAGTGGTAGTCTTAATAATTACTCATAAGTTTTAAATGTAAGAGTGTATTGTATGTAAAAAAAACATATTTTAAACGTATGTTTTTTTTTTGTTCCTTTTCGGGGAAGGTGTAAGGTAGATCATAGCTAAGTAATGGAAAATAATAGAACTAATTGATACTAATCAATTATAGTAGGAAATAGAGTATTGTGTTACATTACTTAGCTATCTAAGCAATTCTATAGTTCGATGTACTTAAAACGATGATTAGTATTATTGGCAATAGCTAAAACTGAACTATAAGCAGTTTAGAACACCTTCGATTAAAAGGGTATATTTTATAGTTAGTCTAATTAAGAACGTCAAATCGAGGAGACATCCCGATTCGAGATTGCACATGAGTGCAGAAGTTAAATAAACTTAAGTTGGAAAAGGGAACTTTGAGTATTATTTAATACCCCAAATCCCGCGTTATTACACTGATGACCAGGAAATCTCTCTTTATAAAGTCTTTTAGCAGCTCTTCCATTATAGTTCGCTTTGCCGTACATTAACACCATATTCGCGTATTCAAAATCTGTATACTCAGCCATATTTGCATGTCAACTTTACACTGTCAATTGTTGTGATGGTTCTGTGCAAAATATTTGAACCTGTTTTAAAATATCAGCGTCTACTTATAAATTTAAAAAAATATTAGCCTCAAAACAGGTCCCTTTTTTTGTTAAAATTTTAACAGCTTCTACTTTGAAAACGGTTCGGTTTTAAACAAAACTTTTATAATAATAGTTGGCTCATTTTGAACCCTCTATCTGCCCTAGAAGCTTGTAACGAGTATTCAGTAACACTTTTTAGTAACTTTAGTGGAATTACTATATAATTATGTTTATTTTCTGAAATATAGTGTATTTATACAATAATGGACCAATCAATCAGTCAAACAAGTATTAAAACGCAAAGAAGTCAAAATTTCTATTTATATTATAATATTGAGTCTGATCGCCCCCACATTTTTTAATTTTTATGTGTGTGCAATCTATGGCACCAATGACCCCAGGAAAAATGCGAATTTTTTAAAAATCTTGAATTAAAATTTCTTTCTGTGCAATTGTATTTGGCATTTGAATGTATACATTTCAATGACGAGCAAGAGCTCTAGCTACTCTTGCACATATTCGGCCAACTTTTGGTTGGTTAAGACCATGAAGATCACCTGCATCATCGTGAATCTATAAAAGTACACGTTGCTAATAATGATAAAAGTCCTACAAAATAAAAGAGCATTTTTATTACTTCTCTTCGACCCTAGCAGCGAATGTCAGTGAGAACTTGCAGTTCGTCTGAAGTACCAGAGCCTCTGTTCTCATGAACAAGGTCTTCCCGTACTAATTCAACTAATATGCCGCACAGTTTCTTTATTATATCGATATTTATATTTAAACTAATTATCGTAAAGCACAAAAGGTTTAATTATTTCATTAATTTCGAAAGATGATTATGATTTCTGGATTGTTTTTTTTATTATTTGGTTACTTTAATATCTATTTAATGTTTTGATACTACGTTTTTGTTTTTTGTTATATTTTTTGCGCGTTTCTTCAACGTGTAAAATAATATTTTTACGCGTGGAAGTAGTAAGTATGTTTTGATACCACTTTTTTTATACTTTTTTGCACGGTGGATGGTAGGTATATATTGTGAAGTTTTTAATGAAATATATCATAAGAATTTTTTTTTTTTTAAACAACACACTTTTAATAGAAAATAAAATGCATGTAAAATAGTATAACATCAGTAACAATAACTTGTTCAAACTAACATAAACTTCAATACAACAACAAAACAAGAAACGGTTAACTATAATGTAGGCAAGGTTCCCAAAATTGAAGTTACATTCCCTCTTTGGATAGCAACACTAATACGTTGTAAAAGGTGAAAACCTGAGTCAACATCTCCAGTAGATTCATATAATCTACGTCCAAGTTGACTTAAAAATCGACGACCTTGTATACCAATAGGGACCCAATGTTTCAATCGCTATTGGTACAAAAATATATACATTTTCAAGTTCTTTATATTTCCTTTTCTTTAAGGCTTCAGCAGACCCTGCTGCCCCACCTGACGTTTTTGCTGTTGCAGCAAGATGACTAGGTGCAAGAGTATCGGGGCAGGTAAAATCCCAGACACAACATTTTCCAGATTCCCACGGAATCTGAGTTAAACCATCCGGTCTTTTTCCATCTGTACGCGCAAGACCAACAGGTTCTCGTGCACAAGGAACATGACTTGAAATTAAAGATTTGGAAATAATTTCGTTTACTTCTTGGTGTCTTGAAAAACGTCCTTTACTATATTGACAGTTTAAACCGTGTGGAGAAGACGGGTGAACTAATGCGCCGCAGCCTGAACAATGGTGCTGATCATACAATGGGGATCCAAGACGTAGAGCACAAGCAACTCTAAATTGACTATCATCCATGAAAAGACCTAGAGCAGGAATAGGGGTAGCTTGTAGCCATGCTCCAGATTCAATACAAGATGTAGCCAATAAACGAGCTTTCTGCGTGTTTTCAGTTGCTTTTTCAAATAGTTCGCTCTGAACTGCAAGTATATTTGGTTTATCCCAATCTTTTTGAAAGGTAGAAACAGGAAGTTCTAAATCTGGAAAACGATTCATCCATAATGTCTTAGCTGTATTAAAATAATCAATGCAAAACTCTTGGGAATTAATGCAGTTAGTTAACAGCTTAGAACACAATTCAACTGAAGATGATGCAGAAGCCAAAAAGGCAGGTAAACTAACATCAACCAATTTTCTTACGCCAAGACCACCAAATTTTACTGGTAATGAAGCTTGATTCCATGTGTCACCAACAAGTTGAACATTCAGAATTTTTTCAAGTGTTAATCGAATATTTTCATCAAATTCAAGAATAGTACGGTTTTCAAATAAAGGAGCCATACGCATTACATATGCCAGTCTGGGGATTGCAAAACAATTCTTAAGAAGATGATATCCATATTGACATGGTAAAATAAGAATCCTCTTTACCAGAATTTTAAATTCAATTAACTTTTCCTGCAGATAATTGTTTGTTGCTGAAGATCCAATTGGAGAACCTAACAATCGAAGATTGTCCAGCTCAATAACAGGAATTTTTCTCAAAAAAGTTGGAATATTAGGTTCACTCAAAACAACAAGTTCACATTTTTTAGGATTAATTTCAAGTCCAATTTTTCTACTTTTACAACTAATCAAGTTATAACAATCTAAAATTTCTTGAGCAGACCCTGCTACTGTTCCATCATCCATATAACATACGTTAAATTTTGTTTTGATACTCTTTGTTAAAGGTAGTATACTTAAACAAAATAACAACGGACCAATCGGATCACCTTGTTGAACGCCCACAGAAGAATTAATTATGTGTTTACCAAACGCCAAGATTGAAGATTTAGCATAACAGCATTTAACGTATTGATAAATTTCTGGAAAGTTTTCATGGACTAAATTTAGTATTGTTTTCCGATTAATACTATTAAAGGCATTTTTAAAATCAATTTTTAAAATATAGTTGTCATTTTTTTTCGGTAGTCTGCAAAAAGTTCTTAAGGAATGAACTGCAGAATCAGCACCTCCTTTAACACCGACACCAAGCTGATGAGGATAAAACAGATCTTTGGCTTTCTCACTCAAAGCGCGTGAAATTGCTTTTGCACAAAGACGTCTCAATGAAAGGCCAATTGCTATGGGTCTTAAACCTCCGTCTGGTTTATCTAACGCACATAAAGAGGCCCAAAAAAAATTGGACAAATTTCTTCACAAAAATTTCCTTGTATAACCCAATTCACAAACTGTGTTAGTTTGATTTTCAAATTGTTACCTGCTTCGCCATTTTTATTAGATACCATATCTTTAATATGTTCTGCTCTTAAGTTATCTAAACTTGCAGAAGTACCTCCTTTGAATGAAGCCAAGCAACGTAATACTAAATCAGAAGTAACATTCAATGGTTGTTTTGTAGTATCATCATCCACTACTTGCTCAATGTTAGGTTGTTGTGGATGAAGGTTTCTCAATAAATTTACTGTTTCTGTAGAAGGAATAGCTAAGCTAGACATTTCTGATGCAATTCGTGCTGCATTAGCAATATCACCATCTTCAATTTTTGTACAAATCCTTTTTTTGAGAAGCTCTTCTGAAGTTTTCAACAATTTTCGATCTTTCTTAATCGTTTTATTCGACGTAAGATTATCTAAATTAAATGTTCTTAATTGTTGGCAAACTTTTTTTGTTAAGGAAATGTTCGAATGTGACACACCAAAACATTCTGATGAGAAGTGAAGCAGTTTTCTCCAACTAAATACTGAATTTACTGACATAACTTCATGTAACAATGGACAATATAAACTAGCAGCCAGAGGACGAGCAGCACGAGGAATATGTTTGACTGTATTTCTTCTGTTATTAACAAGTTCGGTAAAAACTTGGCCGGTTGAGTTTTGTGAGACTGCAGATGAATTAGACACAACTTCTTCAATATCATTACTTATTATTACATAATAAGTAATGATTTACATAATAAGATATTATTACATAATAAGTAATGATTTAATATCATTTCAATATTATTTGAAATATATATTATCTTCTTCAATATCATTTCAATATTATTATCATAAGAATTGTACTAGTGAAATTTATATTAAGTGATATTATTTTTAGTGTTATTCTAATGGAAGATATCAAATCAATGATTGATTTAGTGAATCTTTTAAGGTGGCGAAACCGCTACATATATAGCCGCTCTGGTCGGAATCGAATCACATAGTTTTGCTTATCCAAATTCACTGCAAATTTCGCGACATCTGATAAAGAATAGATGGACCAAGATTTCACGCATAAATTTGCAAATTTATGCGTGAAACGTTGCTTAGCAGCTCAGGGAATTTAACGCGGAAAAGCAGTTTCAGACACTATGAATTATCCTAGAAAGTATCTAATGGTAGATTTAGAGAGAGAACAGATGTAGCAATAAATAGACGGAAAGTTTTTTTCTTATCTTTTTCCACTAATTAGCAAGTGAGTGGTTAATATTTGATCAAAGTTTTTTTATTCATATTTCTCTTAATTAATGGCTATTCGAACAAATCTTTCGTCAAAATATAAGTATTTTTTTTCTCTAATTTTTTATTTATTTATTTTGTAAATATAACGCCTACAGAGCAAGCTCCACCTACAGGCGAGAGAAAACATATAATTCAAATATTACAATGATGTGATAAAAAGGTACAGAAAATATAACATTGATAGTAATAACACAAAAATATACATACATACAACAATCAGTAACAGAATATAAAAAAAAAGAACAACACCATCAATAATTAAAATTCCCCGACATTGCTGATTTCAAATCAGCTCTCGTACAACAAAAAATATCACAAGTATCGAGGTATTCAGTATAAGCTGGATACATCTTATACAGAGGCGAATGAAACAAAATATCACAATGAAACAAAATATAAGATCTACCAGCCAGTCTCGGAACGTGAAATACAATTTTACAAAGCAGCACAGGACAATTAAATTATTAATTAAATTATAAAGAAATATGGTTAACGCAAAGTTTCTACGGTCTTTGAGGCTATCAATCTGAAACTGTTGCAAAAGTTCAACCTGTGAGGTACCTCTATCTGGATAGGTTCCAGTAGTACGAAACGAAAGATATTTCAGGAATTGCCGCTGAACCTTTTCAAGCAAGGTCATATGTCCCGGGTACAATGGAGACCATATGCAAGAACCATTTTCAAGACGAGATCGAACAAGGGCACCGTACAAAATAAGCAAAATGTTGGAATCAGCAAAGTCACACGCGAAATATAAAACCAAGTTGTTTAAAAGCACTGGTGGCTACTGACTGTATGTGAGGAACAAAAGACAATTTACTATCAAAAGTAACACCCAAGTCAGTAATTGATTCTGGTCTATTGAGGATAATATCAGCAAGTTTGTAATCGAAAAGGATAGGTTGATTTGATCGGAAAAAGGACATGACAATGCATTTATTAATGTTAAGAGGCAACTTATTAACTGAATACCATGAGCGAATAGTATTAATATTTTCTTGTAGGCCGATGCAATCAGATAAATCACTGATTCTACAAAATAGCTTGAGATCATCAGCATACAAAAGATTGTGAACAGAAAGATTATCCACTAAGTCATTAATAAAAACATTGAACAATAAAGGACCAAGAATAGAACCTTGTGGAACTCCTGATATCTGTTAAAATTTAAAAGAGCTGAAACCATGGCACTGGACGAATTGGACTCTATTATCTAAGTACGAACTAATTAAATTCAAGAGTGATATCGATAGGCCCATGCCATTCAACTTGCTTATCAAAATACCATGATTCAGTCTGTCAAAAGCCTTTGAAAAGTCCGTGTATATCACATCAACTTGGCCACGTTTGTCTAAAGTTTCACAGATAAATTGTGTTTTGCACGCAAGGTTAGTCGTTGTTGAGCGACCTGACATAAAACCATGTTGATGGATAGACAACATATGTTTAGTGTGGTCATAAATAACATTATACATTAACGATTCAAAGACTTTTTCAAAACTGGACATGATAGCGAATGGTCGATAATTGGAGACATCCACTCGGTTACCCTTCTTAAATTATGGAGTAATACGGAATATTTTCCACTTATTGGGACAATGACCATGACAGGATTAGGTTAAAGATAGATATGAGAGGCTTGGATAGAACTGGCGCACAGTCCTTAACAAGGAATGATGGAATGCCATCAGGACCAGCAGACATCTTATTCTTAGTTCTACGTAGTTCAATGTAAACTTCCTTTTCAGAAATACTGCGCCAGTGTAGGGAATTTGAGGAAGGAACGCTATTGCTATCGTTATCAGTACTAGAGTCGCAACAAAAGGATTTGGAAAAATTACTTGCAAAAGCGTTGACAATGGAATTAGGAGTATTGAGTTCACAATCGTTAAAGGTCATGGATGAAGGAATTCTCGTGACATTGCGTTTAGAATTTACAAAAGACCAGAAATTCTTTGGGTCAGACTTTATGGCATTAGAAGCATTAAGTGTGTACTGTTTATAAGTATCTTTAATTAATACCTTAACCTCAGAACGTAATTGCCTGAACTCAGTATGATGGTGCAAATTATCTGATAGATGGTATTTCTTCAGTGCAGTGTTCTTAGATTTGATCTTACGTATAATTGTACCATTAAACCATGGTGGATAAGTTCCATTGCAATGTTTTTTAAGAGGCACGTGTTTAACAAATAGATGATTAAGGATCTCATCCAATGTTCCAACAGCTTCCTCGACATCATCAATATTGTCAAACACAGTTCGCAGAAAGAGTCATGCAGGAAATTGAATGAAATACAAAAATTAAAACAAGCCGAGAAGGAAAACGCCGCCATTTCCAACCCCGTGGTTGTGGAAGGCCGAAAAATTGTAGACGTTAATTTACTTACAACTAATTTGCGGTGTGTTTACTGTGACAGCATTTTGTCTTTGGCTTCTATCGAGCATGAGGAACGTTATGGGTTTGCAAGTGTGTTTCATATTCGTTGTCATCACTGCCTCGCTATTCGTCGTGTACCAACTAGCAGTAGTAATGCTCATCAAGGTTTTACCATAAAAAAAGTCTTTGATGTTAATTTCAAAGAAACTCTTGGTATGGTTGAATCCTTGCTTTAATTTCCACAAAAACAGTGAAATATTTTCTACCAGGAGCTATTAATGTTGGCATGGGCCAAACTCATGTGAACAAATTATCCAGCTGCATGAATATTCCGGTATTGACACCGAATATTTTCCAACGTCACGAAAGAATTGTTGGGCCTGCAATTGAATCTGTGGCTCGTTCGAGTTGCATTGAAGCCGTGGAAAAGGAGAAAGCAGCAATGATCGAAAACCTGAAGACCATGTCAAACATTTTGTAAATAAATTTTTACAATCGTATACTTTTTTTTAACTCAATCTCCATGATCGTGTATTCTACGATCTCTGATATTCCATTCTAATTTCTAAATCCTGCATTGGTGTGTTTCCACAGGCCAAAGAATCTTAACGAGGAATTTTTAGTTCCTGAAATTGCCGAAAATTGAATTCAAAATTCATATACTGACGCAGATAAACACGGTACTAGTTTCATACTTCAAGATTACTTGCAGAAGAAAAACGACGAAGGCGAATATGAATTTCTCGTGAGATTGGTCGTATCGTTTGACGCAGCATGAAGCAAAAGAGGTACCGGGAAATCTTACAACAGTCATAACGGGTTTGGAACAATTATTGGGCGTCTTACGGGTTCAATACTGGATTACGCGACATGCAATAGATTATGTCGTATGTGCAATACTGGCCGCGATCCATCCGATCACAACTGTAGGAAAAACTACGAGGGTACTTCCAAAGGATTGGAAGCCGAGCTTGCAAGACGATTAGCGACAGCTAGCGAAATTTTACAAATCTGCAATACAAATATTGGCGTGTTGATTGGGGACGAAGACAGCTCGGCAATCGCTGCAGTAAGAAAGGCTGCTAATAGCGTGATTGTAAAATTGTCTGACAGCAATCACATTTCCAAAGGCTTGTCGAATAAACTTTGGACGTTGAAAGATCGGTACAGAAAATTGACATCGACCTCCATTGCATACCTAAAACGATGCTTCGCATATGCTGTTCACCAAAACACTGGCCATAGCGAGAAAATGTCGTCAACGATTTCCCAAATACCACGTCACATTTTTTATCACAGCACTTGTGGAGAGTGGTGCGGTTTTGTCAAGGATAACGAAACTTACACACAATCTTCGGTACCGGGTGGTTTTCAGGAGGATGGTTTATTCAAAGATTTATCGTCTTTAGTCCAAGATCTTGCTGCGTGTAGCGAGAAATTTAGCCACGGCTCATCTAGTCAAGCAAATGAAAGCTTTACTGCCTCGGTGGCTAGTAAAACACCGAAATCCCGATGCTACTCTCTCAGTGAATCTGCAGACTTTCGAATGGGGGCAACGGTCTGTCAGAAAATTTTTGGAGAATATTATCCTACCAAAATTGCTGCTACGTTAAATTTGTCTCCATCCTCATCTCACACGAATAGGTATCATGCTGAACTTGCCAGGAAAGCTGCCGAGTGATCACGAAGGATTAAAACCAGAGAATTTAAATTAAGAGGGAACATTTTAAAACACAAGAACAATAATTTGATGAGGAAAAACGACGGAAAGTTTTCCACGTATAAGTCCAATATTGGTTTACTTCAAAACGATGTCCTTTCTAGTCGCACGGTCGCCACATCAAAGGCAACAATTACATCTCTTTCCAACGCAAACGGAGCTCCAGTTTTTGTTTATTTCGATCTAGAGACGTCAAGTTTTGATAGAGTTTGCGGGGAAGTTCTTCAAATGGGATTCGGATTTGAAGATAAATCGTTAGGAATTTACATCACGCCAACGAGGTCGATTCATCCCAAAGCATCTGAAGCTAATAGTTTAACATTTATTAGTGGAAAACTATTTTACCGCGGTCAACCGGTCTCGTCATCTACAACGATTGCCAATGCTTTGGACAAGACAAAAAATTTCCTGCAATCATTAGGGCGGCCCGTTATTTTAGTAGCACATAATGCTACTTTCGATGCTTCATTTTTTCTACTTGCATTACAAAGAAACAATTACTTAGACGATTTTTCGAAGTTTATTCTAGGGTTTGTCGATACTCTGGCTTATTTCCGACAAATCCGAGGACCTCGGGGCGGTAACAAATTGAATAATCTCGCGGAAGCTGCTGGAATTGAACGAGTGACGCTCACGCAGACGTTCGCATTTTGCAAAACCTAATTTTGCATCATCGAGTTTTGAACGAAATTCTTATACGATATTTTTCTTCTCTGTGTGAAGTCATTGACAAATTAAAAGGAAATTCAAAGAAAACAAAAATCTATAAGAGAAAGGTTTCTCCAGAAGCAGCATTAGTCGGACTTTTATCAAAACAAATGATTAAAAAAGCCGTGGACGCGCGCATTACGTTTGAAGTTTTAGTTGATACTTTTGTCGAAAAGGGAACTTTTGGTATCGAATTATTGTTGTCAAGTCAACTGGATGGCATACCACGAGTAACAAAAAACAAAAATATATTAAAAAATGTTCAATATTTTATTAGTAATATTGTTGTTTAATGAGGTATTAATTGTTAAAATATTATGCTTTAGTTTATTAAACGTTAAAATGTGATATATTCAAATGTATACGCACAGTTATAATTATTATAGGAATAAATTATAATTTATTTATTTATTTAATGGTACAACACCCAACAGAGATCAAACTCCAATAATATTTTATTATTATATAACAGTAATTTAGCCAAAGGGGTGAATTCAGGGTTGAAGAAGTCAATTATCGGTCGTACATTAGTTTTAATAGAATTATCATCATCGTTATTATCATTTATTCGTCTTACATTATTTTTAATAAAACTATTAAAAAATATAAACAAAATTACAACTAAAACTCAACAAAAATTACAATAATTAAAAATACCAAATTAAAAAAAAAATTACTCTTGAAAGAGTAAATTAAAGATCGTATATTTTTTAACATAGTTATTTGTAAAACTAACTGAATTTACCAGTGTAAACCAAATTTGAAGAAAATCCTAGCACCCTAGCAGTAGAGTTCAAAGGGCTGTTTAAAGTTAAGGGATGAAACTTTCAGTATTTTGGTCTTCACTGTTTGCTTAATAAGTTTAGAAAGTTTGTTAAAAACAAAATTAATTATCTAGTCCCAACGTGACGTCAAGCGCGAAAATGAACGAAATCTGGATAGCTCGGTAGCACACCATAATATATTCACATCACGATGGCAATTATTTAATATCTGCTGACATGATCTCGATGAAACTTTACAAATAGCCTCACTACATGTCAATCTACTATCGTGTCAATTTTCGTGAACTTCTCATCGTGTAATTATTTTATTAGGGCATTTAGATGCTTTAAGTTTTGCCCATTCCCATAAGAGTACACGTTAATTTGTTCCTAGAGAGAATTTTTTTGAAATAACTGTCGACGCGATTGCTTTCAAATTGAGCAAGTGGATTTAGTAGATACTTATTTACAAAATATAAATTTTTTGTTTACATCTAATCGTAATTGTCTAAACGATATAACATCCTTAAAAAAGGGGGTCGATCATTAGAATATGTATTTCGTTGTACTCGATGCAAAAAAGATTACAGTGTAATCGCAGGCACATACTTTGAAAAATCCAAATCACTTATTCGTACAATTATGTATATAATTTTTCAAAAGGCATGTGAAGTCCGATCTGGTTGTGCATCTATGCTTTTGGGAGTAGAAAGAAAATCGATATATCAGCACTATAGATTTATAAGAGACATTTGTCGATGGAAGCTACTGCTAAATCCCGAATTGTTTAGTTTGGGTGGTTCCGGTTGAAAAAGGGGCTGATCATATATGTGGATGAAAGAAATGCTTTAGTTTTGGAGGAAACATTTTTACAATTTGTGCAACCAAGATTGGAAATTTGGAGATTGTTGGAATGGATATTCCAACTTATCAAAATAAGGAAAAGTATAATCTTACATACATGAAACTGTAATCATTCAAAAAAATTTGTTGATCCAATTACCGGATCAACAATAATAATATACTTTTATTCACAATCGTTATTGTAATGTTGTGATTACCAACGATTTAGAGGTCGGGAAGTTGAACATTACATACCTAGGTTCGTAATACTGTCAAATAATAAATATGATTGTTTGACACTTGCAACAGTAGAATTTAAACAAGTATTTAATGTATTTCGCTATTTCCACACTTTTAATTACGTTTAAAAATTAATCTATAGTCCAACAGCACAACAAATTAATGAAAACTATCGTAAAAAACAACACAACACTGTATTTTTGTTTTGGACTCGAGTTTTGACAATCAATCAGATTTGCTGATCGAAAAGTGAATTTCCACCACGGTCGAATATGTGTTTTTATTTATATATTTTTACATTTTTTTGATAATAAATTGTTCGATTGTGAATAAAATAGTATACATACCTAGGTGGGAATTTCATTACAGCCTCGCGCTTATATCTGACCTCGAGGCTTCGCCTCTCGGTCAAATATCAGCCCACGGCTGTAATGAATATCATTCCCACCTCGGTTGTAATATACTATTACCGGATCAATAAAAATAATATACTTTTTAGTTAATTATAACTATAAATATATTTTTATTTAGAAATACCTTTTTAATTTATATTGGTAATTAAAATAGGGCACTACATTTCAATAATAGCTCATCAACTAAATTTAGTGTTAATCAAAAGATTTGCTTCACCTGCCAAATTTTGACAGCTAGCGGTTGACAGATGCTACTGACACTTATTTTAGTTTGCGGCAATGTTTCGTTTCTAACTTATTAACGTTTAAAAATGTAATATCGATAATAATGGTATCGATATTATTTCTCTTTGATCTTGCTATGGGTTGGAAAGATTTTTTTTAAATTTATTTAGTATCGATATTAATTGTAGCGATTTTATTTCTTTGATCTTGCTTTGGGTTGAGACGAGGATTATTTTTAAATTTATTATTTCCTTTTTATCTTGCTATGGGTTGGAAAGAGAATTTTTTTTAAATTTATTTAGTATCGATATTAATTGTATCGATTTTATTTCTCTTTGATCTGGCTAATGCTATGGGTTGGGAAGAGGATTAGTTTTAAATTTATTTAGTATCGTAATTAATAGTATCCAACTCTATCGATTGATATTAAATTTAGTTGAATTCGTGAATCGGAAAATACTAAATTATTACCTTAAATTGTGACAATAAATTTGCAGTTATTTGAAACATTTTGGAATTTTCCGCATTTTTTTTATTGCACAATAATAAGTAAACGTCAAACTGTAATTTTAACAAAAACAAATCATAAAAATTTGATATGACGTAAAAGTCTCCTGACCCAAGTAGGCATATACCTATTTTAAATTCGACAGATTTATAAAGCTTTCATAAGAGGTTTATAACACTATTTAACGTTTATGAATCAGATTTTTTAGCATTTGCACTATAAACGCTCTATAAGTGGTTTGTAATTTTTTATGAATACGGCCCTAAATGTTTAGGGGTGTTTAGTTTTATAAACTGTACTTACTAATTCTTGTACTAAATTGAATAACCACAAATCAAATACGCAAATGAGTACCAACTAATAAATACAAATAAGATAATTAAGTAATATAATTTGATATTTAGCTTGTATTATATATAAAAGTGATTTAATTAAATATTGATAAAATCTCAAATAGTTCTTGGATTATATAATTTTTTGCAAGATTTGCTAGATAACAGTTTGATATTTGCAATAATATTTCACATTGTATTTCAAATTTCATATTTGTAAATAAAAGCGACGTAACTTGCAGCTCAATGATGGCAAGTCATAGGTGACAGTGATGAGTAGACTCATCACCAATCAGTAAATTTCAATTACAAAAAAATTAACAAACTACATAAGTAGTAATTAAATAATATAGACAAAACAGGGTTTTAAATAAATTGTTTAATGTTTTAAATTGATTAGGATAATTTTGAATCCAATTTTAAAATGTATGTACTTACAACTGAAAAAGCTATTCAAAGAAAGAGTTCTTTTTTCAAGTAACATATTGCATTTGACAAAGTATTTAAAATTTTGGCTTAATTCAAAGTCAATAAAAAATGTTTTTCACGCGTAAAATTTTAATAGCACTTGGATAATCTAAGGATCATAATGTAAGCAATAAATTTAACTTGTAATCTTGAGTTAATCGTTTTTTATAACTGGTATTAGAATTTAAAACATATAAATGTACAGGTATTATCATAAATAATTATATTTTGTATATACTTGGAGGTGCAATATTGTGTAATGAATTTTATAAGTTTTGTACTCATTGTAAGTTGTAAATTAAAATACCAAAAATACGTGATAATAACGAAAATTATTTGCAGATTAGTTTAAAAGTGGTGCTTATTTCTTCCAACAATACGAGTACAAGTTACACAAAATGTTCTGATGACCGTATGATTGAATTCACTTGTGAAAGCACAGGATTGTTTGATGATAATCAAGATAAAAGTTGTACAAAATATTACAAATGTTCTAAATTTTTTATATTCTGGAAAAAGGAACATGTAACGTGTCCAAATAATCAGTTCTTCAATCCCATACAGAAAATATGTAGTGAAGAATATTTATGTGAATGTGCCTCTACCACAATTACAACCCAAAACATATTATCTACTGAAGAAACAACTGAAGAAGTTGTACCAACTTGGAAAACTCTCACAACTATAACTACATCGAAATATCAATGTGATTATAACAATGCTACTGTTGAATTTGAATGTTCAAATAAAGGCAGATTTCCCAATTTCCACGATGCTTCTTGTACCAGCTACTATATCTGTTCACTTTTAAGAAATGGTTCTTTTATTCGAACTTCTTATGATTGTCCAGCAACTTCATATTTTGATCCAGAATTGCATATTTGTAACAAGGCTTACATATGTCCTTGCCTAATGGAAACAACAACTAGTGAAATTATAACCACTGGCAAAAGTACATCAAAAAGGGAAACTGACGTAACTGGTGAAGTAGTAACAACTACTGAAGTACCAAAATCTACGCAAGTACCAACAAATGCAGAAGTACGAACAACTACAGAAGTACCAACAACTACACCAACATATAAATGTGATCATGAAAATGCCGGTGTTGAATTCGAATGTTCAAAGAAAGGCAGATTTCCTAATTTCAACGATGCTTCTTGCACCAGCTACTACCTCTGTTCAGGTTTAAGAAATAGTTCTTTTATTCGAACATCTTATGATTGTCCAGCAACTTCATATTTTGATCCAGAATTGCATATTTGTAACAAGGCTTACATATGTCCTTGCCTAATGGAAACAACAACTAGTGAAATTATAACCACTGGCAAAAGTACATCAAAAAGGGAAACTGACGTAACTGGTGAAGTAGTAACAACTACTGAAGTACCAAAATCTACGCAAGTACCAACAAATACAGAAGTACGAACAACTACAGAAGTACCAACAACAACACCAACATATAAATGTGATCATGAAAATGCCGGTGTTGAATTTGAATGTTCAAATAAAGGCAGATTTCCTAATTTCAACGATGCTTCATGTACCAGCTATTATCTCTGTTCACTTTTAAGAAATGGTTCTTTTGTTCGAACTTCTTATGATTGTCCAGCAACTTCATATTTTGATCCAGAATTGCATATTTGTAACAAGGCTTTCATATGTCCTTGCCAAATGGAAACAACAACTAGTGAAATTATAACCACAGGCAAAAGTACATCAAAAAGGGAAACTGAAGTAACTGGTAAAATAGTAACAACTACTAAAGTACCAACAACTACGAAAGTACCAACAATTGCAGAAGTACCAACAACTACAGAAGTACCAACAACTACACCAACATATAAATGTGATCATGAAAATGCCGGTGTTGAATTTGAATGTTCAAATAAAGGCAGATTTCCTAATTTCAACGATGCTTCATGTACCAGCTACTATCTCTGTTCACTTTTAAGAAATGGTTCTTTTATTCGAACTTCTTATGATTGTCCAGCAACTTCATATTTTGATCCAGAATTGCATATTTGTAACAAGGCTTTCATATGTCCTTGCCAAATAGAAACAACAACTAGTGAAATTATAACCACAGGCAAAAGTACATCAAAAAGGGAAACTGAAGTAACTGGTGAAATAGTAACAACTACTAAAGTACCAACAACTACGAAAGTACCAACAATTGCAGAAGTACCAACAACTACAGAAGTACCAACAACTACAGAAGTACCAACAACTACACCAACATATAAATGTGATCATGAAAATGCCGGTGTTGATTTTGAATGTTCAAATAAAGGCAGATTTCCTAATTTCAACGATGCTTCATGTACCAGCTACTATCTCTGTTCACTTTTAAGAAATGGTTCTTTTATTCGAACTTCTTATGATTGTCCAGCAACTTCATATTTTGATCCAGAATTGCATATTTGTAACAAGGCTTTCATATGTCCTTGCCAGATAGAAACAACAACTAGTGAAATTATAACCACAGGCAAAAGTACATCAAAAAGGGAAACTGAAGTAACTGGTGAAATAGTAACAACTACTAAAGTACCAACAACTACGAAAGTACCAACAATTGCAGAAGTACCAACAACTACAGAAGTACCAACAACAACACCAACATATAAATGTAATCATGAAAATGCCGGTGTTGAATTTGAATGTTCAAATAAAGGCAGATTTCCTAATTTCAACGATGCTTCATGTACCAGCTACTATCTCTGTTCACTTTTAAGAAATGGTTCTTTTATTCGAACTTCTTATGATTGTCCAGCAACTTCATATTTTGATCCAGAATTGCATATTTGTAACAAGGCTTTCATATGTCCTTGCCAAATAGAAACAACAACTAGTGAAATTATAACCACAGGCAAAAGTACATCAAAAAGGGAAACTGAAGTAACTGGTGAAATAGTAACAACTACTAAAGTACCAACAACTACGAAAGTACCAACAACTGCAGAAGTACCAACAACTACAGAAATACCAACAACTACACCAACATATAAATGTGATCATGAAAATGCCGGTGTTGAATTTGAATGTTCAAATAAAGGCAAATTTCCTAATTTCAACGATGCTTCTTGCACCAGCTACTACCTCTGTTCACGTTTAAGAAATGGTTCTTTTATTCGAACATCTTATGATTGTCCAGCAACTTCATATTTTGATCCAGAATTGCATATTTGTAACAAGGCTTTCATATGTCCTTGCCAAATGGAAACAACAACTAGTGAAATTATAACCACTGGCAAAAGTACGTCAAAAAGGGAAACTGAAGTAACTGGTGAAATAGTAACATCTACTGAAGTACCAACAACTACGAAAGTACCAACAACTGCAGAAGTACCTACAACTACAGAAATTCCAAGAACTACAGAAGTACCCACAACTACGCAAGTACCAACAAATGCAGCAGTATCAACAACTACACCAACATATAAATGTGATCATGAAAATGCTGGTGTTGAATTTGAATGTTCAAATAAAGGCAGATTTCCTAATTTCAACGATGCTTCATGTACCAGCTACTATCTCTGTTCACTTTTAAGAAATGGTTCTTTTGTTCGAACTTGTTATGATTGTCCAGCAACTTCATATTTTGATCCAGAATTGCATATTTGTAACAAGGCTTTCATATGT
Organism: Cryptophagus acutangulus; assembly: GCA_963556235.1. NCBI lineage: Eukaryota > Metazoa > Arthropoda > Insecta > Coleoptera > Cryptophagidae > Cryptophagus > Cryptophagus acutangulus. Next base: position 3,698,911 of record OY744565.1, on the reverse strand, counting down.
CCTTGCCAAATGGAAACAACAACTAGTGAAATTATAACCACAGGCAAAATTACATCAAAAAGGGAAACTGAAGTAACTGGTGAAATAGTAACAACTACTGAAGTACCAATAACTACGAAAGTACCAACAATTGCAGAAGTACCAACAACTACAGAAGTACCAACAACTACACCAACATATAAATGTGATCATGAAAATGCCGGTGTTGAATTTGAATGTTCAAATAAAGGCAGATTTCCTAATTTCAACGATGCTTCATGTACCAGCTACTATCTCTGTTCACTTTTAAGAAATGGTTCTTTTATTCGAACTTCTTATGATTGTCCAGCAACTTCATATTTTGATCCAGAATTGCATATTTGTAACAAGGCTTTCATATGTCCTTGCCAAATGGAAACAACAACTAGTGAAATTATAACCACAGGCAAAAGTACATCAAAAAGGGAAACTGAAGTAACTGGTGAAATAGTAACAACTACTGAAGTACCAATAACTACGAAAGTACCAACAATTGCAGAAGTACCAACAACTACAGAAGTACCAACAACTACACCAACATATAAATGTGATCATGAAAATGCCGGTGTTGAATTTGAATGTTCAAATAAAGGCAGATTTCCTAATTTCAACGATGCTTCTTGCACCAGCTACTACCTCTGTTCACGTTTAAGAAATGGTTCTTTTATTCGAACATCTTATGATTGTCCAGCAACTTCATATTTTGATCCAGAATTGCATATTTGTAACAAGGCTTTCATATGTCCTTGCCAAATGGAAACAACAACTAGTGAAATTATAACCACAGGCAAAAGTACATCAAAAAGGGAAACTGAAGTAACTGGTGAAATAGTAACATCTACTGTAGTACCAACAACTACGAAAGTACCAACAACTGCAGAAGTACCTACAACTACAGAAGTTCCAAGAACTACAGAAGTACCCACAACTACGCAAGTACCAACAAATGCAGCAGTATCAACAACTACACCAACATATAAATGTGATCATGAAAATGCTGGTGTTGAATTTGAATGTTCAAATAAAGGCAGATTTCCTAATTTCAACGATGCTTCATGTACCAGCTACTATCTCTGTTCACTTTTAAGAAATGGTTCTTTTATTCGAACTTCTTATGATTGTCCAGCAACTTCATATTTTGATTCAGAATTGCATATTTGTAACAAGGCTTTCATATGTCCTTGCCAAATGGAAACAACAACTAGTGAAATTATAACCACAGGCAAAAGTACATCAAAAAGGGAAACTGAAGTAACTGGTGAAATAGTAACAACTACTAAAGTACCAACAACTACGAAAGTACCAACAATTGCAGAAGTACCAACAACTACAGAAGTACCAACAACTACACCAACATATAAATGTGATCATGAAAATGCCGGTGTTGAATTTGAATGTTCAAATAAAGGCAGATTTCCTAATTTCAACGATGCTTCTTGCACCAGCTACTACCTCTGTTCACGTTTAAGAAATGGTTCTTTTATTCGAACATCTTATGATTGTCCAGCAACTTCATATTTTGATCCAGAATTGCATATTTGTAACAAGGCTTTCATATGTCCTTGCCAAATGGAAACAACAACTAGTGAAATTATAACCACTGGCAAAAGTACGTCAAAAAGGGAAACTGAAGTAACTGGTGAAATAGTAACATCTACTGAAGTACCAACAACTACGAAAGTACCAACAACTGCAGAAGTACCTACAACTACAGAAGTTCCAAGAACTACAGAAGTACCCACAACTACGCAAGTACCAACAAATGCAGCAGTATCAACAACTACACCAACATATAAATGTGATCATGAAAATGCTGGTGTTGAATTTGAATGTTCAAATAAAGGCAGATTTCCTAATTTCAACGATGCTTCATGTACCAGCTACTATCTCTGTTCACTTTTAAGAAATGGTTCTTTTATTCGAACTTCTTATGATTGTCCAGCAACTTCATATTTTGATTCAGAATTGCATATTTGTAACAAGGCTTTCATATGTCCTTGCCAAATGGAAACAACAACTAGTGAAATTATAACCACAGGCAAAAGTACATCAAAAAGGGAAACTGAAGTAACTGGTGAAATAGTAACAACTACTAAAGTACCAACAACTACGAAAGTACCAACAATTGCAGAAGTACCAACAACTACAGAAATACCAACAACAACACCAACATATAAATGTAATCATGAAAATGCCGGTGTTGAATTTGAATGTTCAAATAAAGGCAGATTTCCTAATTTCAACGATGCTTCATGTACCAGCTACTATCTCTGTTCATTTTTAAGAAATGGTTCTTTTATTCGAACTTCTTATGATTGTCCAGCAACTTCATATTTTGATCCAGAATTGCATATTTGTAACAAGGCTTTCATATGTCCTTGCCAAATGGAAACAACAACTAGTGAAATTATAACCACAGGCAAAAGTACATCAAAAAGGGAAACTGAAGTAACTGGTGAAATAGTAACAACTACTGAAGTACCAATAACTACGAAAGTACCAACAATTGCAGAAGTACCAACAACTACAGAAGTACCAACAACTACAGAAGTACCAACAACTACACCAACATATAAATGTGATCATGAAAATGTCGGTGTTGAATTTGAATGTTCAAATAAAGGCAGATTTCCTAATTTCAACGATGCTTCTTGCACCAGCTACTACCTCTGTTCACGTTTAAGAAATGGTTCTTTTATTCGAACATCTTATGATTGTCCAGCAACTTCATATTTTGATCCAGAATTGCATATTTGTAACAAGGCTTTCATATGTCCTTGCCAAATGGAAACAACAACTAGTGAAATTATAACCACAGGCAAAAGTACATCAAAAAGGGAAACTGAAGTAACTGGTGAAATAGTAACATCTACTGTAGTACCAACAACTACGAAAGTACCAACAACTGCAGAAGTACCAACAACTACAGAAGTACCAACAACTACACCAACATATAAATGTGATCATGAAAATGTCGGTGTTGAATTTGAATGTTCAAATAAAGGCAGATTTCCTAATTTCAACGATGCTTCTTGCACTAGCTACTACCTCTGTTCACGTTTAAGAAATGGTTCTTTTATTCGAACATCTTATGATTGTCCAGCAACTTCATATTTTGATCCAGAATTGCATATTTGTAACAAGGCTTTCATATGTCCTTGCCAAATGGAAACAACAACTAGTGAAATTATAACCACTAGCAAAAGTACGTCAAAAAGGGAAACTGAAGTAACTGGTGAAATAGTAACATCTACTGAAGTACCAACAACTACGAAAGTACCAACAACTGCAGAAGTACCTACAACTACAGAAGTTCCAAGAACTACAGAAGTACCCACAACTACGCAAGTACCAACAAATGCAGCAGTATCAACAACTACACCAACATATAAATGTGATCATGAAAATGCTGGTGTTGAATTTAAATGTTCAAATAAAGGCAGATTTCCTAATTTCAACGATGCTTCATGTACCAGCTACTATCTCTGTTCACTTTTAAGAAATGGTTCTTTTATTCGAACTTCTTATGATTGTCCAGCAACTTCATATTTTGATTCAGAATTGCATATTTGTAACAAGGCTTTCATATGTCCTTGCCAAATGGAAACAACAACTAGTGAAATTATAACCACAGGCAAAAGTACATCAAAAAGGGAAACTGAAGTAACTGGTGAAATAGTAACAACTACTAAAGTACCAACAACTACGAAAGTACCAACAATTGCAGAAGTACCAACAACTACAGAAGTACCAACAACTACACCAACATATAAATGTGATCATGAAAATGCTGGTGTTGAATTTGAATGTTCAAATAAAGGCAGATTTCCTAATTTCAACGATGCTTCATGTACCAGCTACTATCTCTGTTCACTTTTAAGAAATGGTTCTTTTGTTCGAACTTCTTATGATTGTCCAGCAACTTCATATTTTGATCCAGAATTGCATATTTGTAACAAGGCTTACATATGTCCTTGCCTAATGGAAACAACAACTAGTGAAATTATAACCACTGGCAAAAGTACATCAAAAAGGGAAACTGACGTAACTGGTGAAGTAGTAACAACTACTGAAGTACCAACAACTACGAAAGTACCAACAACTACAGAAGTACCAAAATCTACGCAAGTACCAACAAATGCAGAAGTACCAACAACTACAGAAGTACCAACAACTACACCAACATATAAATGTGATCATGAAAATGCTGGTGTTGAATTTGAATGTTCAAATAAAGGCAGATTTCCTAATTTCAACGATGCTTCATGTACCAGCTACTATCTCTGTTCACTTTTAAGAAATGGTTCTTTTATTCGAACTTCTTATGATTGTCCAGCAACTTCATATTTTGATCCAGAATTGCATATTTGTAACAAGGCTTTCATATGTCCATGCCAAATGGAAACAACAACTAGTGAAATTATAACCACAGGCAAAAGTACATCAAGAAGGGAAACTGAAGTAACTGGTGAAATAGTAACAACTACTGAAGTACCAACAACTACGAAAGTACCAACAATTGCAGAAGTACCAACAACTACAGAAGTACCAACAACTACACCAACATATAAATGTGATCATGAAAATGCCGGTGTTGAATTCGAATGTTCAAATAAAGGCAGATTTCCTAATTTCAACGAGGCTTCTTGCACCAGCTACTACCTCTGTTCACGTTTAAGAAATGGTTCTTTTATTCGAACATCTTATGATTGTCCAGCAACTTCATATTTTGATCCAGAATTGCATATTTGTAACAAAGCTTTCATATGTCCTTGCCCAATGGAAACAACAACTAGTGAAATTATAACCACTGTAAAAATTACGTCAACGGAGAAAATTGATGTAACTGACGGAATTGTAAGAACTACGGAAGTATTAACAACTACACCAACATATAAATGTGAACAAGAAATTGCTAGGGTTGAATTTGAATGTTCAAATAAAGGCAGATTTCCTAATTTTAACGATGCTTCTTGTACAAGTTACTACTTATGTTCGCTTCAAAGAAACGGTTCACTTGTTAAAACTTCTTATGTGTGTCCAAAATTTTCATACTATGATCCGTCTTTACAGATTTGTAAAAAAGACTATAATTGTCCTTGTGCTATAAAACGAACAACTGTGTCATAAAAATAAATAACATTATTGTAATCAAAAATATATATATTTTAGAATTTAATTTGCCTACCTGTTGCTATGTCCAGTTGTTTTGGGTTATGAACGATGTATTAATATGGGGATTTTTGATATTAGTATTCAGATTAGTAAGTGCATACTAAATATGATTAACTAACTGGCCATGTAGAAGTAAAAAGTATGCGTATTTGTCTATTCAACATTTTTTTATGACGAAACCGCGTTTTCGTGAATCGATTTTAGTTGGTCAATAAGATTTTAAGGAAATTTGCTGTGAAAACCGTTGTTTCCATTAAGTTGATCTTGTGTGAATGATATTTTGTTGATTCTTTTTTTGTTAATTTTTTTTTCGCTTTAAACTGAAACAGGTTTTTTTAAATAAGTAATATCTTTACACCTGCACGAACAACTGCTTTCGTTTCTATTTGGAATCTGAAAATGTCGATCATTTTATATTGAACGTTTAAAGATTTTTTTTTTATTGATCTATTTTAATAGGGCTATTAAGAATGATCCGTGAAAGCGCGTTATGAAGGGATGTGTTATAAGGATGTTTTTACATTTTAATTATTATGTGTGTTTGCAGAACACTTTCTAATTTTTTTTTGACTGGTCGCAAATCATAAAAAACGGTCCGCCAGAAAAACCACGACTTCTTATAATCTTAAAGCATCCTCAACCTTTAGTTTGGCGGCTTTATTTTATAATTTTCAACCGGTGAGACATCATAGGAATGTGTTCTACGAACAGAGCTATAGTTGAATAATTACTCAATTATTATGAGGCACAGATTTACCAGTGCGACCACAGGCAAACAATATATCTCTTGTAAGTGGCCCATTAATATAAATTTGCTTTATTTAATAGAAGCACATTTATCGAAAATCATAATATTTGCATTAAACTTTGATTTTTTGTTTTAAATTTTATATTTTTTTATTATATTAGGTTTTTTTTGTGCAAACTTCTCGAAAATTTCAGAGCGCTCTTTGCCATCTTTCTGTCTCTCTTTCTCTCTCTCTAAAACATTTGTTTTAAGGTGGCGAAACCGGTACATATATAGCCGCTCTGGTAGCTAGCGAATCTACAGGGAAAAACTGGCGGAAACGAATGTGTCCCTGCGATTTTCGGGTATACGGTAGAAACCTAAGTTACTAGATAGCCTTACTAGCTAGTCCGCTAGTAAGGTCAGTCACTGATAGGTAGGGCTAAAACAAAAACAAATGTATTTGATGCAACCATAGATACATTGGGTATTGGTGAGTGGGCACTGCGAGACGCGTGAATACCGGTTTGTGACCACTATTATTTTTTTGTCAATCCTAATAAACAAGAAATAAAAATGTGTAAAAATGCCAAAATCTAGCTCTTGCTGCTTGACTGCCAGAGCTTCGATCCTCGTCTCCGTCCCCGCTGTACGTCTCTCCTATATTATAGTGGCTCGAAATTCAAATATTCTTGTAATATTATAAGCTAATATATTTTGCAATATTATAGAATATTATTATAGATAAAATGTCAGAAAATGACACAAGCTCGGAGAGTGAATCTTATAAAGCAAGGAAGCAAAAATATAAGATATGTTCATTCTGCCAAAATTCATCAAGAGTTTTATCCAAAGTTCAAATAAAACTTTCCTTAAATCTTAGAGAACGTTTTTACCAAATGTGTAAATTTAAAACTAAGCGAAGCTATCAAAAAAGCAGAAAGAAGTTATACTTTTATACAAATAGTTATACTTTTCTGGCACCAAATTTTTATTCTAGCTTGACAAGTAAAAGAAACATTAAATTTCTCCGCACTAGGGCAGACCCAAAAATTGGTTGTGAAGAAATTTTTAATCAGGATTCACACCTACACGAATTATGTCATGCTTCAGTATCATTGCGAAAAGAGGTTTTTGATGTAAACAAATGTATATTTTGTAAAAAACGGTATGGAAATAAAATATCACAATCAGGGCTTTTTGGTAGCTTGGTCCAATCTTAAAAAATCCACATGTTTGGCTTCTACAATTATGTACGAACAAACAACCCCAAGTACGTCACAGATTCAAAAAGATTTCGCAGAAAACAAAGTTTTAAATAAAGTCAAAAAATAGCGTTATTGTATCATTATTGGGCGTTTGGTTATTACAAGAATATTTGAATTTCGAGCCATTATAATATAGGAGAGACGTATAACGTAGACGGAGACGAGGATCGAAGACCTGGCAGTGAAGCAGCAAGAGCTAGATTTTGGCATTTTTACACCAACTTACATTTATTTTTATTTCTTGTTTATTAGGATTCACAAAAAAATAATAATGGTACTGTATGAATCACAAATAATAGGGAAGCAACTTAACCAAAAAACATTTTTGAGTTATAACCTAGAATTCGATATATTCTACAAAAAGCAAAAAAATTTGATGAATTTTACGTGGGTTCGATCATTTGAATATATAGAACATTTCTAACGCATGCGCATGCATCAGAAATAGTCTCCGCTCAGTCACGCTCAATTATCGATCGCGGATATGCGATTATAGGAAAAAATATAAAGACAAAAATATTGATTATTTATTTATTCATTTCGAAGGCGTTCTAAAGCACAGGACGATTGCTTGGCGAAGTGAGATGTATTATATTTGGGTCATAAGCTTTCATTTCTGAAAATTTTAGCTTTTTGTTTAAAAGGCCCACAGGGACTTTAAGGCCCTGCGTGTTCGTTGTTCACTGTTGCACATTTTAGAAATAAACAAACGCATTTTTTGCATTTTTTTTTATAATATTGATTAATAATACTTATTCTCAGAATAAAATTTCCATTTTATTCTAAAAAATTAGAAACTCTGTACTATTTCGGTAATATTATATATCGAGTTACTCATTTATTAAAATAAAACTTCAGTAATATTCATAGTTTATGAATCAATATTAGTATTACGAAGAAAAATTGCCAATAAGCCGTTTGTTTATTTATTTATTTCTATAAAGAAATAAATAAAGAAGAAATAAACACTAACAGTGAACCGTAACACAATCCCGGCTGTGTAAAAACAAACAAAAATCAACCTTAAAAGATCACTGTAAGGTGCTCTGAATAAAATGTATTAAAAACTACTGATTGACGGTAATAAAAAAATAAACAATGATTTGGAATCCTGAAACTTCAATCTTAAACTGGTATTATTGTGTATTTTTTAATTAAATTAACAATAATGGAAGTAGAACGGTGTAAAGGACAAATATTGCTTTGCCAATAAGGTACTGTTCTCTACGGTTCAGAGCACGAGCGGCCAGCCGCTTAAAAATGTATCTGCAAAAATTCACAGACGCCAATTTATTAAAACTTGATTATTTACAATAATAAATATTGTTTTGCATATCTAAATTCACTGCAAATTTTGCGACATCTGTTAAAGAATAGATGGACCAAGATCTGACTTATTTGCTACGTGTTTTAGCCGAGAACATTACTAAAGATTGAGAGGTGAGGAAAATTCTCAAAAACTGGTAAAGCAGTTTGCGGCCTTGTTATAACTCCTAGAAAATTTCCAATGCTACCAAAAATTAGAGAAAAAAATACTTATGTTTCGACGAAAGATTTGTTCGAATAGCCATTAAATAAGTGAAATATGAACAAAAAACCTCGCTCAAATATTAACCACTCGCTAGCTAATTAGCGGAAGAAGATAAAAAAAAAATTTTTTCGTCCATTTGTTGCTTCATCTGTTCTCTCTCTAAATCTACTATTACATATTTTCTAGGGTAATTAATAGCGTCTGAAACTGCTTTTTCGCGTTAAATTCCCTGAGCTGCCAAGCAACGTTTCACGCATAAATTTGCAAGGCGTTTTCGTGCCCTTAAACCAGATATATTGAATCTAACATGTCAGAGTTGGAGAATTCCTAAGAAATTTTTTTGTGTTTACTAATTTATTTATTTGTTTACTTAATAATACCTACAGAAAATTAATTATAAGTGGTAAGAAAAAAGAAATGTATATAATAAACATAAAAATAGCTCTTAAACTAACATAACAAAGTAAAAAAGAATCAGAGAAACCGTATATGAGAAAACAGTATAAATATTTGTTAGAGCATTTAGCTTTAGCTAACGACTCTTTCTAGAATCATCGAAGTTCCAAGTGAATATCTAAATATGTCAATATTGGAATATTTCTAATTGTACCGCAGCCCCATTCTAGATACTAGACTATTAGCACCGTAGTTAGTGCGGTGATGAGGAATTGAAAAAAGTATGTTTGATCTAGTCTGCCTACCTGGTACTCTTAAATTGAATTGCTCCAAAATCTCAAAACAATCAATACTGCCGTTGAACATTTTAAATAAAAACAAACTAGCTGCATTCTTTTTTCGCCGTTCTAAAGACTGAATACCGACCAATAGAAGACGAGTTACGGACGGAATGACATTGTAGGGAAACCCATATATAAATTAATAGTACTTGGTGAATCTATTTTGAACTCGTTTGAATCAGTCGATCTGACAGGTATAGAAAGGACACCATATTTTGGTGTTATATTCTATGATGCTTCTAACCAAAGAGTATTACGAGATCGTACATTTTGGCAATGTGACATTTGATGAAACCTAACATTCCAAAGCACTTTAATATAATATTGTCGACATGTTTCACAAAGGTTAGGACTTGTCGAAAGTAACACCGAGATCTTTAACCCTTCTACACTTTGTAGAGGTATGCCGTGTAATTTATAAAAACATGGGGGATAATTGACTGATTTACTAAAACGTAACACTTTGTATTTGCCTACATTTAAAGATAATAAATTGCGATTGCACCAAAATGATAAATTGTCTAAATCTGCCTGAACAAGAATACATTGAGATTTATCTTTGATTTTACAGAAAAGCTTTAGGTCATCTGCGTACAAGAAATACTTAGTGTGCTTTAAAAATAAAACAAACAAAATTAGCTCTATGTAAGATCCTTGAGGAACACCACGTGTAACACTAATTTTTTTAGACGCACTGAACTCGTTTTAAAAAGTAGGATTCAATCCATTTCAAGTAAGACCCGCACACACCCATAACTTTTAATTTCGCAAGTAGCAACTCATGAGAAACGCTGTCAAATGCCTTAGATAACTCAGTATAGATGCTGTTGACCTGGAATCCGCTTTCCAATAAGTTGAAGAGGTAGCTTTGGTAAACAGCCAGATTTTTTGTTATGGAACGTCCCTTGAAAAATCCGTATTGTTGGGTAACAATAATAGATTTATAAATCATCTGTGATGATGAACTGGTAATTTTTGGTATTGTAGAGATGACTGAGATTCCTCTGTAGTTTTTGACGTCACATTTGTCTCCGTATTTGTAGAAGGAATAAAATGAAGAAATTTTCCAGATCTCAGGAAAAGCTCCATTGGAGAAAGACATGTTGACAATTATACACAAAGGCTCGGCTAACGAATCAATGAAATTTTTTAGCAGAACAGGTGGAATTCCATCAGAACCTGCGTTCTTTTTTGTATCGAGTGTGGAAAGTTTGTTCAATATTTCAGCGGATTTGAAATGAGTTGAACTTAGAACACCAGGTAAAGCTTCAGTTATTGACACAGAAGAAGGATCTACATTGTTATGCAACAAATAATAGGATTGGAAGTGATCAGCAAAAGCATTTGCAATCTCAGAAGAACTTTGCAGTATATTCGAATTTAGATTCATAACTTTTGGTAGACCACTGGAGCTCTTCAAGCCTTTTAATAAGGACCAGAAAAAATTTAGGTTTTCAGGAATCATATGCTCTATTTTGGTGATATATTGTACGTAACAGTAGTCTATTTCATGTTTAGCTTTCTTTCTTGCATTTATTTTTTATAAAGTTTATTCTTCGAGATAATACATTTTCTGCTGTACAAAGCGGGATATTTATCAGAATAAATTACTTTTGTTGATCAGAATTACATGCTTAAATAAAATCAAATCAAACTTACTTAATAGTTCATTTCAGTGACAGTTTAATTCTCATTTGTTTGGGCAAACAAAAGTTTGCCCAAACTTTTCCAGTGACAAACATACATCATAGTAGGTTTTAAACAAATGCCAGACCAACGTCTGAATGAACGTTGATCTGTCTCGAACGAACTTTACGTCCGGCAATAAAAAAATTCTAGTGTAATTATAAGTGAATATCAGATTAACTAATTTTAATTTGAACATGTAAGTCCTGCAGATTTCTATTGCCATTCAAGAAAATAATTTTTTTGTTATTTAAGGGCATTTTTTAAGATAAAAGTTTATTATCTTACCACTACATATAGAATGTTATTCTCTATAACCTATTTTACATTATGTTATTTTAACATAATGTTAATAACATTGCTCTGTTAAATTTTTGGTAACATAATGTTATTTTCATATATGATTTTGCATTCTTTATTTAGCTATGTAAAATTCTATATAACATACTAATGACTTTTTCTAAGATACCTATGTATTGAAAATGCATTCTATCACCTTTTAAATCAGTCAATTAAAATACTATTTATATCTCGGATATTGGAATATTTGTACGATTCATTTATTGCTTGGCAGTAAAAAGGTAAGATAACTTCATAATAGTAAAACTGTACATCATTATAGACAAAAGTATTTACATAGGAATATGGTTTTTGTCAAAAAGAAGCGGGAGAAAAAGACGAATAAAGAACAATTTGAAATTTACCTGATATTTATGGAAGAAAACGAAGTTATTCGTACCGGAATTATTTCTTTAAGAAATGGGAAGAATTAACAGTATCATTAAATAGCTGCAATTTTGGACCAGTTTTGAGTTCCATGAAATGGAAAAAAAATTCACTAATTGGAAAAACAGTACTCGAGCAAAATATAGAAGTTTTGCAGTGCCTATGAAGAAAACTGGTGGAGGTCTTGCTGCAGACTTTAAATTGAATGCTCTTGAAGATCGAGGACTGAATGTTTGGGGGAGAGTGGCAGTGGCGGGATCCAATTAAGTTCCTGTCGCAGGTGGATTGCAACTTCAAACAACACCGAACGACATATCAGGTGAAGAATTTGAACGGAAAATTAAGGAGGCAGGCGTTGTCTTTCAAAATTAACCTGAAAATGAAATAAATGTTGATCATGGAGCCACCGGTATCGAAATTGAGAAAATTCCAGAAATATAAGATTCGCGAACTATTATCAGAACGCCTCTGATGAGATTAAGAAAACCATTACTCCAAAGAACATCAGACAGTAACTCTATAAAAATGGTAGGAAAAGATTTAATAGAAAATTACAAAAAAAATACCGACAATGAAGAACAGTTTAATATACTGAAATTAAAATTAGGAGCAAGCATATCTAAATTTTGAAGTAAACAAATTAAAATTTAAAATTGCTAAATATAAATTTGAAAATGCCGGATTTAGTTTTAAACATGAAGAAAAAGAAGAAGAATTATAAAATGGTTATTATTATGAAATAGTTGATTTTCTTATATTTTAATTTAAAAAAATACAGCGTATGTGGTTTAAATGTACACACCCTAATATTATGATAGTATTTTATATATGGAGTAGGATGTTGGTTTGTTTACATATGGAGTATTCTGTTGTTATGCTTAAAAATGTTAATAAAAGTTGGACTGTAGTTAGGTTTAGTTTATTTCAAGCATTCAATGTGTTGTGCTAAAAGACTATTATATAAAAGAGTTTCCTTCTTTTACATAATAGTCTTAGCAGTAAACCTTTTCCACTACCAAACTATACCCTTCTGTACTGTCTTATATGAGTACCATGACGGGCGAGAAGAATTGTGTCCCAGTGTAGTTCTCTTACTTTTTGAGTATTTTGCTGTTTTTATCTTATATATACATAGACATATGTGTATGTCTATGTATATATGTATATATTTGTATAAAAAAATTTCTCTTTTTGTTTATATTATAATTACTTTAAAATACCTATTGATATTATTCTACCCTGTAATGTAATTGGCGCAAGCTCTCTGCCTCAAACTTTGCCTGCAGGCGTAAACATTTTCTTTTGGCCTTCTAAACGTAAAATACCATTATTTATTTATTTAAATACGGTACTCATATTTAAATATGTAAATAATACCTAATAGTAATTTACGTTCAGAGGGCTGAAAGAAAAAGTTTACGCCTGCAGGAAAAATTTGAGGTCCGACGGGAAGCAAAGATCTTTATTCGACTAAGTGTGTAAACATTTGTTTGGCCCGAAATACGTACTATCGTTGCCGTTAAATTTTGCACGATTATTTTTTTTTGTAAACGTGTCTTTTAACTAGTGGCTTGAATTTTTTTAATATTTTACAATTCTAATTTGTACAACGTTTGCTCGTATATTTTTCAAAAGTATTAATTGTGTCGTATTATTTACTTACTGAGGCCCATCCTTTTTCTACTGCCTAAACAGCAACCGAAGAAATCAATTATCCTGTATTTATTTATTTTATTTTATTTATTTAGTTCAGCACACCAGACAGAGCAAGCTCCATTTATTGGTGAGGTATTAACAGTTATAAACAGCAAAACAGTAAAAGTGTAGAATGTTTAACAAAGAATTAATAGTAAACAATTAACAATTTAAAAATAGAGACATAAGTTGTGCACGTGTACAATAAAAAATATCACAGGATTTTGAATCAACTAAGGAACACCTTTGAAAAATAGGTGATGATTTAAGCATGTTTGATCGCGGAGTACTGAGGTAAAAAATCCTAGTAGATCTATCAACCAGTCTCGGTATACTAAACGATATCTTACTTAAAAGCTGCTAACAATCAATACCATTATTCACCAATTTAAATAAAAATAGAGCAAAAGCCACATTTCTTCTAACCGTGAGACTTATCAGCTCAGTCTGAGAGAGTATTTCAACTTGAGAGGTTTCTCTAGGTGAGTAGTTACCTGTTGATCTAAAAATTATATATTTTGCGAATCTTCTCTGCACCGACTCTAGAATATTGATAAGTTCTTCGTATAAAGGAGACCAAATACAAGAACAATATTCCAGCTTCGAACGAACAAGAGCATTGTATAGTGCTTTAAAATAAAAACTCAAAATGTCACTAGCATTCTTTAAAATAAAACCAAGCTTCTTAAAAGCACTCGAGGTAACATATTGGATATGGGGTACAAACGTTAGCTTAGTATCAAAAGTGATACCCAAATCAGTGACAAACTACGGTCTATTCAATCAAGTTGGTGTTCATAGATTATGGGACGACGTAGTCTAGTATACTACATTACACAACATTTATCAACATTAAGTGGTAACTTGTTAATAATTCACCAAGATTGTACAATGTTTAAATTTTGCAGTAGATGAGAGCAATCGGCCCCACTATTAATGAACCTAAATTTTTGTAAATCATCAGCACAGAGGATATGGTTGGTTGTAATATCAGATACTATGTCGTTAATCAAAATATTGAAGAATAAAGGTCCTAAGACAGAACTTTGAGGAACACCTGAAGTTTGCTTAAAAACGTCTGATTTAAAGCCATGACACTGAACATACAACAATCTGTCACTAAGGTACGACTTAACAAGTTTTATCAACGATTTAGAGAGTCCAACACAATCTAGTTTAAGCAGTAAAATGTGATCTAATTTGTCGAAAGCTTTACTAAAAGCTTTACATAAATGTTTCTACGTAAAATATATGCTATCTAATGTTTCACTTAGGCATTGAATTTTACAGACTAGGTTAGTATTAGTGGAACGCTATGACATAAAGCTATGTTGTTGGGTAGATATCATATTTTTGGTATGGTTGTAAATAATTTTAGACATAATAGTAATAGGTCTATAGAAAAGTTAGACATACTAGCAATAGGTCTATAGTTACATATGTCATTACGATTTTCTTTTTTGGAAACAGCAGTAATCCGAGACAGTTTCCATACATCCGGAAAATGAGACTGACGTATAACTAAATTAAATACTGTGGACAGTGGTTTGGAAAAAACACCAGCACAATCTCTAATAAAGAATGCCGGAAATCAGTCAGGTCCCATTGACATATTATTTTTAAGTTTCCTTAACTCTCTAAAATCTTCATCTTCAGATACACCATTTGAATATGCAGTAGGTATGTACTACTAGGAGCAAAAAAACTGAGCCATCAATGTCACTGTCAAAACTTTTTATGTAAAATTGCTCTTAGCTGGAGTTAACTATCTCCTTGTTAGCTATTTTGTTAATTTAACTATGTATTATTTTCTCGGTTCTAACTATAATTTTGTACCAGAATGAAAATAAAACCCAATTTAAACCTAATCTTCAGAACTGTCAGAACAATGATGGCTCATTTTTTTTTTGCTCTTAGTTGTACATATGTTTCGTTTGATGCAACCGTAGCTATTGAACTGGAAGAAAATAATGGCATAAAATAGTGGGCAAATGAATTTGCAATTGAAGTAGGGTTTTCAACATTACCGGTCTTGTAAGTCATAGCATTAGGCAGATTAGAACTATGTCTTTTAGAATTGATAAACGACCAAAACTTTTTTTTTAGGATGTAGCCTTTCTGGGGCAAGGCGATTAGCTTTCGCCTTTTCGCCTTTTCGCCTTTTCGCCTGTACACATACAAACATTTAACTTTATTCCCCCGTTGTGAGAAAATATCTCACGACGCTCTTGCTCTTCACCGGGATTTGAACCCGGGACCAACAGATTGCGAGTCCGTGTCTGCATCTCAGGTCCACTGTGGTCGGCACCAAAACTTATTAGGCTTATTAAACTTATTATCTTTAAAAGAGTTAATATCTATGGTGTAACACCGGTAAAACGGCAAGTAAGTGGTTGTATCAGTGAGATTGTATCGGTGGTTGTATCGGTGAGAACGGCAGATAAGTGGTTGAGTAAAGAAGGATTGGGTTACAGCGTAGCAGCTAAGCGATGAAAACCAAAGAAGAGAGGAATTTGCAAATAAGCAGTATGCCAAAAATTTGAAACTTTACAATAAGCTGACAATAGAAATAGAAGAATAAGAATAATAGAAGAACATGAACTGAAGATGTTCAGTTCATGTCTGGGGCAGGATATTGGCCCAACGCTCAGGTGTATTATAAGTTGTTGATGGTCGTTTAACTGGTGAGCGGTATGTACAAGAACGTTTTTCAAATTTGTTACAAAACGGTTTTTATCCAGGCAAATGGTAGTTTCACGTTGCAAAATATTCAAAAGTTGATTTTAGTATCGTTTACAAATTATCCCACAAAAAATTTCGGTGCGTTTAAGATATTCGCTAAAAACAGCGAAATTGTTGCACTTTTTTGTTTTTTTTACAAATAATTTCAAATTATTTCCGGTAGCAAAAAAATACTAGTATCTTATTTAAAGTAGATTAAATTTTCCACTATTTGAGCTTAACGGCAACTCTATAGCTGCAGTAGTTTTTGAGGTACAAGGTTTTAAATATTGATTATTTTTCAAACCCATTTTCAATATTGTTTATTTTAAGTTTTGGGTCAATTTTGGAACCAGATATTGGAGAAGATACTGGTTAAGTGTTACGTTAAAGTAATGTGTTACGTTAGTGTTACGTTAAAAAAATGGTTAAGTGTTACGTTAAAGTAAATCTATTTGTCTTTATTTAAAACACACAACTTCGTTTTGGGATGATTTAATCAAAATTCTTTCCATTACTTTAACGATTTTTATACTTTGAAATGTTTGAGTAAAATAAGTAAAATTATAATTAAAAGGTAAAAAAGTATATGAATATTTACACAATTATTTATAAAATCCTTTGCTTTTATATTGTTTTGCTCGGTAGCGCTTGGGTACAGTAGGGCCTAAAGTCACTAGATATATAAAGTACTGCAATTGAGTCGCAATTTTGAGGCCCCGAAATACCAACCGTATATTTTTTGACCGTGAAATTCGAATTGGACGTATAAGAAAAATATATTAGTAGGCATTTCAGCATTAATTGACAGTTCAAAGTCGAACAGTGTGTATTGTAAATAATTGCCTATAATTGTATTGTAAATACAATGTATTGTAAATACAATTATAGGCAATTCTTCAATTGCATTGTAAATAATTGTCTATAAAATGAGTTTAAACAAGAAAATACTAATAAAATTAATGGGAAATTGGATACTACTAAACAACATTCATCATTCCGAATAATTGCAGGTATAATTTGCATAAAAATTCACAAAGCTAAGCTGGGAGTCCGAACAAAAACTGCTTATTCATATAATATAAACATTGTCATTACGAACAAAATGCACAATTGTTTTGTGAAATTAGGTGATGTGGAAAACTATTGCAAACGATAGTTATATTTCTGTAATGTTCGAAAGTACCGCGACCGACTCGGAGCGGATGTTCACGCTGAGATAGAGAAACGTGCGCAGGCGCCGATAGACAAGGACGTGAGGGACAGGAAATGAGCCGTAAATCAGGCACTCTGATCGAGGAGGTGGCTGCTAACGCATTGAATCTATTAAACAATAAATAGTTTATTTTAACGTTAAATTGAGTTTTATTCAAATCAGTAAACTTCACATTGGCGACGAGGTAAAGTGGAATTATTGTGCGGGGCTAAAAGCAATATAAAAAGCAGTGAATTAGTTGCGACACGTGGCGCACCGCATTCCAATCGAACAATGACGACTTCTACAGTTCGTATG
The DNA here is from genome assembly GCA_963556235.1 of Cryptophagus acutangulus. Classification (NCBI taxonomy): domain Eukaryota; kingdom Metazoa; phylum Arthropoda; class Insecta; order Coleoptera; family Cryptophagidae; genus Cryptophagus; species Cryptophagus acutangulus. The sequence continues at coordinate 3,681,114 of OY744565.1, read as the reverse complement.
GGGTTAATCGGGGCGATCATGGAGTACAACGCAGAAGACGACTGGATTGTGTACATGGAAAAACTTGAACAATATTTTACAGCAAATCAAATATTGAAAGAAGAAATTCAAGTAGCAACGCTGCTAAGTTTAGTAGGTACGTCAACCTACAAATTGCAGAGGGATCTATGTTATCGAGATCTACCCAAAACCAAGAAATTCAAAGAACTTACGGATGTCTTGACCATCCAGTTCAGTCTGCGGATCTCTGTATTCAGAGAAAGAAGAAAATTTTATCAGGCGGAGCAGAAGGAAGAAGAAACCATGGCGGAGTGGTATGCGAGGATAAGAAGCCTATCAGTGAACTGCAAATTCGGTAACACGTTGGAGCAGATTATCAAGGACAGATTCATATCGGGCATGAAGGCCGGCAAAGTTCTCGACAGGTTATGCGAAGAAGACGAGAACAAAGACTTGAAGGACGTCGTGCAATTGGCAGTACAGAAAGAAGACATCACACAAAATGCAAGTAAAATTAGCGACGTTAATATAATTCAGAATAATTTTAGACGAGAACACCAAGGTCATGCAAGACAGCGAGGTCAACAACCGTACAGACAGCAGAGCAGCCACGCCAGTCAGCTGGGACAAGGAATGCAGCGCAGAGTAACAAGGGACTATAGGGACGATAAGTGCAAAGTGTGTAAGAAGGGACATAGAGGGCCGTGTAAGTACAGTAATTATAGGTGCAGAAATTGCAAAAGAATCGGTCATTTGGAGGTCGCGTGTCAAGAGCAGCGCAATTATCAAAATTTCGTGGATTGCGAAAATGACGAATGTGTAAACACAAGCATAAATTTGGAGGCGGAAATGTTTAGCTTAGATAATTTCGAACAAGTAAATCCATATAAGGTCAAAGTTTGTATTGAGAATTCGGGCCACGAAATAACAATTGACACAGGCGCTAGCATAAGCGTCATTAACATAGACACTTTCAACAAACATTTTTCCAAATGCGCAATAACGAAAGACAATTTAGTATTAAGGAGTTTTACTGGTAATTGTGTTAAACCTTTAGGCTATTTTGAGGGATTAACGACCTTTAACGGCCATAAAAAAATCACTAAATATTATGTCGTAGAAGAAGTGGGCCCTAATTTGTTAGGCAGGGATTTTTTAAAGCAATTCAATGTAAAATTAAATTTTAATAACATTTGTCATGTAGCCAAAGTAGAAGAGGAAATTGTAAAAAAATTCCCTAGCGTATTTAGCAAGGAAATTGGCAAATTTAAATATAGTAAGGTTTCGTTACAGATTCTGCCTGACACCAAACCAATTTTTTTTAAACCAAGACCTGTACCCTTGACTTATCGCAAAGAAGTCGAACGCCAAATAGAACAGATGGAAAGAGAGGGCATTTTGGAACCATGCAACTCGTCTGAATGGGGCACACCAATAGTAACAGTAAGAAAAGCGGATGGCAGCATTAGAATCTGTGGAGATTATAAGGTAACACTTAACAAATTTTTGGAAAAAGAAACATATCCACTACCTAGAATAGAAGACATATTTGCAAAATTGAATGGAGGCGAATCGTACACTAAGTTAGATCTCAGCAGAGCATACAACCAGTTCGAATTAACAGAAGATTCAGAGCGATTAGCAGCGTGGAGCACTCACAAAGGCGTATTCAAGGTGAAAAGATTGCCGTTTGGAGTATCAGTGGCGAGCTCAATTTTCCAAAAGGCAATCGAGTAGTTGTTTCAAGGAATGGACCAGGTAGTAAACTTCGTGGACGATATTTTGGTAACAGGAAATACCACAGAAGAGCACGTGAGTAACTTGGAAGAAGTGCTCCGAAGATTGCAATCCGCAGGATTGACCTTGAAAAAGGACAAGTGCGAATTTTTCAAAAAAGAAGTGGAGTACTTGGGCCACAATATCAGTAGCACAGGGTTGAAAAAGACAGACAGCAAAATAAAAGCAATTCTGAGAGCTCCACGACCATCGAACGTAACGCAGGTAAAATCTTACGTCGGATTGGTTAATTACTATTCAAAGTTCTTACCCAATTTGGCAAAAGTACTGAACCCAGTGTACAAATTGCTTGCCAAGAACGTCAAATTCAAGTGGAACGACGCATGCGAAGAATCGTACGAAACAGTAAAAAAGTTGATCGCTCAAGAATTAACTTTAGCACACTACGACCCAGAAAAAACCTTGGTCCTTGTAAACGACGCATCATTGGACGGATTAGGATCAGTACTAATGATTAGAGACGGAAAAATAGACAGACCGATGGCCTATATGTCAAGAACTCTGATGCCACAAGAAAAACGATACTCAACCTTGGAGTTGGAGGCGCTGGCTATCATATTCGGTTTAAGGAAATTCCAGCACTACTTACTAGGCAGGAGCTTCATAATCAAATCGGACTACAAGCCATTAATGGGTCTGTTAGGGGAAAATAAGGCCATACCGCAGAGGTATCAAGACAGAATTCAACGATGGGCGTGTTTTCTCTCCGGATTCGACTACAAGTTGGAATATTTAGAAGGTAAAAACAATTTTTTTGCTGATTTCCTTTCAAGAGCTCCAATAAAGACATATACGGTGTCAGAAGAATACGAAGACGAAGGATACCTGTGCTATGCGGAAATACAGCCGGAATGGCCATTGAACAACAAGAGGGTAAAAGAAGAGACTCTAAAGGACCCAGCGTTAAAATGGATTTTAAGATTCACAAAGGACGGTTGGCCAAAACAAAACGCCAAAGAAAACCTAAAACCGTTTTACAACAGGAAAGACGAGATAACGCAAGAAAATGGAACATTGTTGTGGGGGCACCGAGTTATCATCCCAGAAAGCCTAATTAAAGAGACATTGAGCGAATTGCACCAGAGCCACTTAGGTATCGTAAAAACCAAATCCTTGGCAAGGTCATACGTGTGGTGGAAAAGCATCGATAAGGACGTAGAAGATTTGATCAAAGCATGTGAGCCGTGTTTAAGGAACCACGACAACCCTCCTAAGACGGCCTTAACTCCTTGGCCACTAACACGAGAACCTTGGGAGCGAATACATGTGGATTTTCTTCAATTGTTCAGCAAAAACTACCTAATCATAACCGACGCTTTTTCAAAATGGGTCGAAATCTACGAAATGAAATTTTTAACCACCACGGAAACCATCAATAAATTAAAAGACGCGTTCGCAAGGTTTGGACTTCCGCAAACACTAGTCAGCGACAACGGCAGACAGTTGGTGTCGAACGAAATGGACGTATTTTTGCATAGGAATGGAGTAGAACATCTAACATCACCTCCATTCAATCCGCAAAGTAACGGCGCGGCAGAAAATGCCGTCAAAACGTTCAAAGCAAAGTTAAAAGCAGCCAGACAGGATCCAAGTAACGAAAAGGAAAGTATGGACACATTGATTTCAAGATTTCTGATGAGCTATCGCAATACAGAGCATTGCACAACAAAGAAGGCTCCAGCCGAGCTCATGCTAGGTAGAAGATTGAGGAGCAGGTTAAGTCAACTTAAAGAAACAGGGAAGGAAACAAAAAAGTCCGTTGAGTTCGACAGAACACTAGAGGAATGCAGAAAAGCACAACTAAGGCAAATAAGGCACAAAGGAGGACAGCCCAGAGAATTTGCAGCAGAAGATCCGGTGATGGCGAGAGACTACAGGCAAGTCAATACAAAAGCATGGGTACCAGCGGTAATAAAAGAAAAATTAGGAGCAAATCGTTACGAATGTGAGATTCCGGGAGAGGGAAGATGGATCAGGCACGCGAATCAGATTGCTAGAAGAGGAGCGAAGCGAACTGAGCCGATGATAATACGACGAAACGAGACTCACGAGGAAACAAGGAGGGTACAGGTCAGGTCATCATCGGCAGGGTCGGGCAGAATCGCGTGCGATGTGGGCGCTCCGATCAGCAATGTAAATGTACAAGTAGATAGGGATGCTAATATTAGGATAGAAAGAAATGTAAATAGCAAACAGGAAGTAAGTAGGGATAAAGGCATAGGCAGTGATAGCGGTGAAAATAGCGACTCTAGCGAAGATAGCAATAAAGGTAAAAGTGGCGGGCCTTGTTGCATAAGAGTGGACTATAACAAGGACAAAGATGCGCATTCCTCGGGAATCCAGAAGGAAAAAGTAGAACAGACAATTCGGCCAAGAAGAACGATTAAAAAGCCTAAAAAATACGAGTGATGTATGTGCGCGCAAGGGGTAGGGTGTAGAATCGTGTCACCGGTAAATTGTAACGAGCATCTCGATGCTTATTCAAAATAAAATAATGTACAAACATATAGATTCAATTTGTAGAATAATTGTAAAGTATAACGAGAATTTCATCGTCAATATTTCATTGTAGAAACAGTTCAATCCAGCTCCTAAAGCTATATTAAGCATGTTAATAGTGATATAATAAATGTGCAAACAAGTCAATTAGGATTCGTAAATTTATGTAGTATATGTACAAAATTGTAAATGTGTATTCGTAGGGAATTGTCTTAGAGTTGTAACGAACAGATTCGTGTTAGGGTGTATAATGTACAAACATTGATAAAAGTTCTCAGATAGCCGACGGGGTTCAAACCAAGGATGGAGAGAGGGGTTCAAACCAAGGATGGAGAGATGTAATGTTCGAAAGTACCGCGACCGACTCGGAGCGGATGTTCACGCTGAGATAGAGAAACGTGCGCAGGCGCCGATAGACAAGGACGTGAGGGACAGGAAATGAGCCGTAAATCAGGCACTCTGATCGAGGAGGTGGCTGCTAACGCATTGAATCTATTAAACAATAAATAGTTTATTTTAACGTTAAATTGAGTTTTATTCAAATCAGTAAACTTCACAATTTCCATTAACGATTACATATTTTCTGAAATAAGCATAGCATAGGTAAACAAATAAAGGAATTATCAATAGATAAATACTATATTATTACATCTATTTACAAAATAAAATATTACATTTTTATTATATATAAACATTCCTCCATTACTTATGTAGTAATGAGCCAGTGAAACTGTACAAAGCTTCGTTTATCCTGTCATTAAACATAATTTCATTGATTTCTAAAACATATGGCATATCATTATCAATATTTTCATTTTCTTCATCAGTTATCGCTTCTTTGACAAGTTCATCAAACGCTTCACAATATCTTATCAGATGACTAGTGTCGGATGATGAAAAATTACTTTTGTGGACTTTAGCTTCAAATTGCGACAAAGTAACCACCCGAAGCGCACATTTGAATTCTCGCGCATCGGGAACGGAATGGCGATTTTGTATCATTGAAAATAAATTTTCGAGAGCGTCTTGCGTTAACCCACCTAACATAACATAATAAAAGTCTTCTTTATTTAAATACATTTATTGCAATTTTAAAGCGGCTTCAGGAAAGCGGTTTCGAAAGGAGCAGGCCCAATTGAAATGGTTTCCTTACCTTATCATTTGATCTACAATATCATACCATGTCCTTAAATGATTCAAAAAAATTTGTAGCATTTTCATGTTCTTCGTGATTGTAGTGTGAAAGAGCTCTTTCGAGATCTACTGGACATAAATTTGAACCACTTGTGCATCATTTTTATAAACGAAGCTGTAGTTTGATGTTTTACTTATAATTTATTCACTGATATTTGGTATAATATTGCGGCAGCAACGTTATTATTTAATAATGCTACACTTAAAGCAGTATTTATTTTTAAAAATGCGTAGGATCTTCCTTGTCGCTTTTAAATACTTGCCTAACTGGTTCTAAACTTATTTCATTGCAAGGTAAATTAATTTGTTCTACTATTTTAGGTTCTACATAAAATTTGTGGCCAGCAGTTATAGATCCAGCAACGTTTTTAAATATATGGATTGGGTCCGGCTTGAAAAACTATTTGTCATCAGAAATAATAGATGAGAAATGTAATTGTTAATTTTAGAATATATACTTGCAATAATATTGAGTTTTCTGCAAACTGCTCTATTTTGTGGACTTATATTCGAAATCACAACGCGAATTATTATTCCAAGCTCATGTGATTTTCTAATAATACTAAATATTTTCTCCACCATTTGATCAGCATTAAAAGACTTGCCATTTAATTCATACGCAATAGTTTGTTTCCACCTAGAGGATATACCAGCAAGCATGGATACAAGAACATGTTTCGCTTGTTCTTTATACATTCCTGCAGAATTTGACATAGAGGGATAACCAACAACTGCACCCAAATAATTATCATATTGCAAGCCTGGTTTTATAGCCATTTCATCAATAATTAGGGGCGAAAATGTTTTTTCTTGCAGCGAAAACGTCTATATCTGAAAAAACATTAATGATCATATTGAAAACATATCGATCATAAGCGGTCAAATAGTATTCAGTTTAGTAGTATTAAAGATTAAAAGCATACACTATTTGCCAAAATTCTTCTTAAATTATTGATGATTAGTAAGGCCCTGCATTTCAAAGGCGTTGGCTGTGACTATCTCTGAAACAACTGCAAGTAAAAAATGCCAAAAAGTTAAATATTCTTGATTTAGAAAAGTTGATTGCAAGTGAAATTGGTACACAGTTAATGAAGTTTACCTTGAACGGGAGGATGATCTGTGTTTGGTTGCAAAATCTCTGGAACATCATTGTAAAAAAGAGCAAACAAATGTAAAAGGATTGAATTTAAAGAGTTATTTTCAGGTGCAATGGGCACTCAGTTAATTACCTTGAACTGACGGTTGATGTTGGTCAGGGTCACCTAGATCTTCTTCATTTCCAGTTCATAGACATGTATATTGCTGCAGATTCCAGCACATTGCATCTCTACATTGCATCCATACATTTTGTATATCATTTCATTGTTTTATGGTTTTGTATAGAATTGTTTGTGATTTATTGTTATTATTAGAATAGAGTCTGATTCAACTTATTATAGAATCTTCAATAGTAACATAACAACAAGTATAATATTAATATTATAATATAATGTATTAGTTAATAATACATGTGTTTAATTTGTAATGTTACATTTTTTGAACAATTTATTGAAGTGGCCCCACGTTGTGTTTAAGAAGAAAATAACCTTAAAGCTCATAGAAAGCTTTGCATGATATTGAATGAAACAAATTAATTGAATTCAACAGAATACCCACACACACACACACACAGTCACAACAAAACGGAAAATTAAATATTATTGAGAGAAAAAAAACATAGTAATGAGGAACTTGTCATTGATAAGATTCAAACACTGTATTGAAACACATATCCACGTTTGTAACTCCCCCTGAAGTTTAAATAAAACATACCACTTATGTTTGAAATAGTGTAAAGCACAGTGCACATTGGCTCAGTTAGAACGATACTGCATTTTTGCAGTTGCCCACGCTGAAGGATATTTGTGATAACCATGTCTAAATATAACTAAAGTTTTAGACTAAAATATACCGTCTGAATGAATCAATTCCAAGTATTAAAAAAAAAAACTAATATGAATAAATCAGAATTAATTTCAATTGGGATAAATAGGTGTCAGTATTAGTTAGGACTGCATAGAAATTATACAAACTTGACGAAAAAAATTCATATATTAGGCTACAGATTTACAAAGAATAGTAACATGAGTAGCTCTGTCTTGTGTTTAAAGTATTACTAATTTTCAAGATCCCGCGTTAAAAAAATTTCTGTTAACATACATGTCCAAGCCAATGACTTCTGTAAGTTAATTCACACAACACTGATACAAAATTTAACATCTAATTCTTAAGAAGAAGGCTGTTTCAACATCAAAAATGGTAACTAAAAAGAGGTCATTTCAATCAAGCATTGCAAAAATTAAACTTAATATTTAAATTCTTAACAATTGAAACACTTTAGGTGGCTTGTGTCAATAACATTGTGGTTTATATTTTCCAAATATTTATATTTGTGATGCGTTTGTCAATATCTACCAAACTTCAATAAAAATTAAGACTACATAAGTGCTGAGTTCAGAGGAGTTAAAATGCAAAGGTAGGAAAGTAAGCTATGTTATTTATTACCATATAAGCATTTATTTATTTTGAAAGGTCTCACTGAAAATTTCTTTCAGATTTGGTAGGCAAAGCTGGCGACAACGCTATTGGCTACGTCCAAGTTACACAAGATCAAAACATTTGCCAATTAAAAGCCAAAATTACGCCGCAGCACAAAAGTTTAAGTCCAATTATTACAATGTTTCTTGCAAAATAAATACAGCTAAAAGAACCGTAGTTACAGTTGATTGACACGATTGCTCTGGCTATGAAGGAGGCTGTAAACACTCCATAGCGTTTCTTATGTGGTTGCATAGGAGGAGCGAGCTGAGAGCTGCTGCTGAGCATAGAGAGCTGCTACTTCATCTACGAAAATTTTTATTTCGATAGTCGATTTTAGTAAGAAAATATTTTCTTCTGATAATTTTGCTTTTAAAGAATGCATTGAAGAAGCTAAGATATTGAAAATCAACAACACAAGAACGCGTTATTACATTCCACAGAAATATGCTTGTTTCTCGATTCATTCTTTAGCATATCGATTCAAATCGACAAACCTTCCACAAAATTTCAACAGATTTCTTAATTACTGCAGAAATGAAATGGATGTATCATTAATAGCAGAAATAGAAAAAGAAACAAAAAATCAAAGTGAAAATATACTCTGGCAAGAAGTGCGATATGGACGAGTCACTGCTTCGAGAGCTTACGAAACTATCAAATGTAGGAAAACAGATGGAGTGTTGGCAGAAAATATAATGGGAGTAAAAGTTTTCAAAACTGATGCCATGTCAAGACGTCTTCAATTAGAAGATAATGTTCTTAGTGTTTTGCCAAAAACCACATACATGTGGTATTTTTCTTTCAAAAGACTTTCCATTTTTAGGTGCTTCATCAGACGCTATTAACAATAAGTATAGCGTTGAAATTCAATGCCCAAACTCCGAAAAAGCCTTGTTGAATTACATTGAAAAGGATGGAAATATAACACCGAAATTCATGCACCAAATACAACTTTGCTAAAAAATGCTACTTTGAAAAAACACGGAATAGCTATTTGTGTATTTAGAGCGCAAAGTGATACTTTGTCGCGCGAGCCAGAATGTTGACAATCTGGCGAGAGCGACAAAGACACTTTGCGCTCGAAATACACACAAGATTTTTCCTACAATCGATTTTAAATTAAATTTTTGTTGCCAAAATGTAAAATTAATATTTTGACGACAAATAGAAATATGATTATATCATCGGTAACCAAGAAACGCTAATTTCTAAAAACAAAAACTATTGTTTTACTGCATTGTTTTGATTTAGCGAGCGAGAAAGTCAGCAAAAAGATCTAGAGCGGGAAAGTGACAACTTTTCGGAAAACGCCAACTTTTCGTTGTCAAATGAAAGCATAAAGGCCTACTTTTATATGCGATTGTAGGAAATAGCTATTTGTGTATTAAGAGTGCAAAGTGATACTTTGTCGCGCGAGCCAGAATGTTGTCGTGCGACGCGATAGCGGAGCACGACAATCTGGCGAGAGCGACAAAAACACTTTGCGCTCGAAATACACACAAGATTTTTCCTACAATCGATTTTAAATTAAATTTTTGTTGCAAAAATGTAAAATTAATATTTTGACAACAAATAAAAATGTGATTATATCATCGGTAACCAAGAAACGCTCATTTCTAAAAACAAAAACTATTGTTTTACTGCATTGTTTTGATTTAGCGAGCGGGAAAATCAGCAAAAAGATCTAGAGCGGGAAAGTGACAACTCCTCGGAAAACGCCAACTTTTCGTTGTCAAATGGAAGCACAAAGGCTTACTTTTATATGCGATTGTAGGAAATAGTTATTTAAGTATTAAGGTCAGTAAGTGCATACTACCGGTGGAGGGTGTGTTTCGGGCGCCCGATACCGGTAGGGCACTTACTGACCGCAATGCTTATTAGGTTTTTTGCACGATCGAGGACATAAGAAAATTACTATTTGATTAATAAATTACAAATGTAATAAATTAATTTTTATCAAGTAGCATATGGTTTGGTTACTACTGTCATTTAATAAGTGAATTAATAATTTCCAATTAGTTTCTTTTAATTGACTGATCAGAAATAGGAGACAGTGATGATTCGGATGTTGAAAGTGCGTGGAACATAGGATGTTTGGCAATTATTCCTGAAAAATCTAAAGAACGCAATTAATTGAATCGATAAAAAAAAACAAAAAATTGAATTGCGTTTACTTACCGCATCCCGTGCGGTAAGCAAACTTACCGCACGGGATGCGGTAAAAGTAACCTACTATGATTATTATAAAATCAGTAAGGATGTCAAATTACACGATCGTGCAAAAAAGATTTTTCCTACAATCGATTTTAAATTGAGCTACGACTACTATGTGATAGTTATTTACGCATTTTTTTTCGATATTTTTGATTCCGGTAGCTCTGTAACATTCTTTCTTTTTTTGTAATATTGCTCTCTAAAAATGTACATTCAGTAGCTATTGATCTTCTAGTAGGTTTTAAATCAGTTTGTAAGCATTTATCTACTTTATTGTTGTATTTCGATGCCAAAGAACCTTGCAAAACCGGTGTCTCCTCGATTTCAAATGTTTTCGTTAGATTTGGCAATTAAACTTTCGACAAGCTGCAGCTTTTGTCTTTTTAAATACGAAATTCGTAACTTAGAATTTTGATTAACTGATGGATTCTGACATTGGACAATATGGGGAACTTCACTAGGTTTTATTTTAATTACTCCACCTTTTATTGTTTTTATATATAGATAATATTCAATAAATTCCTATTAAGGGAATTTATTATTAGAATTTTTATTAAGGGTTGAAGGGTCAAAAAGTGGTAAAAATGAATAAGTTGTAACGTGAATATCTGCCAGGAGGAATATTTGATTTGGACCAAATTTGGTATACATATTAGGGATACATTGAAGAAAATGCTGGTAAAAGTTTCATCCCCTAAAAATAAGCCCCTACGACCCATTTGCCATTTAAGTTAATTGTTCAAAAATTGCCGGTGTTGTGATTCTTATATGGCAGCATTACCCACACTTTTCCATCAGTTATTTTAGTAATATTTACATAAAGAGTGAGTAAAAATAATTTTCGGCCCTTACCACACACCCCCACCCCTCCAATATAGAGTTTGAGTCATATGGTTCGGATTTTTTTCATATTCGATTTCTACTATACATTTTAAACATATTTACGAATAATATAACTTAAAATAGTATACGACCCTTATTTTGCAATTTCAACCCTTAACATACCATGTAAAGTCAAATTGCTCGGATTTCTTTCAAATTTGGATCCTAGTAGTAATTTAACTTACTTAACTTATCATTATTTAGTTAATTAAATTAAAATTAGGGTAGGACCTATATATTACAATTGTAACCCCTAATGCACCCCTTACAGTTGGATTAGTCAGATTTCTTTTAAATTTGTTTTCTTTTAAATTTACACTAGTTTAATCAAAAATGTCCTAGAATCCTCAATTCATGTTTTTAACCCTTAACACACCCCTTACACTGATAGTGCTAGGATTTACTTCTAACATTGATTTATATTGGTAATTTTAAATCTAACTTCAAATAGTTTCATTAAATTAGAGTACCTACAACAAGTTTTCACTTTTTAATCTTTTCATACACACGTTTCAACTTTATCGCTTAAATTGGTTTAAAATTTTGTTCCTAGTTAAAATTTAAAAAGCATTTTTAAATACCCGATAATTTTTTTCACTAAAAGATGCCTCAAAATTCTAAAAATTTGAATAACATTTTTAATATAGCAACGAGAGAAGTACTGTGGAATCTCATTTCCAGCGAATTTTTTATTGTTCTAAAAAAAGCGTGAAAAATAGCTATTTTTGGTACAAGTGAGCAAAGTGCGTCATTTAATCACTAGCCTGAATGTTGGGCGCCCGAGCCGTAGGCGAGGACCCCAATCAGACGTGTGATTAAATGACTTTGCTCACGTGTGGTTAACCTGATTTTATCCACTTTTGTAGAAAATAAAACCATACATATTAACAAAAAAATTTAATTAATATTGCAATGGAAATACAGTAATATAGCAAATTGCAATGGAATAACAGTAATATTTTATAATGAGTAGATAATAATTCTTAGCACAATGCTAATTAACATTAAAAATAAGTTATTACCTCATTTCTGTAAAAAAACTAGGTTTTATCTAAATAAACTAATACAATTTTTTATTGGTTTTGCACCATATAAGTTATATACCAAATTGAAGAAATTTTTATCGTCTTTCCAAATCTGCAACTGGTTTTCTTAATATTAAATATTTAATGTCATTGGAAATAGATTGGTAGATACTATGTCAAACGTCAAATGCATGAGTGATTAAATATTTTTTAATCACTGAGTGATTAAAAGTAGTACTTTACCCACTCATTTTGGTGACCAAAAGTAGTCAATATTCAACGAAAGTGGATAATAGCTATTTTTAGTACAAGTGAGTAAAGTGCGTCATTTAATCACTAGTCTGAATGCTGGGCGCCTGAGCCGTAGGCGATTAAATAACTTTGCTCACGTGTGCTAAACCTGATTTTATCCACTTTTGTAGAAAATAAAACCATTCATATTAACAAAATTCTTTAATTAATTAATATTGCAATGGAAATACAGTAATATATTATAATTATTGTAATATATTATAATATATTACAATAAGTAGATAATAATTCTTAGCACAATGCTAATTAACATTAAAAAAAAGTTATTAGCTCATTTCTTCCAAAAAATAGGTTTTATCTAATTAAACTAATACAATTTGTTATAGGTTTTGCACCATATAAGTTATGTAGCAAATTAAAATTAATTAAAATGTATGTCACTGTAATAGATTTAAAATATTTGCAATTGCACTTTAATATGCTAGTGAATCCTTTTAAGTTGTAATTTAAATAATTAATGTCATTGGGAATAGATTGGTAGATACTATGACAAACGTCAAATGCATGAGTGATTAATAGCTATTTATACAACAAGTAGCAAAATGTAACACGAGCAAAATTAGTTATTTTTTGACGAGTTACATTTTGCTACTTGTTGTATAATAGTTATTTATACCACAAGTAGCAAAATGTTAGTTATTTTTTTACGAGTCGTAATTTGACAATACGACAAATGAAAAAATAACTAATTTTGCTCGTGTTGTATACACTATTTTTTGCAATTTTTAATTAAAATAAAAAAATATTAAAGATTAGTTAATAATCAGATGACAATCGGTTGCTTGATTCAAGCTTAATTTGTTATTAATTAGAGCAAGCATTGATAAAACAATTGAAATTGCCCCTAGGAACGAAAAATCAAACAGCTTTCTTCACATAATTCAAATCGAATAGAAGTGTTTGCTAACTCAAATTTAATGGAAATGTTGCTTATATGTGCTTGTTCAGTTAAATAATCTTACTAATTGTACAATTAATATTGTTAATAAATAAAACATTGCGGTTTTATAACTTTTTGCCACGCTTTTAGCAATTTTTAAACTAATGAAAAAAAGTAAAAAGAATGAAAAAAAGTAGAAAAAGAGTGAAAAAAAGTCTTTTTTTCACGCTTTTTTTAGATCAATAAAAAAAAGAAGGTTGTTTCAATATCAAAAATGGCAACTAAAAAGATGTCATTTTAATCGCAAATTGCAAAAATAACTATTATGTTGAAATGATAATAATAATAATACATTTATTTATTTAGCGAATAGCTACATATAAAATACAAGTAAAACTATAACAAACATTAAAAACATAGCTATAACAAACAGTAAAACATTAATATGTTAATAATACATGTGTTTTAATCAACCTCTTAAATTTGTAAATATCATTACAAATTTGAATTTTATTAGGCAATTTATTAAATTCTAAAAGTCTTTTATACAATATTGAATTTAACATTTGACTGGTTTTGCATTTATCGGTTATTATAAAATCATTACAATTTCTGGTTTTATATGAGTGGACGTCTCTAAAAAATTTAGTTTTGCTACAAATATAATCTGGTAACATATTATGTTCAATTTTAAAAATTAACACAAACACATTAAATATAATTTTTTGTTGGACAGAAAGCATTTTTAGAATATTTAACATACATAAGGAAGGCGTATAATAACTACATTTTATAATTGATCGTAAGGCTCTATTTTGTACCACTTGGAACTTTTGTATTATATAATTTGGTAAATTGTACAGAATAGTGGAGCAGAATTCAAGGTGTGGTGTTGCTATACTATTGTAAATCAACAATTTTGTGTGCATTGTTAAATTTTTACCAATTCTTGAATTGATGAATGAATGATTTTCGCAACAATATTTCGATCCTTTCGTTGAAACAAATGTTGTCCGCCTAATTTTACGCTGCCACAACACTCTCTGCTTCTCGTCTGATGGAAGCGAAATAAATAAATTATTTGGAATTTTTTTTTAAGTGCTTTCACACATTGGCACAATACAATACTTGTACTTTTTATTTTCACACATGATGAAAAACAAAATATATTTAAAATAAGAAATATATTTGAATTAAATCACAAACAGACTAATTACTATGAATAACATAATATGATGTAAACGCTGTAGGCTGCCGTGACGTCAGCGGTAGCCACGCCCCGTTTTTAAAATTATAAATTTAAAAACCTTATTTTGAGGTTTTAACAAAATTTAAAAAAAATTTGCTTGATGCTAACAAACTTTTTCAAATGTGCTCTTTCAAATAATCAAATAATAAGTCAAATGAGCCCATTGTGGGTGGCCTATTTCTCAGACGACATTACGAATAAAGTTCTGTTTTGCAGCGATGCATTTGTATTTAAATGTCAAAATTAATTAAAAATATCGTCCTCGTCGGAACTGTCTTATTTGTGCTTAATGATTAGTTCCGGGATCGAAAAAATATTAGAATAAAGCACTGATGAAACGCCGCTGATCACATCACATAACCAACAAACTAACCGCACTGCCGCACTGTCTTTGCCCATTACACGCTCGGTGAGAGCGACATAAAACGTACGTCGTTGATATGAGCAAATATAATGTATACCATATAAACTGAATAGGTTAGCTGAAACTCATCCCAAGAATTTAGTGTGATATCTACTCATAGATGGCGGTCAAAGCATAAATAATGACTAAATTCATTCACATTCAAATAATTGATATTGAGTAAAGAAAACTGTAACTTGCGCCTGACTGATCCGTGTTTGTTTACCTCACTCATAGATTGTAGTATTTTATAATTCTGTGACGTATGTTTCATGCACCAAATGTCACTCGTGTTTCTCTCTTTTTCTATCGAGTTTGCCAAAAAAAAAAAAAAAAATTGAAACTAATCGACAACATATTTTTCATAGATTCGGATAGTGCAATGTTATTCGCGTGTTGAAAAATTGCATTACAAACTTCAGCATTTACAACATTCAAGTTATTTACATTATTTTGTAGTATAATTGTGCATAATATGTCTTCAATATTTGAATTTAGTTACATGTTTCATTATTATGTATTACTAAATATTTAGGTTCTCAAAAAGTTATTTAGTAAAATAAATAACTTTTTGAGTTTTGGTCTGTTATTGTTGTGCAAAGTACGCTGTAACAGCGGCATGAGTCGCGCTTCATGCCATAGGTATACTCAAACGCGGAGCGGATTTCATCAAAGCGCCGTACAAAAAAAATCATATCTTTTATATAAATAAAGCAATTTATGTAATTGTTTTACTAAAAACTTCTCAGTTCTTTTCTTCACATTTCATACGCTATAAGTATGCATCTATCTATAATAGTTTAAAACTTTTCTCGATGCTGAAGTTTGTAATGCAATTTTTCAACACGCTTTGTTTAAACAATTTCTGAGCTAATTGTTAACAATAATTTTAAGAATAACTTTGCACTATCTGAATCTGCATATGAGATGTAAACACAAAATTTAACAATATGGTTCATCAAAAAAATTAAGATTAAGGGTATCCCGTCGGTTACCGATTTAATAAATTCTTTCCCTACGTATATTAGGAAGTTTTACCAGTATAAACAGAAAACTAGTTTAACAAATACTATAAAGTATACCATAGGAGTAATTCATAATTCTGATCTATATCCTCCGACGTAGTCTCAACTTCCTCAGTAATGATTTTGAAATTCGCTGGCAATGCACTAGGTAACAAACAACTAGACACTGATGATCTATAATCCGAAGCCGAAAAATGCATTGAGCAGACAAATTTATTTCTTAACTCATTTTTTTCCAAGTCAAAAAGCTGATAGTTGCCTAACATAAGAAAACAAATTAAATCAGTAAATGATGTAAAGCAACAATATACAGGGTGGTCCACATGTTTACAAAGCACACCTCTATAGAATGAGTTGCGCGATTTCAACATACGATTAAAACACATTTAATGCTAATTTGTTAACACAAAAAAATGGATAAAATATTTGATTTGTATATTTTTTTACGTGTGGGCTACCATAACGTTAAACCTAACACACACCCCTTAAATATTCTGAATCATAGTAGAGTACTAAATTAGTATGTATTAAGTGCTAATTTTTGCACTTTTTCTGCACATTTTTGCAGTTAATACATACTAATTTAGTACTCTACTATGATTCGGAATATTTAAGGGGTGTGTGTTAGATTTAATGTTAAGGTAACACACAAGTAAAAAAAAAGTTACAAATTAAATATTTTATCATTTTTTTTGTGGTAACAAATTATAGTCGGGAATCTAAAAGCACAAATTCGATCATGGGGTGTGCACTCGATGATATATGGTTTTAGAAATATGCATATTATGTGAAATGATTTTCCGGATCTGAATATAAGGTAGGCCCGTTTGTCCAAGATTGCAAAAAGGCACAAAAAATTATTTCCACATTTTTTTTGGTATTAAAAATTGTGAAATTTTATGTTTACACCGCTACAGCAGGAGTATTATTCATCTCATTGAAATGATTTTTAAACCAATAAAAAGCTAAATTCTTTTACATTCACACGCTGCAAATTTTTTATCAAGATTCTTAATAATAATTGCTACAGAAATTGTTTAAACAAACCGCGCACAAAAACTGCATTATAAACTTCAGCATCGAGATATTTTAAAAACTATTATAGATAGATGCATACATAAAATTTAGTTAAAAATGTGGAAAAAAGAATGAAGAAGTTTTTAGTGAAAAAATTACATAGATCGATTCATTTGTGTAAAAGATATGATTTTTTTATAACGCGCCTTGTTGTCTTCGGCTGAGCGTATGCTGACTAACATACGACTTTAACAGTAAAGCTGTCTCGCACGCATTAGTTGATCAGTTAAATTTGTAATAACATCTCAGTATTGTTATAATATTAGCTTTTCATTTGATACTACAAATGCTACTATAATGGAACAATCTCGACTTCACATAAAAAGTAAAATAATAAGTACTAATATATTCTAACTGCCCTATATTACGGCCTTAAATCCAAAAAATCCGAATCCAACTTTGGTATAGTTTATAGTTATCAATCCAAAGTTGATAACTATAAATGCTCGTCCAAATGTATCATCCGAAAATATGTTTTGTAAATGTAAATTTAAAAAATGTACCAAAAATTGCAGGTGTAACAAAGTTGGATTACAGTGTATAATAGGTTGCTATTGTGAGGGTCAATGTCGATAACTTTAAATTTAATATTCAACAAATTTTCCATTTTATGTATAATTTAAAATTATTACGGAAGATAGAATTTATTTATTCATATAATTAGTAATGTGCAGTGGTAACGCAACTGATCAAATAATGTGTGCGAGACCGTCTTCGTGTTAAAGTCGTACATATGCTCAGCGGAAAACAACAAAGCGCGTTGTTAAAAAAATCATATCTTTTACACAAATGGATCTATTCATGTAATTCTTTCACTAAAAACTTCTTCATTCTTTTTTGAACATTTTATACCAACTATGTGTGCATCTATCTATAATAGTTTTTAAAATACCTCGATGCTGAAGTTTATAATGTAGTTTTTGTGCGCGGTTTGTTTAAACAATTTCTGTAGCAACTATTATTAAGAATTTTGATAAACGATTTGCAGCGTGTGAACTTGAAAGAATTTAGCTTTTTATTGGTTTAAAAATCATTTCAATGAGATGAAAAATACTCCTGCTGCAGCGGTGTAAACATAAAATTTCACAATTTTCAATGTCAAAAAAAAAAAAATTAAAATAGTTATTTATACAACAAGTAGCAAATTGTAAGTTATTTTTTCACGAGTCGTAAATTAAATACGACGAGTGAAAAAATAACTAATTTTGCTCGTGTTGTATACACTATTTTTGCAATTTTTAATTAAAATATTAAATATTAGTTAACAATCAGATGAGAATCGGTTGCAATGCTGTTTTATAACATTTTGCCACGTTTTGAGCAATTTTTAAAATAATGAAAAAAAGTAAAAATAATGAAAAAAAGTAGAAAAAGAGTGAAATAGTAGTTTATACAACAAGTAGCAAAATGTAGGTTTTTTTTTCATGAGAAGTAAGTTTGTCCAACGAGGCGCCAGCCGAGTTGGACAATACGACAAATGAAAAAAAAACTAATTTTGCACATGTTGTATACACTACTTTTTGCAATTTTCTTGCTATTAACTTTTTAAATGAAAATCGCACAACTATTTAAGCAACCAATAGAATGGCCGCATTTAAGCTTGTTGCTATAGTTACAATTGATCAACATCAATATTTTTTGGAAATATTTTGAAAATATTTAAAATATTTCCGATGTCACAATGAAAGGTGTTGTCAAAATTAATTTATTGGAAAAATTGGTAACATTAAATGAATCCAACAAATAATCAAAAAAACTAATTAAAATTAAAAACACAGTGATTGTAAGTAGTTTGTTGTTGGTTTCCAACGGAAGCAAAAGTGGAATAAGTCGAGTAAGATAGATGAAAAACTAAGATAGATGTAGAATGGAAATATCTAGTAGTAAAATGTCATTATAATTTATTAAATATTTTATAAAATATAACATCAATTAAGAGTTGTGCGATTTTCTTACCGAATACCATTCGTACAAAAATTAATTCCGAATTTTTTTTATCGCTTACACTCATGCATTAGTTAGCGTGAGAAAATCTGCCCTCGTCTGCGACTCGGGCAGATTTCCACGCCAACTAATGCATTCGTGAGCTTAAAAAAATTTTCTGGAAATAATTTGTGCACTTATGGTATTACATGTGAAAATTTTTTATCGCTTACACTCATGCATTAGTTAGCGTGAGGAAATCTGCCCTCGTCTGCGACTCGGGCAGATTTCCACGCCAACTAATGCATTCGTGAGCTTAAAAAAATTTTCTGGAAATAATTTGTGCACTTATGGTATTACATGTGATAATCTGATTCATTCAGAAAATTTAAGGTTGCTTGATTTATGCTTAATTTGTTAGTAGTCAAAGTGAGCAATGGAAAAACAATTGCAATCACCCCTAGATACCTCGCTAGATACCTAAAAACGAACAGGGCGTTTGTTTGTTCACTTGATTTTTGTGAAATTCAATGAAAAAATATAAAAATCAGTGAAAAAATGTAGAAATTTGAGTGAAAAAAAGACTTTTTTTCATTGATTTTTAAGACCAGTAAAAAAAGTAGGCCGTTTCAACATTGGAAACAACAACTGAAAAGTTGTCATTTTGATGGAAAATTGCAAAAAAGTCTTTTTTTCACGCTTTTTTTAGAACAATAAAAAAAAGGCCGTTTCAACATCAAAAATGGCAACTAAAAAGATGTCATTTTGATCGAAAATTGCAAAAATATTTTTTTGCGCCTTTTTGCAATCTTGAAAAAACGGGCCTACTTCATATTCAGATCCGGAAAACATTATTATGCATATTTCTACATATTATGCATATTTTTTAAATCATATATCTACCGAGTGCACAGTTCGACTTTTAAACAGCGTCTTTTCGGAGTCTAGATTCCAGACTATATAGGAATCTCATACAAAAAATGAGACAGAGTATTCTAATTTGTATGTATAAGACCCAGATTGGAATTTCGCTTGGTAGTTAGTCAAATGTCAGATGAACTAGAATCAACGCCATCTAGTTTTGGTAGATAATTTTGGCTAATGGTCCGTAATATTGCGGACCAGAACCACTTGATGATTGTTTTAGCGACCTCTATTGCGCGTTACACCTACCAGTAAATTAAAAGCTGGTAGGTGCTAGTAGGTGTAACGCGCAATAGAGGTCGCCCAAACGTTCGTAACACAAGTTTGGGCAGATTTTTATGTAAGGCAGAAATTGATATGGTATACATTATATTTGATATGAGTGATTGTGCGGCCCTCTATCGGTTCACCAAATCCCGAAACATTTTTAATTGCATAATACCAACAAACGTGTACGAAGAAAACATGGTGATGTCTATTATTAGTTCAGAAATTGATGACGCAAGTTCTAACATTTGCCGGAAAGACTCTATGTCAGTGCTAAACTTTGAAGTTTAGAACTTAACCATTACGTCATCGTCATTTGTTTGTCGACATCCCTGTATTCCATCATTATACACTCTGATGCAACGAAATTCAACGAATTCGATTCTACCACACTTAGACTTGGCCAGTGTTCGCATTATTTAGATGATTATATGTACAGTTTAAGCCTGATATAATCGAATTTGTTGGATTTCATTGCATCAGAGTGCCGCCACTGATCTACATCAAAACATTAGTGACGCAACTGACAAATTACACGTTGCCTTATAAACCAAGAAGTATATTACTGTTCTTATGATTATAACAGGGCATGTAAACTTGAAGAGGTCGAAATGTATCAAGATCGATATTTACTAGACAGCGTAATTTGATCGTATGATTAACTTAAACCTAAAATTAATTACCTACTTATGATTACACTATCATATTTTTTTTACCGTGCGATGTTTTGAATTATGTTCTGAAAATGCTATTCAATGATAGGATTATAATTAAAAAATATTAAATATTGTTTCATTTTTATTCAGGTAAGTTCGCTAAAATAAGAGCTTGAATATAAAATTAATAAGTACACCAACTACTTTACGTTGAATTTCAATATATTTTACAAAGTTTGTTTTTAAGCTTGCAATATTAACCAAGTGAAATTTACTCAGTAAATACAATCTAGTATAGCATTAAATACTTTAAAGTTTTAAGCAACTAGTAATTACAAAATATCAGTATTAGAAAATTTAGAAAATTAATGTATGAAATTGAACCACACTAGTTTACCTGAATTTTAAATGTTCTTTCTTATAACGTTAGTTAAATGGACAATTTGTAACTAAATTATTTTTCCGACAACGTTTCATTTCCCTATCAAAAAGTTTTCCACTAACACAACTCTTAATGGATTTTACAAATATTCCTGACGTTTTTTTACATTCATAATACTGTTCACAATTTGTTTCAAATGCAAATCGTCCTTCTTCTACACAGGTAAATAGTTCACTTGAATCTGTAATGCAAGAATCTGAAAATATGCATTTTCCTTTATCTTCAAAAAAGCCATGGTTAACAGGACATCTAAACTGTTGAATTACAAATTTACTATCCACATAATTGTATGTACATTTATAATATCGATTACAGTCTTCGGGGTGAGCAAAAATACCTGCCCTTGGGCATTTTAATTCAATTGAACCGGGACATTGAACAGGATCACTTGTGCAAATTTGTCGATTAGAATCATATTGGGTTCCAGCTGGACACGTAAATGGAACATCAATGTATTCAAATACTGCATTAACACATAAGTGGAACATTGTGCAATCGTAAGGATCGGGATATTTTCCAGGTTCAATACAAACGAATTTTGTAGACGTCGTTGACGTTATGGTTGAAGCTGTCGTAGCTGCAGAAGTTACATCAATAAGTGTTGTATCAGATACGTATGTTGTTGCATCTTTCACAGTAGTTGTGTCGACGCCACCATCAGTTGTTACATTAACTTCGGTGGTTGTTTCTGCATTTTCAGTGGTCTTTGCAGCAAGTGTAGTATCAGATACGTCTGTTGTTACATTATTCACAGTAGTTGAATCGATGCCACCATCAGTTGTTACATCAACTTCGGAGGTTGTTTTTGTATTTTCAGTGGTTTTTCCAGCAAGTGTAGTATCAGATACGTCGGTTGTTACATCAGTCACAGTAGTTGAATCGATGCCAGCATCAGTTGTTACATAAACTTCGGTGGTTGTTTCTGCATTTTCAGTGGTCTTCGCAGCAAGTGTAGTATCAGATACGTCGGTTGTTACATCAGTCACAGTAGTTGAATCGATGCCACCATCAGTTGTTACATCAATTTCGGTGGTTGTCTCTGCATTTTCAGTGGTCTTTGCAGCAAGTGTAGTATCAGATACGTCGGTTGTTACATCAGTCACAGTAGTTGAATCGATGCCACCATCAGTTGTTACATCAACTTCGGTGGTCTTTGCAGCAAGTGTAGTATCAGATACGTCTGTTGTTACATCAGTCACAGTGGTTGAATCGATGCCACCATCAGTTGTTACATCAACTTCGGTGGTTGTCTCTGCGTTTTCAGTGGTCTTTGCAGCAAGTGTAGTATCAGATACATCGGTTGTTACATCAGTCACAGTAGTTGAATCGATGCCACCATCAGTTGTTACATCAACTTCGGTAGTTGTTTCTGCATTTTCCGTAGTCTTTGCAGCATGTGTAGTATCAGATACGTCGGTTGTAACATCATTCACAGTAGTTGAATCGATGCCACCATCAGTTGTTACATCAACTTCGGTGGTTGTCTCTGCATTTTCAGTGGTCTTTGCAGCAAGTGTAGTATCAGATACGTCGGTTGTTACATCAGTCACAGTAGTTGAATCGATGCCACCATCAGTTGTTACATCAACTTCGGTGGTTGTCTCTGCATTTTCAGTGGTCTTTGCAGCAAGTGTAGTATCAGATACGTCGGTTGTTACATCAGTCACAGTAGTTGAATCGATGCCACCATCAGTTGTTACATCAACTTCGGTGGTTGTTTCTGCATTTTCAGTGGTCTTTGCAGCAAGTGTAGTATCAGATACGTCGGTTGTTACATCAGTCACAGTAGTTGAATCGATGCCACCATCAGTTGTTACATCAACTTTGGTGGTTGTCTCTGCATTTTCAGTGGTCTTTGCAGCAAGTGTAGTATCAGATACGTCGGTTGTAACATCATTCACAGTAGTTGAATCGATGCCACCATCAGTTGTTACATCAACTTCGGTGGTTGTCTCTGCATTTTCAGTGGTCTTTGCAGCAAGTGTAGTATCAGATACGTCGGTTGTTACATCAGTCACAGTAGTTGAATCGATGCCACCATCAGTTGTTACATCAACTTCGGTGGTTGTTTCTGCATTTTCAGTGGTCTTTGCAGCAAGTGTAGTATCAGATACGTCGGTTGTTACATCAGTCACAGTAGTTGAATCGATGCCACCATCAGTTGTTACATCAACTTCGGTGGTTGTCTCTGCATTTTCAGTGGTCTTTGCAGCAAGTGTAGTATCAGATACGTCGGTTGTAACATCATTCACAGTAGTTGAATCGATGCCACCATCAGTTGTTACATCAACTTCGGTGGTTGTCTCTGCATTTTCAGTGGTCTTTGCAGCAAGTGTAGTATCAGATACGTCGGTTGTTACATCAGTCACAGTAGTTGAATCGATGCCACCATCAGATGTTACATCAACTTCGGTGGTTGTCTCTGCATTTTCAGTGGTCTTTGAAGCAAGTGTAGTATCAGATACGTCGGTTGTTACATCAGTCACAGTAGTTGAATCGATGCCACCATCAGTTGTTACATCATTTTGGGTGGTTGTCTCTGCATTTTCAGTGGTCTTTGCAGCAAGTGTAGTATCAGATACGTCGGTTGTTACATCAGTCACAGTAGTTGAATCGATGCCACCATCAGTTGTTACATCAACATCGGTGGTTGTCTCTGCATTTTCAGTGGTCTTTGCAGCAAGTGTAGTATCAGATACGTCGGTTGTTACATCAGTCACAGTAGTTGAATCGATGCCATTATCAGTTGTTACATCAACTTGGGTGGTTGTCTCTGCATTTTCAGTGGTCTTTGCAGCAAGTGTAGTATCAGATAGGTCGGTTGTTACATCATTCACAGTAGTTGAATCGATGCCACCATCAGTTGTTACATCAACTTCGGTGGTTGTCTCTGCATTTTCAGTGGTCTTTGCAGCAATTGTAGTATCAGATACGTCGGTTGTTACATTATTCACAGTAGTTGAATCGATGCCACCATCAGTTGTTACATCAACTTCGGTGGTTGTTTCTGCATTTTCCGTGGTCTTTGCAGCAAGTGTAGTATCAGATAGGTCGGTTGTTACATCATTCACAGTAGTTGAATCGATGCCACCATCAGTTGTTACATCAACTTTGGTGGTTGTTTCTGCATTTTCAGTGGTCTTTGCAGCAAGTGTAGTATCAGATACGTCGGTTGTTACATCAGTCACAGTAGTTGAATCGATGCCACCATCAGTTGTTACATCAACTTTGGTGGTTGTTTCTGCATTTTCAGTGGTCTTTGCAGCAAGTGTAGTATCAGATACGTCGGTTGTTACATTATTCACAGTAGTTGAATCGATGCCACCATCAGTTGTTACATCAACTTCGGTGGTTGTTTCTGCATTTTCCGTGGTCTTTGCAGCAAGTGTAGTATCAGATAGGTCGGTTGTTACATCATTCACAGTAGTTGAATCGATGCCACCATCAGTTGTTACATCAACTTCGGTGGTTGTTTCTGCATTTTCTGTGGTCTTTGCAGCAAGTGTAGTATCAGATAGGTCGGTTGTTACATCATTCACAGTAGTTGAATCGATGCCACCATCAGTTGTTACATCAACTTCGGTGGTTGTCTCTGCATTTTCAGTGGTCTTTGCAGCAATTGTAGTATCAGATACGTCGGTTGTTACATTATTCACAGTAGTTGAATCGATGCCACCATCAGTTGTTACATCAACTTCGGTGGTTGTTTCTGCATTTTCCGTGGTCTTTGCAGCAAGTGTAGTATCAGATAGGTCGGTTGTTACATCATTCACAGTAGTTGAATCGATGCCACCATCAGTTGTTACATCAACTTCGGTGGTTGTTTCTGCATTTTCTGTGGTCTTTGCAGCAAGTGTAGTATCAGATAGGTCGGTTGTTACATCATTCACAGTAGTTGAATCGATGCCACCATCAGTTGTTACATCAACTTCTGTGGTTGTCTCTGCATTTTCAGTGGTCTTTGCAGCAAGTGTAGTATCAGATACGTCGGTTGTTACATCAGTCACAGTAGTTGAATCGATGCCACCATCAGTTGTTACATCAACTTCGGTGGTTGTTTCTGCATTTTCTGTGGTCTTTGCAGCAAGTGTAGTATCAGATACGTCGGTTGTTACATCAGTCACAGTAGTTGAATCGATGGCACCATCAGTTGTTACATCAACTTCGGTAGTTGTTTCTGCATTTTCCGTGGTCTTTGCAGCAAGTGTAGTATCAGATAGGTCGGTTGTTACATCATTCACAGTAGTTGAATCGATGCCACCATCAGTTGTTTCTGCATTTTCTGTGGTCTTTGCAGCAAGTGTAGTATCAGATACGTCGGTTGTTACATCATTCACAGTAGTTGAATCGATGCCACCATCAGTTGTTACATCAACTTCTGTGGTTGTCTCTGCATTTTCAGTGGTCTTTGCAGCAAGTGTAGTATCAGATACGTCGGTTGTTACATCAGTCACAGTAGTTGAATCGATGCCACCATCAGTTGTTACATCAACTTCGGTAGTTGTTTCTGCATTTTCAGTGGTCTTTGCAGCAAGTGTAGTATCAGATACGTCGGTTGTTACATCAGTCACAGTAGTTGAATCGATGCCACCATCAGTTGTTACATCAACTTCGGTAGTTGTTTCTGCATTTTCAGTGGTCTTTGCAGCAAGTGTAGTATCAGATACGTCGGTTGTTACATCATTCACAGTAGTTGAATCGATGCCACCATCAGTTGTTACATCAACTTCGGTAGTTGTTTCTGCATTTTCCGTGGTCTTTGCAGCAAGTGTAGTATCAGATACGTCGGTTGTTACATCAGTCACAGTAGTTGAACCCATGCCACCATCAGTTGTTACATCAACTTCGGTAGTTGTTTCTGCATTTTCCGTGGTCTTTGCAGCAAGTGTAGTATCAGATACGTCGGTTGTTACATCAGTCACAGTAGTTGAATCGATGCCACCATCAGTTGTTACATCAACTTCGGTAGTTGTTTCTGCATTTTCAGTGGTCTTTGCAGCAAGTGTAGTATCAGATACGTCGGTTGTTACATCAGTCACAGTAGTTGAATCGATGCCACCATCAGTTGTTACATCAACTTTGGTGGTTGTTTCTGCATTTTCCGTGGTCCTTGCAGCAAGTGTAGTATCAGATACGTCGGTTGTTACATCAGTCACAGTAGTTGAATCCATGCCACCATCAGTTGTTACATCAACTTCGGTAGTTGTTTCTGCATTTTTCGTGGTCTTTGCAGCAAGTGTAGTATCAGATACGTCGGTTGTTACATCATTCACAGTAGTTGAATCGATGCCACCATCAGTTGTTACATCAACTTCGGTGGTTGTTTCTGCATTTTCTGTGGTCTTTGCAGCAAGTGTAGTATCAGATACGTCGGTTGTTACATCAGTCACAGTAGTTGAATCGATGCCACCATCAGTTGTTACATCAACTTCGGTAGTTGTTTCTGCATTTTCCGTGGTCTTTGCAGCAAGTGTAGTATCAGATACGTCGGTTGTTACATCATTCACAGTAGTTGAATCGATGCCACCATCAGTTGTTACATCAACTTCGGTAGTTGTTTCTGCATTTTCCGTGGTCTTTGCAGCAAGTGTAGTATCAGATACGTCGGTTGTTACATCATTCACAGTAGTTGAATCGATGCCACCATCAGTTGTTACATCAACTTCAGTAGTTGTTTCTGCATTTTCCGTGGTCTTTGCAGCAAGTGTAGTATCAGATACGTCGGTTGTTACATCATTCACAGTAGTTGAATCGATGCCACCATCAGTTGTTACATCAACTTCGGTGGTTGTTTCTGCATTTTCCGTGGTCTTTGCAGCAAGTGTAGTATCAGATACGTCGGTTGTTACATCATTCACAGTAGTTGAATCGATGCCACCATCAGTTGTTACATCAACTTCGGTAGTTGTTTCTGCATTTTTCGTGGTCTTTGCAGCAAGTGTAGTATCAGATACGTCGGTTGTTACATCATTCACAGTAGTTGAATCGAAGCCACCATCAGTTGTTACATCAACTTCGGTAGTTGTTTTTGCATTTTCCGTGGTCTTTGCAGCAAGTGTAGTATCAGATACGTCGGTTGTTACATCAGTCACAGTAGTTGAATCGATGCCACCATCAGTTGTTACATCAACTTCGGTGGTTGTTACTGCATTTTCCGTGGTCTTTGCAGCAAGTGTAGTATCAGATACGTCGGTTGTTACATCAGTCACAGTAGTTGAATCCATGCCACCATCAGTTGTTACATCAACTTCGGTAGTTGTTTCTGCATTTTCCGTGGTCTTTGCAGCAAGTGTAGTATCAGATACGTCGGTTGTTACATCATTCGCAGTAGTTGAATCGAAGCCATCATCAGTTGTTACATCAACTTCGGTAGTTGTTTTTGCATTTTCCGTGGTCTTTGCAGCAAGTGTAGTATCAGATACGTCGGTTGTTACATCAGTCACAGTAGTTGAATCGATGCCACCATCAGTTGTTACATCAACTTCGGTGGTTGTTACTGCATTTTCCGTGGTCTTTGCAGCAAGTGTAGTATCAGATACGTCGGTTGTTACATCATTCACAGTAGTTGAATCGATGCCACCATCAGTTGTTACATCAACTTCGGTGGTTGTTTCTGCATTTTCTGTGGTCTTTGCAGCAAGTGTAGTATCAGATACGTCGGTTGTTACATCAGTCACAGTAGTTGAATCGATGCCACCATCAGTTGTTACATCAACTTCGGTAGTTGTTTCTGCATTTTCCGTGGTCTTTGCAGCAAGTGTAGTATCAGATACGTCGGTTGTTACATCATTCACAGTAGTTGAATCGATGCCACCATCAGTTGTTACATCAACTTCGGTAGTTGTTTCTGCATTTTCCGTGGTCTTTGCAGCAAGTGTAGTATCAGATACGTCGGTTGTTACATCATTCACAGTAGTTGAATCGATGCCACCATCAGTTGTTACATCAACTTCAGTAGTTGTTTCTGCATTTTCCGTGGTCTTTGCAGCAAGTGTAGTATCAGATACGTCGGTTGTTACATCATTCACAGTAGTTGAATCGATGCCACCATCAGTTGTTACATCAACTTCGGTGGTTGTTTCTGCATTTTCCGTGGTCTTTGCAGCAAGTGTAGTATCAGATACGTCGGTTGTTACATCATTCACAGTAGTTGAATCGATGCCACCATCAGTTGTTACATCAACTTCGGTAGTTGTTTCTGCATTTTTCGTGGTCTTTGCAGCAAGTGTAGTATCAGATACGTCGGTTGTTACATCATTCACAGTAGTTGAATCGAAGCCACCATCAGTTGTTACATCAACTTCGGTAGTTGTTTTTGCATTTTCCGTGGTCTTTGCAGCAAGTGTAGTATCAGATACGTCGGTTGTTACATCAGTCACAGTAGTTGAATCGATGCCACCATCAGTTGTTACATCAACTTCGGTGGTTGTTACTGCATTTTCCGTGGTCTTTGCAGCAAGTGTAGTATCAGATACGTCGGTTGTTACATCAGTCACAGTAGTTGAATCCATGCCACCATCAGTTGTTACATCAACTTCGGTAGTTGTTTCTGCATTTTCCGTAGTCTTTGCAGCAAGTGTAGTATCAGATACGTCGGTTGTTACATCATTCGCAGTAGTTGAATCGAAGCCACCATCAGTTGTTACATCAACTTCGGTAGTTGTTTTTGCATTTTCCGTGGTCTTTGCAGCAAGTGTAGTATCAGATACGTCGGTTGTTACATCAGTCACAGTAGTTGAATCCATGCCACCATCAGTTGTTGCATCAACTTCGGTAGTTGTTTCTGCATTTTCCGTGGTCTTTGCAGCAAGTGTAGTATCAGATACGTCGGTTGTTACATCAGTCACAGTAGTTGAATCGATGCCACCATCAGTTGTTACATCAACTTCGGTAGTTGTTTCTGCATTTTCAGTGGTCTTTGCAGCAAGTGTAGTATCAGATACGTCGGTTGTTACATCATTCACAGTAGTTGAATCGATGCCACCATCAGTTGTTACATCAACTTCGGTGGTTGTTTCTGCATTTTCAGTGGTCTTTGCAGCAAGTGTAGTATCAGATACGTCAGTTGTTACATCAGTCACAGAAGTTGAATCGATGCCACCATCAGTTGTTACATCAACTTCGGTAGTTGTTTCTGCATTTTCAGTGGTCTTTGCAGCAAGTGTAGTATCAGATACGTCGGTTGTTACATCAGTCACAGTAGTTGAATCTATGCCACCATCAGTTGTTACATCAACTTCGGTAGTTGTTTCTGCATTTTCCGTGGTCTTTGCAGCAAGTGTAGTATCAGATACGTCGGTTGTTACATCAGTCACAGTAGTTGAATCGATGCCACCATCAGTTGTTACATCAACTTCGGTGGTTGTTACTGCATTTTCCGTGGTCTTTGCAGCAAGTGTAGTATCAGATACGTCGGTTGTTACATCAGTCACAGTAGTTGAATCCATGCCACCATCAGTTGTTACATCAACTTCGGTAGTTGTTTCTGCATTTTCCGTGGTCTTTGCAGCAAGTGTAGTATCAGATACGTCGGTTGTTACATCAGTCACTGTAGTTGAATTGATGCCACCATCAGTTGTTACATCAACTTCAGTAGTTGTTTCTGCATTTTCCGTGGTCTTTGCAGCAAGTGTAGTATCAGATACGTCGGTTGTTACATCATTCACAGTAGTTGAATCGATGCCACCATCAGTTGTTACATCAACTTCGGTGGTTGTTTCTGCATTTTCCGTGGTCTTTGCAGCAAGTGTAGTATCAGATACGTCGGTTGTTACATCATTCACAGTAGTTGAATCGAAGCCACCATCAGTTGTTACATCAACTTCGGTAGTTGTTTTTGCATTTTCCGTGGTCTTTGCAGCAAGTGTAGTACCAGATACGTCGGTTGTTACATCATTCATAGTAGTTGAATCGAAGCCACCATCAGTTGTTACATCAACTTCGGTAGTTGTTTTTGCATTTTCCGTGGTCTTTGCAGCAAGTGTAGTATCAGATACGTCGGTTGTTACATCAGTCACAGTAGTTGAATCGATGCCACCATCAGTTGTTACATCAACTTCGGTAGTTGTTTCTGCATTTTCCGTGGTCTTTGCAGCAAGTGTAGTATCAGATACGTCGGTTGTTACATCATTCACAGTAGTTGAATCGAAGCCACCATCAGTTGTTACATCAACTTCGGTAGTTGTTTTTGCATTTTCCGTGGTCTTTGCAGCAAGTGTAGTATCAGATACGTCGGTTGTTACATCAGTCACAGTAGTTGAATCGATGCCACCATCAGTTGTTACATCAACTTCGGTGGTTGTTACTGCATTTTCCGTGGTCTTTGCAGCAAGTGTAGTATCAGATACGTCGGTTGTTACATCAGTCACAGTAGTTGAATCCATGCCACCATCAGTTGTTACATCAACTTCGGTAGTTGTTTCTGCATTTTCCGTGGTCTTTGCAGCAAGTGTAGTATCAGATACGTCGGTTGTTACATCAGTCACAGTAGTTGAATCGATGCCACCATCAGTTGTTACATCAACTTCGGTAGTTGTTTCTGCATTTTCAGTGGTCTTTGCAGCAAGTGTAGTATCAGATACGTCGGTTGTTACATCATTCACAGTAGTTGAATCGATGCCACCATCAGTTGTTACATCAACTTCGGTGGTTGTTTCTGCATTTTCCGTGGTCTTTGCAGCAAGTGTAGTATCAGATACGTCGGTTGTTACATCAGTCACAGTAGTTGAATCGATGCCACCATCAGTTGTTACATCAACTTCGGTGGTTGTTTCTGCATTTTCCGTGGTCCTTGCAGCAAGTGTAGTATCAGATACGTCGGTTGTTACATCAGTCACAGTAGTTGAATCGATGCCACCATCAGTTGTTATATCAACTTCGGTGGTTGTCTCTGCATTTTCAGTGGTCTTTGCAGCAAGTGTAGTATCAGATACGTCGGTTGTTACATCAGTCACAGTAGTTGAATCGATGCCACCATCAGTTGTTACATCAACTTCGGTGGTTGTTTCTGCATTTTCTGTGGTCTTTGCAGCAAGTGTAGTATCAGATACGTCGGTTGTTACATCAGTCACAGTAGTTGAATCGATGCCACCATCAGTTGTTACATCAACTTCGCTGGTTGTTTCTGCTTTTTCAGTGGTCTTTGCAGCAAGTGTAGTATCAGATATGTCAGTTGTTACATCAGTCACAGTAGTTGAATCGTTGCCATCATCAGTTGTTACATCAACTTCGGTGGTTGTCTCTGCATTTTCAGTGGTCTTTGCAGCAAGTGTAGTATCAGATACGTCGGTTGTTACATCAGTCACAGTAGTTGAATCGATGCCACCATCAGTTGTTATATCAACTTCGGTGGTTGTCTCTGCATTTTCAGTGGTCTTTGCAGCAAGTGTAGTATCAGATACGTCGGTTGTTACATCAGTCACAGTAGTTGAATCGATGCCACCATCAGTTGTTACATCAACTTCGGTGGTTGTTTCTGCATTTTCCGTGGTCTTTGCAGCAAGTGTAGTATCAGATACGTCGGTTGTTACATCAGTCACAGTAGTTGAATCGATGCCACCATCAGTTGTTACATCAACTTCGGTGGTTGTTTCTGCTTTTTCAGTGGTCTTTGCAGCAAGTGTAGTATCAGATATGTCAGTTGTTACATCAGTCACAGTAGTTGAATCGATGCCACCATCAGTTGTTACATCAACTTCTGTGGTTGTCTCTGCATTTTCAGTGGTCTTTGCAGCAAGTGTAGTATCAGATACGTCGGTTGTTACATCATTCACAGTAGTTGAATCGATGCCACCATCAGTTGTTACATCAACTTCGGTAGTTGTTTCTGCATTTTCTGTGGTCTTTGCAGCAAGTGTAGTATCAGATACGTCGGTTGTTACATCATTCACAGTAGTTGAATCGATGCCACCATCAGTTGTTACATCAACTTCGGTAGTTGTTTCTGCATTTTCTGTGGTCTTTGCAGCAAGTGTAGTATCAGATACGTCGGTTGTTACATCATTCACAGTAGTTGAATCGATGCCACCATCAGTTGTTACATCAACTTCGGTGGTTGTTTCTGCATTTTTCGTGGTCTTTGCAGCAAGTGTAGTATCAGATACGTCGGTTGTTACATCATTCACAGTAGTTGAATCGATGCCACCATCAGTTGTTACATCAACTTCGGTGGTTGTTTCTGCATTTTCCGTGGTCTTTGCAGCAAGTGTAGTATCAGATACGTCGGTTGTTACATCAGTCACAGTAGTTGAATCGATGCCACCATCAGTTGTTACATCAACTTCGGTGGTTGTCTCTGCATTTTCAGTGGTCTTTGCAGCAAGTGTAGTATCAGATACGTCGGTTGTTACATCAGTCACAGTAGTTGAATCGATGCCACCATCAGTTGTTACATCAACTTCGCTGGTTGTTTCTGCTTTTTCAGTGGTCTTTGCAGCAAGTGTAGTATCAGATATGTCAGTTGTTACATCAGTCACAGTAGTTGAATCGTTGCCATCATCAGTTGTTACATCAACTTCGGTGGTTGTCTCTGCATTTTCAGTGGTCTTTGCAGCAAGTGTAGTATCAGATACGTCGGTTGTTACATCAGTCACAGTAGTTGAATCGATGCCACCATCAGTTGTTACATCAACTTCGGTGGTTGTTTCTGCATTTTCCGTGGTCTTTGCAGCAAGTGTAGTATCAGATACGTCGGTTGTTACATCAGTCACAGTAGTTGAATCGATGCCACCATCAGTTGTTACATCAACTTCGGTGGTTGTCTCTGCATTTTCAGTGGTCTTTGCAGCAAGTGTAGTATCAGATACGTCGGTTGTTACATCAGTCACAGTAGTTGAATCGATGCCACCATCAGTTGTTACATCAACTTCGCTGGTTGTTTCTGCTTTTTCAGTGGTCTTTGCAGCAAGTGTAGTATCAGATATGTCAGTTGTTACATCAGTCACAGTAGTTGAATCGTTGCCATCATCAGTTGTTACATCAACTTCGGTGGTTGTCTCTGCATTTTCAGTGGTCTTTGCAGCAAGTGTAGTATCAGATACGTCGGTTGTTACATCAGTCACACTAGTTGAATCGATGCCACCATCAGTTGTTATATCAACTTCGGTGGTTGTCTCTGCATTTTCAGTGGTCTTTGCAGCAAGTGTAGTATCAGATACGTCGGTTGTTACATCAGTCACAGTAGTTGAATCGATGCCACCATCAGTTGTTTCTGCATTTTCCGTGGTCTTTGCAGCAAGTGTAGTATCAGATACGTCGGTTGTTACATCAGTCACAGTAGTTGAATCGATGCCACCATCAGTTGTTACATCAACTTCGGTGGTTGTCTCTGCATTTTCAGTGGTCTTTGCAGCAAGTGTAGTATCAGATACGTCGGTTGTTACATCAGTCACAGTAGTTGAATCGATGCCACCATCAGTTGTTACATCAACTTCGCTGGTTGTTTCTGCTTTTTCAGTGGTCTTTGCAGCAAGTGTAGTATCAGATATGTCAGTTGTTACATCAGTCACAGTAGTTGAATCGATGCCACCATCAGTTGTTACATCAACTTCGGTGGTTGTTTCTGCATTTTCCGTGGTCTTTGCAGCAAGTGTAGTATCAGATACGTCGGTTGTTACATCAGTCACAGTAGTTGAATCGATGCCACCATCAGTTGTTACATCAACTTCGGTGGTTGTCTCTGCATTTTCAGTGGTCTTTGCAGCAAGTGTAGTATCAGATACGTCGGTTGTTACATCAGTCACAGTAGTTGAATCGATGCCACCATCAGTTGTTACATCAACTTCGGTGGTTGTTTCTGCATTTTCCGTGGTCTTTGCAGCAAGTGTAGTATCAGATACGTCGGTTGTTACATCAGTCACAGTAGTTGAATCGATGCCACCATCAGTTGTTACATCAACTTCGGTGGTTGTCTCTGCATTTTCAGTGGTCTTTGCAGCAAGTGTAGTATCAGATACGTCGGTTGTTACATCAGTCACAGTAGTTGAATCGATGCCACCATCAGTTGTTACATCAACTTCGGTGGTTGTTTCTGCATTTTCCGTGGTCTTTGCAGCAAGTGTAGTATCAGATACGTCGGTTGTTACATCAGTCACAGTAGTTGAATCGAAGCCACCATCAGTTGTTACATCAACTTCGGTAGTTGTTTTTGCATTTTCCGTGGTCTTTGCAGCAAGTGTAGTATCAGATACGTCGGTTGTTACATCAGTCACAGTAGTTGAATCGATGCCACCATCAGTTGTTACATCAACTTCGGTAGTTGTTTTTGCATTTTCCGTGGTCTTTGCAGCAAGTGTAGTATCAGATACGTCGGTTGTTACATCAGTCACAGTAGTTGAATCGATGCCACCATCAGTTGTTACATCAACTTCGGTAGTTGTTTCTGCATTTTCCGTGGTCTTTGCAGCAAGTGTAGTATCAGATACGTCGGTTGTTACATCATTCACAGTAGTTGAATCGAAGCCACCATCAGTTGTTACATCAACTTCGGTAGTTGTTTCTGCATTTTCAGTGGTCTTTGCAGCAAGTGTAGTATCAGATACGTCGGTTGTTACATCAGTCACAGTAGTTGAATCGATGCCACCATCAGTTGTTATATCAACTTCGGTGGTTGTCTCTGCATTTTCAGTGGTCTTTGCAGCAAGTGTAGTATCAGATACGTCGGTTGTTACATCAGTCACAGTAGTTGAATCGATGCCACCATCAGTTGTTACATCAACTTCGGTGGTTGTTTCTGCATTTTCCGTGGTCTTTGCAGCAAGTGTAGTATCAGATACGTCGGTTGTTACATCAGTCACAGTAGTTGAATCGATGCCACCATCAGTTGTTACATCAACTTCGGTGGTTGTTTCTGCTTTTTCAGTGGTCTTTGCAGCAAGTGTAGTATCAGATATGTCAGTTGTTACATCAGTCACAGTAGTTGAATCGATGCCACCATCAGTTGTTACATCAACTTCTGTGGTTGTCTCTGCATTTTCAGTGGTCTTTGCAGCAAGTGTAGTATCAGATACGTCGGTTGTTACATCATTCACAGTAGTTGAATCGATGCCACCATCAGTTGTTACATCAACTTCGGTAGTTGTTTCTGCATTTTCTGTGGTCTTTGCAGCAAGTGTAGTATCAGATACGTCGGTTGTTACATCATTCACAGTAGTTGAATCGATGCCACCATCAGTTGTTACATCAACTTCGGTAGTTGTTTCTGCATTTTCTGTGGTCTTTGCAGCAAGTGTAGTATCAGATACGTCGGTTGTTACATCATTCACAGTAGTTGAATCGATGCCACCATCAGTTGTTACATCAACTTCGGTGGTTGTTTCTGCATTTTCCGTGGTCTTTGCAGCAAGTGTAGTATCAGATACGTCGGTTGTTACATCATTCACAGTAGTTGAATCGATGCCACCATCAGTTGTTACATCAACTTCGGTGGTTGTTTCTGCATTTTCCGTGGTCTTTGCAGCAAGTGTAGTATCAGATACGTCGGTTGTTACATCAGTCACAGTAGTTGAATCGATGCCACCATCAGTTGTTACATCAACTTCGGTGGTTGTCTCTGCATTTTCAGTGGTCTTTGCAGCAAGTGTAGTATCAGATACGTCGGTTGTTACATCAGTCACAGTAGTTGAATCGATGCCACCATCAGTTGTTACATCAACTTCGCTGGTTGTTTCTGCTTTTTCAGTGGTCTTTGCAGCAAGTGTAGTATCAGATATGTCAGTTGTTACATCAGTCACAGTAGTTGAATCGTTGCCATCATCAGTTGTTACATCAACTTCGGTGGTTGTCTCTGCATTTTCAGTGGTCTTTGCAGCAAGTGTAGTATCAGATACGTCGGTTGTTACATCAGTCACAGTAGTTGAATCGATGCCACCATCAGTTGTTACATCAACTTCGGTGGTTGTTTCTGCATTTTCCGTGGTCTTTGCAGCAAGTGTAGTATCAGATACGTCGGTTGCTACATCAGTCACAGTAGTTGAATCGATGCCACCATCAGTTGTTACATCAACTTCGGTGGTTGTCTCTGCATTTTCAGTGGTCTTTGCAGCAAGTGTAGTATCAGATACGTCGGTTGTTACATCAGTCACAGTAGTTGAATCGATGCCACCATCAGTTGTTACATCAACTTCGCTGGTTGTTTCTGCTTTTTCAGTGGTCTTTGCAGCAAGTGTAGTATCAGATATGTCAGTTGTTACATCAGTCACAGTAGTTGAATCGTTGCCATCATCAGTTGTTACATCAACTTCGGTGGTTGTCTCTGCATTTTCAGTGGTCTTTGCAGCAAGTGTAGTATCAGATACGTCGGTTGTTACATCAGTCACACTAGTTGAATCGATGCCACCATCAGTTGTTATATCAACTTCGGTGGTTGTCTCTGCATTTTCAGTGGTCTTTGCAGCAAGTGTAGTATCAGATACGTCGGTTGTTACATCAGTCACAGTAGTTGAATCGATGCCACCATCAGTTGTTACGTCAACTTCGGTGGTTGTTTCTGCATTTTCCGTGGTCTTTGCAGCAAGTGTAGTATCAGATACGTCGGTTGTTACATCAGTCACAGTAGTTGAATCGATGCCACCATCAGTTGTTACATCAACTTCGGTGGTTGTCTCTGCATTTTCAGTGGTCTTTGCAGCAAGTGTAGTATCAGATACGTCGGTTGTTACATCAGTCACAGTAGTTGAATCGATGCCACCATCAGTTGTTACATCAACTTCGCTGGTTGTTTCTGCTTTTTCAGTGGTCTTTGCAGCAAGTGTAGTATCAGATATGTCAGTTGTTACATCAGTCACAGTAGTTGAATCGATGCCACCATCAGTTGTTACATCAACTTCGGTGGTTGTTTCTGCATTTTCCGTGGTCTTTGCAGCAAGTGTAGTATCAGATACGTCGGTTGTTACATCAGTCACAGTAGTTGAATCGATGCCACCATCAGTTGTTACATCAACTTCGGTGGTTGTCTCTGCATTTTCAGTGGTCTTTGCAGCAAGTGTAGTATCAGATACGTCGGTTGTTACATCAGTCACAATAGTTGAATCGATGCCACCATCAGTTGTTACATCAACTTCGCTGGTTGTTTCTGCTTTTTCAGTGGTCTTTGCAGCAAGTGTAGTATCAGATATG
Organism: Cryptophagus acutangulus; assembly: GCA_963556235.1. NCBI lineage: Eukaryota > Metazoa > Arthropoda > Insecta > Coleoptera > Cryptophagidae > Cryptophagus > Cryptophagus acutangulus. The sequence goes on along the minus strand of OY744565.1, from coordinate 3,643,652 downwards.
TCAGTTGTTACATCAGTCACAGTAGTTGAATCGATGCCACCATCAGTTGTTACATCAACTTCGGTGGTTGTTTCTGCATTTTCCGTGGTCTTTGCAGCAAGTGTAGTATCAGATACGTCGGTTGTTACATCAGTCACAGTAGTTGAATCGATGCCACCATCAGTTGTTACATCAACTTCGGTGGTTGTCTCTGCATTTTCAGTGGTCTTTGCAGCAAGTGTAGTATCAGATACGTCGGTTGTTACATCAGTCACAATAGTTGAATCGATGCCACCATCAGTTGTTACATCAACTTCGCTGGTTGTTTCTGCTTTTTCAGTGGTCTTTGCAGCAAGTGTAGTATCAGATATGTCAGTTGTTACATCAGTCACAGTAGTTGAATCGATGCCACCATCAGTTGTTACATCAACTTCGGTGGTTGTTTCTGCATTTTCCGTGGTCTTTGCAGCAAGTGTAGTATCAGATACGTCGGTTGTTACATCAGTCACAGTAGTTGAATCGATGCCACCATCAGTTGTTACATCAACTTCGGTGGTTGTCTCTGCATTTTCAGTGGTCTTTGCAGCAAGTGTAGTATCAGATACGTCGGTTGTTACATCAGTCACAGTAGTTGAATCGATGCCACCATCAGTTGTTACATCAACTTCGGTGGTTGTTTCTGCATTTTCCGTGGTCTTTGCAGCAAGTGTAGTATCAGATACGTCGGTTGTTACATCAGTCACAGTAGTTGAATCGAAGCCACCATCAGTTGTTACATCAACTTCGGTAGTTGTTTTTGCATTTTCCGTGGTCTTTGCAGCAAGTGTAGTATCAGATACGTCGGTTGTTACATCAGTCACAGTAGTTGAATCGATGCCACCATCAGTTGTTACATCAACTTCGGTAGTTGTTTTTGCATTTTCCGTGGTCTTTGCAGCAAGTGTAGTATCAGATACGTCGGTTGTTACATCAGTCACAGTAGTTGAATCGATGCCACCATCAGTTGTTACATCAACTTCGGTAGTTGTTTTTGCATTTTCCGTGGTCTTTGCAGCAAGTGTAGTATCAGATACGTCGGTTGTTACATCAGTCACAGTAGTTGAATCGATGCCACCATCAGTTGTTACATCAACTTCGGTAGTTGTTTCTGCATTTTCCGTGGTCTTTGCAGCAAGTGTAGTATCAGATACGTCGGTTGTTACATCATTCACAGTAGTTGAATCGAAGCCACCATCAGTTGTTACATCAACTTCGGTAGTTGTTTTTGCATTTTCCGTGGTCTTTGCAGCAAGTGTAGTATCAGATACGTCGGTTGTTACATCAGTCACAGTAGTTGAATCGATGCCACCATCAGTTGTTACATCAACTTCGGTGGTTGTTACTGCATTTTCCGTGGTCTTTGCAGCAAGTGTAGTATCAGATACGTCGGTTGTTACATCAGTCACAGTAGTTGAATCGATGCCACCATCAGTTGTTACATCAACTTCGGTGGTTGTTTCTGCATTTTCCGTAGTCTTTGCAGCAAGTGTAGTATCAGATACGTCGGTTGTTACATCATTCGCAGTAGTTGAATCGAAGCCACCATCAGTTGTTACATCAACTTCGGTAGTTGTTTTTGCATTTTCCGTGGTCTTTGCAGCAAGTGTAGTATCAGATACGTCGGTTGTTACATCAGTCACAGTAGTTGAATCGATGCCACCATCAGTTGTTACATCAACTTCGGTGGTTGTTACTGCATTTTCCGTGGTCTTTGCAGCAAGTGTAGTATCAGATACGTCGGTTGTTACATCAGTCACAGTAGTTGAATCCATGCCACCATCAGTTGTTGCATAAACTTCGGTAGTTGTTTCTGCATTTTCAGTGGTCTTTGCAGCAAGTGTAGTATCAGATACGTCGGTTGTTACATCATTCACAGTAGTTGAATCGATGCCACCATCAGTTGTTACATCAACTTCGGTGGTTGTTTCTGCATTTTCAGTGGTCTTTGCAGCAAGTGTAGTATCAGATACGTCAGTTGTTACATCAGTCACAGAAGTTGAATCGATGCCACCATCAGTTGTTACATCAACTTCGGTAGTTGTTTCTGCATTTTCCGTGGTCTTTGCAGCAAGTGTAGTATCAGATACGTCGGTTGTTACATCAGTCACAGTAGTTGAATCGATGCCACCATCAGTTGTTACATCAACTTCGGTGGTTGTTACTGCATTTTCCGTGGTCTTTGCAGCAAGTGTAGTATCAGATACGTCGGTTGTTACATCAGTCACAGTAGTTGAATCCATGCCACCATCAGTTGTTACATCAACTTCGGTAGTTGTTTCTGCATTTTCCGTGGTCTTTGCAGCAAGTGTAGTATCAGATACGTCGGTTGTTACATCAGTCACAGTAGTTGAATCGATGCCACCATCGGTTGTTACATCAACTTCAGTAGTTGTTTCTGCATTTTCCGTGGTCTTTGCAGCAAGTGTAGTATCAGATACGTCGGTTGTTACATCATTCACAGTAGTTGAATCGATGCCACCATCAGTTGTTACATCAACTTCGGTGGTTGTTTCTGCATTTTCCGTGGTCTTTGCAGCAAGTGTAGTATCAGATACGTCGGTTGTTACATCATTCACAGTAGTTGAATCGAAGCCACCATCAGTTGTTACATCAACTTCGGTAGTTGTTTTTGCATTTTCCGTGGTCTTTGCAGCAAGTGTAGTATCAGATACGTCGGTTGTTACATCATTCACAGTAGTTGAATCGAAGCCACCATCAGTTGTTACATCAACTTCGGTAGTTGTTTTTGCATTTTCCGTGGTCTTTGCAGCAAGTGTAGTATCAGATACGTCGGTTGTTACATCAGTCACAGTAGTTGAATCGATGCCACCATCAGTTGTTACATCAACTTCGGTAGTTGTTTCTGCATTTTCCGTGGTCTTTGCAGCAAGTGTAGTATCAGATACGTCGGTTGTTACATCATTCACAGTAGTTGAATCGAAGCCACCATCAGTTGTTACATCAACTTCGGTAGTTGTTTTTGCATTTTCCGTGGTCTTTGCAGCAAGTGTAGTATCAGATACGTCGGTTGTTACATCAGTCACAGTAGTTGAATCGATGCCACCATCAGTTGTTACATCAACTTCGGTGGTTGTTACTGCATTTTCCGTGGTCTTTGCAGCAAGTGTAGTATCAGATACGTCGGTTGTTACATCAGTCACAGTAGTTGAATCCATGCCACCATCAGTTGTTACATCAACTTCGGTAGTTGTTTCTGCATTTTCCGTGGTCTTTGCAGCAAGTGTAGTATCAGATACGTCGGTTGTTACATCAGTCACAGTAGTTGAATCGATGCCACCATCAGTTGTTACATCAACTTCGGTAGTTGTTTCTGCATTTTCAGTGGTCTTTGCAGCAAGTGTAGTATCAGATACGTCGGTTGTTACATCATTCACAGTAGTTGAATCGATGCCACCATCAGTTGTTACATCAACTTCGGTGGTTGTTTCTGCATTTTCCGTGGTCTTTGCAGCAAGTGTAGTATCAGATACGTCGGTTGTTACATCAGTCACAGTAGTTGAATCGATGCCACCATCAGTTGTTATATCAACTTCGGTGGTTGTCTCTGCATTTTCAGTGGTCTTTGCAGCAAGTGTAGTATCAGATACGTCGGTTGTTACATCAGTCACAGTAGTTGAATCGATGCCACCATCAGTTGTTACATCAACTTCGGTGGTTGTTTCTGCATTTTCCGTGGTCTTTGCAGCAAGTGTAGTATCAGATACGTCGGTTGTTACATCAGTCACAGTAGTTGAATCGATGCCACCATCAGTTGTTACATCAACTTCGGTGGTTGTTTCTGCATTTTCCGTGGTCCTTGCAGCAAGTGTAGTATCAGATACGTCGGTTGTTACATCAGTCACAGTAGTTGAATCGATGCCACCATCAGTTGTTATATCAACTTCGGTGGTTGTCTCTGCATTTTCAGTGGTCTTTGCAGCAAGTGTAGTATCAGATACGTCGGTTGTTACATCAGTCACAGTAGTTGAATCGATGCCACCATCAGTTGTTACATCAACTTCGCTGGTTGTTTCTGCTTTTTCAGTGGTCTTTGCAGCAAGTGTAGTATCAGATATGTCAGTTGTTACATCAGTCACAGTAGTTGAATCGTTGCCATCATCAGTTGTTACATCAACTTCGGTAGTTGTTTCTGCATTTTCAGTGGTCTTTGCAGCAAGTGTAGTATCAGATACGTCGGTTGTTACATCAGTCACAGTAGTTGAATCTATGCCACCATCAGTTGTTACATCAACTTCGGTAGTTGTTTCTGCATTTTCCGTGGTCTTTGCAGCAAGTGTAGTATCAGATACGTCGGTTGTTACATCAGTCACAGTAGTTGAATCGATGCCACCATCAGTTGTTACATCAACTTCGGTGGTTGTTACTGCATTTTCCGTGGTCTTTGCAGCAAGTGTAGTATCAGATACGTCGGTTGTTACATCAGTCACAGTAGTTGAATCCATGCCACCATCAGTTGTTACATCAACTTCGGTAGTTGTTTCTGCATTTTCCGTGGTCTTTGCAGCAAGTGTAGTATCAGATACGTCGGTTGTTACATCAGTCACAGTAGTTGAATCGATGCCACCATCGGTTGTTACATCAACTTCAGTAGTTGTTTCTGCATTTTCCGTGGTCTTTGCAGCAAGTGTAGTATCAGATACGTCGGTTGTTACATCATTCACAGTAGTTGAATCGATGCCACCATCAGTTGTTACATCAACTTCGGTGGTTGTTTCTGCATTTTCCGTGGTCTTTGCAGCAAGTGTAGTATCAGATACGTCGGTTGTTACATCATTCACAGTAGTTGAATCGAAGCCACCATCAGTTGTTACATCAACTTCGGTAGTTGTTTTTGCATTTTCCGTGGTCTTTGCAGCAAGTGTAGTATCAGATACGTCGGTTGTTACATCATTCACAGTAGTTGAATCGAAGCCACCATCAGTTGTTACATCAACTTCGGTAGTTGTTTTTGCATTTTCCGTGGTCTTTGCAGCAAGTGTAGTATCAGATACGTCGGTTCTAAAATCAGTCACAGTAGTTGAATCGATGCCACCATCAGTTGTTACATCAACTTCGGTGGTTGTTACTGCATTTTCCGTGGTCTTTGCAGCAAGTGTAGTATCAGATACGTCGGTTGTTACATCAGTCACAGTAGTTGAATCCATGCCACCATCAGTTGTTACATCAACTTCGGTAGTTGTTTCTGCATTTTCCGTGGTCTTTGCAGCAAGTGTAGTATCAGATACGTCGGTTGTTACATCAGTCACAGTAGTTGAATCGATGCCACCATCAGTTGTTACATCAACTTCGGTAGTTGTTTCTGCATTTTCAGTGGTCTTTGCAGCAAGTGTAGTATCAGATACGTCGGTTGTTACATCATTCACAGTAGTTGAATCGATGCCACCATCAGTTGTTACATCAACTTCGGTGGTTGTTTCTGCATTTTCCGTGGTCTTTGCAGCAAGTGTAGTATCAGATACGTCGGTTGTTACATCAGTCACAGTAGTTGAATCGATGCCACCATCAGTTGTTACATCAACTTCGGTGGTTGTTTCTGCATTTTCCGTGGTCCTTGCAGCAAGTGTAGTATCAGATACGTCGGTTGTTACATCAGTCACAGTAGTTGAATCGATGCCACCATCAGTTGTTATATCAACTTCGGTGGTTGTCTCTGCATTTTCAGTGGTCTTTGCAGCAAGTGTAGTATCAGATACGTCGGTTGTTACATCAGTCACAGTAGTTGAATCGATGCCACCATCAGTTGTTACATCAACTTCGGTGGTTGTTTCTGCATTTTCCGTGGTCTTTGCAGCAAGTGTAGTATCAGATACGTCGGTTGTTACATCAGTCACAGTAGTCGAATCGACGCCACCATCAGTTGTTACATCAACTTCGGTGGTTGTTTCTGCTTTTTCAGTGGTCCTTGCAGCAAGTGTAGTATCAGATATGTCAGTTGTTACATCAGTCACAGTAGTTGAATCGATGCCACCATCAGTTGTTACATCAACTTCTGTGGTTGTCTCTGCATTTTCAGTGGTCTTTGCAGCAAGTGTAGTATCAGATACGTCGGTTGTTACATCATTCACAGTAGTTGAATCGATGCCACCATCAGTTGTTACATCAACTTCGGTAGTTGTTTCTGCATTTTCTGTGGTCTTTGCAGCAAGTGTAGTATCAGATACGTCGGTTGTTACATCATTCACAGTAGTTGAATCGATGCCACCATCAGTTGTTACATCAACTTCGGTAGTTGTTTCTGCATTTTCTGTGGTCTTTGCAGCAAGTGTAGTATCAGATACGTCGGTTGTTACATCATTCACAGTAGTTGAATCGATGCCACCATCAGTTGTTACATCAACTTCGGTGGTTGTTTCTGCATTTTCCGTGGTCTTTGCAGCAAGTGTAGTATCAGATACGTCGGTTGTTACATCAGTCACAGTAGTTGAATCGATGCCACCATCAGTTGTTACATCAACTTCGGTGGTTGTCTCTGCATTTTCAGTGGTCTTTGCAGCAAGTGTAGTATCAGATACGTCGGTTGTTACATCAGTCACAGTAGTTGAATCGATGCCACCATCAGTTGTTACATCAACTTCGCTGGTTGTTTCTGCTTTTTCAGTGGTCTTTGCAGCAAGTGTAGTATCAGATATGTCAGTTGTTACATCAGTCACAGTAGTTGAATCGTTGCCATCATCAGTTGTTACATCAACTTCGGTGGTTGTCTCTGCATTTTCAGTGGTCTTTGCAGCAAGTGTAGTATCAGATACGTCGGTTGTTACATCAGTCACAGTAGTTGAATCGATGCCACCATCAGTTGTTACATCAACTTCGGTGGTTGTTTCTGCATTTTCCGTGGTCTTTGCAGCAAGTGTAGTATCAGATACGTCGGTTGTTACATCAGTCACAGTAGTTGAATCGATGCCACCATCAGTTGTTACATCAACTTCGGTGGTTGTCTCTGCATTTTCAGTGGTCTTTGCAGCAAGTGTAGTATCAGATACGTCGGTTGTTACATCATTCACTGTAGTTGAATCGATGCCACCATCAGTTGTTACATCAACTTCGGTGGTTGTCTCTGCATTTTCAGTGGTCTTTGTAGCAAGTGTAGTATCAGATGCGTCGGTTGTTACATCAGTCACAGTAGTTGAATCGATGCCACCATCAGTTGTTACATCAACTTCGGTAGTTGTTTCTGCATTTTCTGTGGTCTTTGCAGCAAGTGTAGTATCAGATACGTCGGTTGTTACATCATTCACAGTAGTTGAATCGATGCCACCATCAGTTGTTACATCAACTTCGGTAGTTGTTTCTGCATTTTCCGTGGTCTTTGCAGCAAGTGTAGTATCAGATACGTCGGTTGTTACATCATTCACAGTAGTTGAATCGATGCCACCATCAGTTGTTACATCAACTTCGGTGGTTGTCTCTGCATTTTCAGTGGTCTTTGTAGCAAGTGTAGTATCAGATGCGTCGGTTGTTACATCAGTCACAGTAGTTGAATCGATGCCACCATCAGTTGTTACATCAACTTCGGTAGTTGTTTCTGCATTTTCCGTGGTCTTTGCAGCAAGTGTAGTATCAGATACGTCGGTTGTTACATCATTCACAGTAGTTGAATCGATGCCACCATCAGTTGTTACATCAACTTCCGTAGTTGTTTCTGCATTTTCTGTGGTCTTTGCAGCAAGTGTAGTATCAGATACGTCGGTTGTTACATCATTCACAGTAGTTGAATCGATGCCACCATCAGTTGTTACATCAACTTCGGTAGTTGTTTCTGCATTTTCCGTGGTCTTTGCAGCAAGTGTAGTATCAGATACGTCGGTTGTTACATCATTCACAGTAGTTGAATCGATGCCACCATCAGTTGTTACATCAACTTCGGTAGTTGTTTCTGCATTTTCCGTGGTCTTTGCAGCAAGTGTAGTATCAGATACGTCGGTTGTTACATCATTCACAGTAGTTGAATCGATGCCACCATCAGTTGTTACATCAACTTCCGTAGTTGTTTCTGCATTTTCTGTGGTCTTTGCAGCAAGTGTAGTATCAGATACGTCGGTTGTTACATCATTCACAGTAGTTGAATCGATGCCACCATCAGTTGTTACATCAACTTCGGTGGTTGTTTCTGCATTTTCAGTGGTCTTTGAAGCAAGTGTAGTACCAGATACGTCGGTTGTTACATCATTCACAGTAGTTGAATCGATGCCACCATCAGTTGTTACATCAACTTCGGTGGTTGTCTCTGCATTTTCAGTGGTCTTTGCAGCAAGTGTAGTATCAGATGCGTCGGTTGTTACATCAGTCACAGTAGTTGAATCGATGCCACCATCAGTTGTTACATCAACTTCGGTAGTTGTTTCTGCATTTTCTGTGGTCTTTGCAGCAAGTGTAGTATCAGATACGTCGGTTGTTACATCATTCACAGTAGTTGAATCGATGCCACCATCAGTTGTTACATCAACTTTGGTAGTTGTTTCTGCATTTTCCGTGGTCTTTGCAGCAAGTGTAGTATCAGATACGTCGGTTGTTACATCATTCACAGTAGTTGAATCGATGCCACCATCAGTTGTTACATCAACTTCGGTAGTTGTTTCTGCATTTTCCGTGGTCTTTGCAGCAAGTGTAGTATCAGATACGTCGGTTGTTACATCATTCACAGTAGTTGAATCGATGCCACCATCAGTTGTTACATCAACTTCCGTAGTTGTTTCTGCATTTTCAGTGGTCTTTGCAGCAAGTGTAGTATCAGATACGTCGGTTGTTACATCATTCACAGTAGTTGAATCGATGCCACCATCAGTTGTTACATCAACTTCGGTAGTTGTTTCTGCATTTTCCGTGGTCTTTGCAGCAAGTGTAGTATCAGATACCTCGGTTGTTACATCATTCACAGTAGTTGAATCGATGCCACCATCAGTTGTTACATCAACTTCGGTGGTTGTCTCTGCATTTTCAGTGGTCTTTGTAGCAAGTGTAGTATCAGATGCGTCGGTTGTTACATCAGTCACAGTAGTTGAATCGATGCCACCATCAGTTGTTACATCAACTTCGGTAGTTGTTTCTGCATTTTCCGTGGTCTTTGCAGCAAGTGTAGTATCAGATACGTCGGTTGTTACATCATTCACAGTAGTTGAATCGATGCCACCATCAGTTGTTACATCAACTTCCGTAGTTGTTTCTGCATTTTCTGTGGTCTTTGCAGCAAGTGTAGTATCAGATACGTCGGTTGTTACATCATTCACAGTAGTTGAATCGATGCCACCATCAGTTGTTACATCAACTTCGGTAGTTGTTTCTGCATTTTCCGTGGTCTTTGCAGCAAGTGTAGTATCAGATACGTCGGTTGTTACATCATTCACAGTAGTTGAATCGATGCCACCATCAGTTGTTACATCAACTTCGGTAGTTGTTTCTGCATTTTCCGTGGTCTTTGCAGCAAGTGTAGTATCAGATACGTCGGTTGTTACATCATTCACAGTAGTTGAATCGATGCCACCATCAGTTGTTACATCAACTTCCGTAGTTGTTTCTGCATTTTCTGTGGTCTTTGCAGCAAGTGTAGTATCAGATACGTCGGTTGTTACATCATTCACAGTAGTTGAATCGATGCCACCATCAGTTGTTACATCAACTTCGGTGGTTGTTTCTGCATTTTCAGTGGTCTTTGAAGCAAGTGTAGTACCAGATACGTCGGTTGTTACATCATTCACAGTAGTTGAATCGATGCCACCATCAGTTGTTACATCAACTTCGGTGGTTGTCTCTGCATTTTCAGTGGTCTTTGCAGCAAGTGTAGTATCAGATGCGTCGGTTGTTACATCAGTCACAGTAGTTGAATCGATGCCACCATCAGTTGTTACATCAACTTCGGTAGTTGTTTCTGCATTTTCTGTGGTCTTTGCAGCAAGTGTAGTATCAGATACGTCGGTTGTTACATCATTCACAGTAGTTGAATCGATGCCACCATCAGTTGTTACATCAACTTTGGTAGTTGTTTCTGCATTTTCCGTGGTCTTTGCAGCAAGTGTAGTATCAGATACGTCGGTTGTTACATCATTCACAGTAGTTGAATCGATGCCACCATCAGTTGTTACATCAACTTCGGTAGTTGTTTCTGCATTTTCCGTGGTCTTTGCAGCAAGTGTAGTATCAGATACGTCGGTTGTTACATCATTCACAGTAGTTGAATCGATGCCACCATCAGTTGTTACATCAACTTCCGTAGTTGTTTCTGCATTTTCAGTGGTCTTTGCAGCAAGTGTAGTATCAGATACGTCGGTTGTTACATCATTCACAGTAGTTGAATCGATGCCACCATCAGTTGTTACATCAACTTCGGTAGTTGTTTCTGCATTTTCCGTGGTCTTTGCAGCAAGTGTAGTATCAGATACCTCGGTTGTTACATCATTCACAGTAGTTGAATCGATGCCACCATCAGTTGTTACATCAACTTCCGTAGTTGTTTCTGCATTTTCCGTGGTCTTTGCAGCAAGTGTAGTATCAGATGCGTCGGTTGTTACATCAGTCACAGTAGTTGAATCGATGCCACCATCTGTTGTTACATCAACTTCGGTGGTTGTTTCTGCATTTTCAGTGGTCTTTGAAGCAAGTGTAGTACCAGATACGTCGGTTGTTACATCATTTACAGTAGTTGAATCGATGCCACCATCAGTTGTTACATCAACTTCGGTGGTTGTCTCTGCATTTTCAGTGGTCTTTGCAGCAAGTGTAGTATCAGATACGTCTGTTGTTGCATCTTTCACAGTAGTTGAATCGATGCCACCATCAGTTGTTACATCAATTTCGGTGGTTGTTTCTGCATTTTCTGAACTTTTTGAACTAGTCTCAGTTATAGTAACAGGGCCTGTGGTTGCAGTTACATCGGAGCTGCTTGTTGAAGTTACTTCAACAAGTGTAGTATCAGATATGTCTGTTAAATCTGATACATGAGTTGAATCAAGGCCACCCTCAGTTGTTACATCAGCTGGTGTAACAATAGTGGGGGTTGTTAACCCTGTTGTACTTTTATCAATTGTAGTAGGAGGTAACAACCATGGCTCTTCACATTCAAATTCTAAACTATCATCACATATTAAACCTGGTGGACATTCTTGAGGTTGTCCCAAAATGATTGTTTTATTACCAACTTCAACACATTGGTAAAAATGAGTTTCGTCATAACATATAAACCCTTTACCATCGCAGTCAATAATTTGTTTAGCTTTTACCTAGAAACAAATCTATTTTATTTCAAGTTTATTAGATTATAAACCTAGGTAGTTTACTTACGTAATATATTAAAATCACTAAAATTCCTAATATAGATTTCATTTCACTTTTAAAACTTAACTTTCATAGTTGGCTTACGGATACCTTATTTTAATATAACTCAAAAAATCTAATATTTTATATACCTATTAGTATTTTATTTTATTTACTTTAAAAAGTAATTTTAATTGTACCCTGAGTTGTGTTAATTATATTACTAAGCAAAAATATAATTTGCTACTAACTATATTTGCTACTGTTTTTTATTAATACTTAAGCGGGTTTAATATTAATACATTTGTAAATGATGTTATCTGTTTTGTTGTATTATTCGTAGAAAATTTTAACTATGGGTTTCAACTATAATAATACAATTGAATACTGTAAATATTATTTTAATTTTGCCTGCATTTCTTAAGTCTCATGGGAGGATGACGGGAAAATGGACTATGGCGGATAACTATAATTTTTGGCACGGAGCTGGCAAAACTGACTTTCTTATAGTTATTTAAGTATTAAGATCAGTAAGTGCATAATACCGGTGGAGGGTGTGTTTGGAGATTGAGACGTAGTCGAAATCTCCAATACGCCCGATACCGGTAGGGCACTTACTGCGCAAAAAAAAAAGATAAACAAAAAATAAAAATTGTGTCGTAAAGTACACATAAAATACTACCATTGAGTAGATTAGGCCGCAAATAACTTGGAGACTTTGCGCCATTCGATGCACATTTATTTTCTATACAACTTTGCTCACTACAGTTTACTCGCTAAAATTTGATATTTTCGTTTAAAACTCAAAAAATGACAAAAACGTAATATCTTGGAGTGCCATGGGATTTCGAATTTTTACCTACCATATTCGTAATCAGCGCTCTAAAAAATATTAAAATCAATCATTAAATAGCGATGTGGAAAAAATATTCAAATTTCAGGGCAACTGGACTATATTATAATTGTGTTAACAACAAAAAACATATTTTTATTGATAACATAAAATAATAGTATATTAAATATTAGGAACGGTAAGGGTGGATTTTTGTCTGACCAGTAATCCTTTAACGTTCGTAATGCTTATAGAATTTATTTCACAATCAAAACTAATATAACGCAATAAAATAATGGTGGATTAATATTTAAAATGACGTCTATTTAATAATTGGAGTAAACGTTCTTTTAAAAACAGCGGTTTCTATGATTGTTTTTCTACTATGATATGTTGATTTTATTATCATATAAACGGCAAGGAATTACGTTCTAGAACGGTACGCACAGTTGATAGGCATAGCAACTGTAATATCAACATACCGCCAAGCAAATTAACACTATAAATTTACAAAAAAAAAACACTGACGTGCAAAAATAAACTTAAAACGTAATAATAGTTATTTGCGTAACAAGGGACAACCCCTCGGGCCAGAGGCCCTCAAGATTGTAAATTTACCGAGGTTATTAACATCTGTTAATTCCTGTGGTACATAGATAATTTTATTCCTTACTAAACTAACGTTTATATTAAAAAAAATAAACTAATTTTAATTAAATTTCTCTATTAATTTAAAATAATCAAGTTACTTGCGCATACAATTGTCATGGTTTTAAATATCAGTTTCTAAAAATTGGCAAAAATAAGTGACGCTATTGAAGATATTCCTCCAAATTTGCTGGAAAAGACCGAGAAAGCTTGAGCAACTTTATTGCCCGGAAAGTCATAAACGCAATGTTTTGCTTTCTTCGTTTTTGCTCTATAACTTGTATTAAATTTTTCAAAAAAATGAGGGATGCTATGAGGCTATAATAGCCCTCTCATTATTCTCTTGGGATATTAATACTACACTCATGTTCAGAAAAAACCGGACAGTTAAATATATTTGTTAAATAATCTGAAATTTGGTCAATAAATCAAAAATATGAAAGTATTTATGCAATACTTAATACAATATCATAAACTATTTAATATAAATCTAAAAAAGTAAGAATTCTACGAAAAAAAAAAACAAAAAAGAAGCTGATAATTTAAAAACGTAGCGATATAGCATTAAATTCAATACATAGATTTCAATAAAAATATGATCAATTCTTGTTCGATAGTGATTGTTGGTGTGATTTATGATTAAGTCCAAGTAATATAACGTCACTAAGTTATTTTTTTTTTGAAAATATTTAAAATGAGACCAGAAGATGTCGCTCGCGCTATAGCTTTAAATGAAGACGGTCGAAGTATACGGTAGTATACAGTAGTATACTTCGAAGTATATTTGGGTATAGCCAGAAGTACCGTGCAAGATGCAATTACTCGTCATCGTGAAACAGGAGAGTACACTAGAATACCAGGATCAGGCAGACCACGTATCACAAACCCACGTGATGATCGCTTTATAGTGAGTAATGTTTTGCGAAACCGTGGAGTACCGTCTACTATAGTGGCACGAGAGCTTTCTGATGTGCGTGGAGTGCAAATTTCAGCGCTAACCGTTCGTCGAAGATTGCAAGAAAATGGGTTGATGTCAAGAAGACCAGCTACTGGCCCAGATTTGCTCCCAATTCATCGCACCCAGAGGCTACGTTTTGCGCGTGAACATAGAGATTGGACAATTGAGCAATGGAGCTCGGTATTGTTCACCGATGAATCTCGTTTTTCTCTACGTTCACCAGATGGACGGGACCGTGTGTGGAGAAGACCAGGAGAGCGGTTTCTGCAATGTTGTATATCACCTAGAACTCCATTTCAAGGTGGCAGTATAATGGTATGGGCTGGAATATCAATGCACGCACGCACAGACTTAGTTTTTATAGAAAATGGTGCTTTGACTGCTGATCGGTATATAAACGAAAGTTTGGCTGATCATGTTATACCATTTGCTCCGTTTATTGGTGAAAATTTTATTTTAATGCATGATAATGCGCGTCCACACGTGGCACATGTTGTAAATCATTACTTAAATGAAACCAATATTCGGAGATTAGCATGGCCAGCTTGTAGTACAGATTTAAATCGTTCTATCGAGCATGTATGGGACATGTTAGGTAGACTAATTCGGCATCGAAATACAGTACCACAAACACTCCAGCAACTTCGATTGGATTTTCTTGAAGAATGGAACAACATTCCGCAAAATCAAATTGATCACTGCATTCAAAGTTTACTAAGCCGTTTGGAAGCAGTTATTCGAGCTGGAGGAGGAAATACACGCTATTAAACACTAACTTTTAGTATAAATTATGTATAAAGTTTAAACAATAAGTACAATTAACTTTATTAAATTTATACTATTTTGAATTTTTTGAATTGTTCTTTCAAATTACATAATTATTTCAATAATTGTTAATGTTTTTTTAATGATTGCGTGTAATAAATACATGTCATAACCGAGACCATAAAAAATTTAGCTACAAATTTAATTAATTATGATTTTTTGCAATTTAAACAGTAAAGCAGTATGTGTCCGGTTTTTTTTGAACATGAGTGTATCATTATATTTACCGTAACTAAGGTGTTATTTGTTTCTAATATACTAGCAAGGAATAAATAACGTAATATTAAAAAAAAAATGTTATATTAATATGAAATAGCAGGCAATAAAAAAAGTTCTTATAACGCCGTACTAGTATGTAGTTGCAAGTCATATTGGTATAAACGTTATAAAGCCTTAATTTTTTTTTCTAGCTTACAGTGCAAAATTGCTCTGCGTTCAGCCAATAAAATCCAAAAGTTTGTGTCCTTTCGGGAAGATTTATTTAATTGAAGGTCCAACAATAAAGATTTTATTTAAAAAATAAAGATGCGATTTAACCCTGTGGCTGGACAAAGCTTTGTTAATTTTGACGGTCTTATTAAAATAATTGTTTTAAATGTATTTTAATTTCTTTATGTATTAAATGTATTAAAATAATTCTTATGTTTGGTTCTGTACATGAACGCAAGTGTGTTGGACATCCAATTGTCAATAATCGCCTAAGAAGTAAGTGTGGTCAATTGCAACTTCTTACTGTCAAAATTGTCTTTGTCTGAATGCATCATATTTTTTTAATAAATCCCATTTTTATTTCTTTTCGGGAAAGAGGATAATAGACTTTTTCATATTTTAAGAAAATAGCCGTGTGAGATACGCATTTAAATAAATGCAATTATTTTGTACATATTTATAGACTATAATTTTTTTATAACTTTAAATAATTTTAATTTGAACTTATATTTTGTACTTTTGTTAAACTTGGCATTCACCGTCTGAACATTGGATATAATTTGAATTGGCAAGTAAACAAAGTTAATCTTTTAATTTCATTTTTAAATTTTAATTGTGAATTTAGAGCCTTATATTAGGTATTTCTTTGTTTTCTTACTGTCAACAGTCGGTGTAGACTAAGATCTATTAACAAGAACACAATCATGCTTATTTATGATAAATATAATAAATAATATAATTATTGTCTTGGAAAAATTGTTTATTTTGGCAATAACTTTCACGTTATCAGCATTTTTTATGGAATATATTTTGTATATGATCTTTTATTGTTTTAAATGATGCAATTTTTATGATTAAACGTTAAATAGTTTAAAACTCGACCAATTTTAGCACTAATCTGCAAAATGTCATTCTTATAAAATTGAATATAATTTTATATTTGTGTAAAATTTCAGACGCATATAAGACCAATATTGGTTTGGAGAGAATTAAAAAAAAACATGCGTTTATTATATTAATTATTACTTGTGGTTAAAATTGGTGGATTCTAACCTGTTTATTAAACTTCACATATTTTCATTTCATCGGTTTCACATGTCTATACATTAGGAAACGGGAATGATGGGTTTGGAATAAATGTTCACTAGTAAACACAAATTATTTTATGCTACATTTTTTGCAATTAGTTTTATCAAATTAAGTATTCAAATATTATTCTTTGCCATTACACAAAATACAAAACAATTTATTATTTGTAGCAACACAGCGATTATTTTGTCTATTGTTGGATTGCTAAAAGTAAGACTACAAAATTGTTTAGACTGAAAATTGCAGTTCTCTTAAATTTTTCACCAACATAAAAAACCAAAATACTGCAATTAAACAAACAACAGTTTTCTACAATTTTTCAACAGTAATATCACAAGACCTTACAATTTTGTCAACACATTTTTTATTTTCGTCGAAAGCTTTGTTACTTAGCAGCGACATGAAGACGATTTGTCAGTTTGCCAACTGTCATTGATAAGTAAAAAAGCTTGAGAAATTAAAATAAAAAATGTAAGACGAAAATTGTAAGGTCGAGTGGTATTTGGCAGACAATTTGGTGAACCACTGAACCAATATTTAATACTATTTCATATTTGCTACCTTGAACAAATCTAAAACAAAAAAGAGCAATCAAAATCAAACTTAACAAACTGAACTGACTGATGACATTTACTATTTCAAAATGAAATTTTTTAAACAAAAGATGAACGTTTACCGGGGTCTTATCGCTGAGGTACAATTGAGAGCAGAAAAAGTGGGACATCAAATTTCTGTCAGTTTTAAAATTTGATGAAAATTAGGTTTTATTGTTATTTTACAACGTAAATATTGTTAGGACATGGCAAATTGGACATAATTAAGATATGGATTTAGTTAAAAAGGAGCTAATAAGCACCTTGTAAGAGCAATTTAACTTTAAAATTTGAAACAATGATATTGATGTCCCACTTTTTCTGTTCCCAACTGTACATGTTTGCTTGCATCTCAGATTTACAACTTTACAGGATTGGGACATTAAAAAAAAATGAACGTTTACCGGGGTCTTATTGCTTAGGTACATGTTTCCTTGCATCTTAGATTCAATGATTCATAGGTGTAGGAAATTGTCAACAGTAATATCACAAGACCTTACAATTTTGTCAACACATTTTTGATTTTGGTAGAACTTTTTTACTTAGCAACGACACGAAGGCAAACTGGATTGAAAAATCCCGAATGCGTAAGCACGAGGGATTTGTCAAATAGTACAGTCAATTTGTCGGAAAAACACGTGTTTAGCGGAAAGAATTTTTCCAAGGAATTTTTGCATAAATCGCTTGAGGGGAATGAGAAAACCTTAACTACAAGTTCCCGTCATCATTGCCCTTGCGGAAGACTGTCAAAACTCAAAAAGTTTTTGGATTTAGTTTTTTTTGTAAACGGTTGGTTTTCGTGAAAATTCATGAAGACAAAAAATGTCCGGGACATAATTCCCTACAATTTATCTCCTGGGGTCGATTTTGTAGGACCGCTATTTAAAAAAGTAGGTGGCGCTAAAGTCACCAAAAAAGCGTTTTACGCTATAAGACGGCCAAAAAATCATTTTTAAGCTGAACTTTAAATGTAAAAGTTTTTTATCTATAAAAAAGCTACAAAATTCATTTCAACTTTTTTGAAATGAATTTACCGTTTCCGAGTTATAGCATGCGGAATATCACAAAAAATGTAGAACTAGACATATATGACGAAGCTAAAGTTATTTTTGACGATCACGAATAAATAATGTCTTTATTTAACAATAGTTTCATAGATAATAATTATTAGTTATATTATTATTGTCTTTTTCATTGTTATTGTTATTATTATTATGTTTTTCGTACCTACTTGTAATACTTTCCGATCTCCATACTTATTCAAAAGTCTCTCCTTGATCGTTTTCTTACAAGGGCGGTATTTTTTAGGAATTTGCGAAGCTAAATCCGATATTGAGAATTGGCAATTGTCTGAATTTTTTTTAATGTAAGAATAAACGTACTCCATAGCAGCATCGATGGGCAATGAAGAGTGCCCCACGGGTTTCGGCTTCTCATTTTTGAGTTTATTCAGTTTTGCAACGCAGTTGCGATGATAGCGCGCTCTGACATTGGACAAATCTACACCTTTGATCCTAGATATAATCTCCAAATTTTGAGTGTCCTCGCGGTTGGACAGTAACTTCATCAAACGCACTTGTGTTGAAGCTCTGCTTACCGTACTTGTATTTTCAAGGTATGATCGTTTTCCTGCAACTTTCTCCTTGTCCATATCGATTCCGCATATGAAACATATGTCACTGTTGTAACTCGGAACTGCTACATCAGGTTGAAACGATGGTCTGGGCTGAACTTGGCCATCGCTGTCGTTTGCATCCAGTGTACTCCTGAAATACGACGTGCGTTGAAATACGTTGAAATGCGTTGAAAATTTTACCTCTCCAACTTTTCGGATTTTTGTCGAGCGGCAGATGCAGCTCTCCGTTCATCGTGGTAGTTTTTGCAACATTTTTCGTGGACTTCGATTGGGATACTTTCATTTTTCAGTAATTTTTCGTTGTCTGAATCACCACGTATTAAACAAGCTTTGATCATAGAACGCCATGCTCTTGGACCCACGAAATACTTGTCGTCTACGACACTTTTTTTGCAGATAGAACAAATACTCATTTTGCGTGAGCGAGATTTTGACGTCCTCAAACTAAAACTTGCATCCTTTGGGAAGAATTAGAGCGGTGTTCAGAACCGGTTTCTTAGGCATTCTAAGCGGGCGCGTAAACAGCGAATTCCACGCCGCCGTTCGTCGCCCGATTACTCGAAAACGGCAAATCGTACAGAAAAAAAGAATTGAAATGAATTTTTCCTACAATCGCATATAAAAGTAAGCCTTTGTGCTTCCATTTGACAACGAAAAGTTGGCGTTTTCCGAGGAGTTGTCACTTTCCCGCTCTAGATTTTTTTGCTGATTTTCCCGCCCGCTAAATCAAAACAATGCAGTAAAACAATAGTTTTTGTTTTTAGAAATGAGCGTTTCTTGGTTACCGATGATATAATCACATTTTTATTTGTTGTCAAAATATTAATTTTACATTTTTGCAACAAAAATTTAATTTAAAATCGATTGTAGGAAAAATCTTGTGTGTATTTCGAGCGCAAAGTGTTTTTGTCGCTCTCGCCAGATTGTCGTGCTCCGCTATCGCGTCGCACGACAACATTCTGGCTCGCGCGACAAAGTATCACTTTGCGCTCTTAATACACAAATAGCTATTGTAGCTTTTTTATAGATAAAAAACTTTTACATTTAAAGTTCAGCTCAAAAATGATTTTTTGGTCGTCTTATAGCGTAAAAACGCTTTTTTGGTGACTTTAGCGCCACCTAATTTTTGAAATAGCGGTCCTACAAAATCGACCCATGAGACAAATTGTAGGGAATTTTGTCCCGGACATTTTTTGTCTTCATGAATTTCCACGAAAACCCACCGTTTACGAGAAAAACTAAATCCAAAAACTTTTTGAGTTATGACAGTCTTCCGCAAGGGCAATGATGACGGGAACTTATAGTTAAGATTTTCTCATCCCCCTCAAGCGATTTATGCAAAAAAATTCTTTGGTAAAATTCTTTCCGCTAAATTCGACAGATTGACTGTACGAAAATTCAGTTTGCCAAGTATCTTTGATAAGTAGAAAAGCTTGAGAAATCAAAATAAAAAATATAAGACGAAATTGTAAGGTCGAGTGGTATTTGGCAAGACAATTTTCTGAACCCCTGAATTTCATATTTCTTATCGCTGAGTTACATGTTTGCTTGCATCTTAGATTTACAACTTTACAGGATTGGGACATAAAAAAACAAAAGATGAACGTTTACCAGGGTCTTATCGCTAAGGTACATGTGTCCTTGCGTCTTAAATTCAAGGACTAATAGGTGTAGGAAATTGTCTCACTAAATTGCTAAACATTTTTGAAATGTTTTCAGTAGTAGTATCCCAAGGACATTGATTATTACGAAATAATTCAGGACAGTTTTCGAAATCACATTGCTGTTATCGGTCAGCAATGTGCTTGAGGAAACAGTCTTGAATTATAAGTATTTATCAATGTTCGAGGGATATTCGCTTAATTTTTTTTTTACATTTCTATAACTTGAATTAAGAAACTATCAAAATGTCAAAGTTAACTTGATTTTATTCGAACATATTAAAGCCTAAATGCAATGATTCTATTTCCAGTCACGTGTATTGAAATGACCAATCAGAATTTCAGGGATGCTTTCAATTTTATAACTATAACAATGAATGTTGAGAAACCAGGCAAAATACGTGAGAGCATATAACTATTGCCATTAAAATTCTGAAAACTGGATATATTGTACGAATATTCCAAATTACAGGTACTAAAAAACGCATGTTTTATATAAGATAAGGGGAATTAAAAATAATAATAAATGAACCACATTTATTTTTTTAATTTATAGGGATTTAATAAATAAATAAATAATATTTAGTGAAAGCTTGTATACTACCTGAGATAACGGATTTTGTTTGTTTTTTGATTTGAATGCGTTCATCTGACGTAGGTACTCGTACATATTAAGGCTGCGTTAAAATAGGGCTTCGCTGAGACTTGAGCTTTACAGTGTTACACACGAATACCAGTAAGATTTTTGTTTTGTTTTTTTGAAAATTCTGATAAATTATTTTTTTTATTTTGTAAGATAAAATTTCAGGTTATATAAGGCCACATTAATAAGTTATTAACATTTTAACAGTGTTTTGACTTAATTTAGCCATCTATGACCAAATGATAGAACTAAAATAAATACTGTTAAATTTTAATAACTAATTTACGCTGTCATCTACTATATTGAATTTTGCTCTAAAAAATCGAATAAAAAAATTAGCTATACGAATCTTTTAAAAACAAAATATAGATATCTATGGTATTCGAGTTCTCATTTGGCTCAGCTCTTTCCTAAGCGTGGCTAAGCCCATTTTTTTCGCAGCCCTAAGTAACAAATTGATTTTTTGTCAAATAAAACTTTTATATCAGATTATGATAATTATATTTTTCGAGAATTGTTAATTCGAAAAATTCTTATTAATATAGCAATGACATCAGTAATTCCTTTGCTTATGCGAGGGAAGTATAGTCTGACTTTTTAGTTCTGCGCTATATAAAATGTCAACAGAGTGCGCAAAATCAAGTCAATTCAAGACAAGTAAAATGTTTCCCAGTAGCGTATCGTATCTTCAAAACAGAATTGAAAAAAAAAAATCAAAACAGCATTCGATATCTTAGCTCATAACTAAAAAGTCAGACTATAATAAATTATAAGTTATTACTATAATTAAAGTAGTAAGTCGTCCAACTCTTCGTTGTCGTCATGCTCGGGTTTGGTGGTTTCTATCGACCATTCGCTGGAAGGAGTTGAGTTTCATTAAGAAGTGACATTTTACAACCAAAAGTGACAAATGTCAATGAGTCAAAATTTGACAGATGTTACCTAAAAATATTGAATTTTGATAAAAAGTGACATTATATAAAAAAAAGTGTCAAATGTCCAATTAAAGTAAAGCAATTAAAATTGAGAAATACATCAAAATAGACAAAAACGTAAAACAATGACAAATGTCAACCAAGTCAATTAAATTTGATAGATATTAATAAAAAAAAAATTATTAAATTTTTTTTCAAATTTTGACAAAAAGTGAGACTTCAAAAAAATAAAATACCACAAATATATAATATATTTAAATATTTATAATATAAATTTTATAATTTAATTTGTTGTTCCTATTTTGGAAAGTTACGTTTACAGTTTTTATTTTATTTTGTAATTAATTTTAATTATATTTTGTTTCAATTTAATTTGCAACAACTTTAAAAAAACTGGAAATAGATTTCAGTATCTAGTTTTGTGTTCTCCTGTTCATTGACTTCGATCACCTTTATAATTTATATTTGTCAATTTTGGTTAATTTTTTTATAATTTTTTCACTTTTCCTTGACATATGTCATCTTTAATAAAATAAAATATTTGATTTATAACAGATCTTATCTCTCGCCTTATGTCATTATTAATGGCCAAAATATTGCCTGCCAACGCATTATACGGAGTGATCAATAAAAAAACGAATAGGTGTAGAATGTAGATTATGGGGAAAAAATTGTTTGTCGTAGATTGATTCATAACAATTATTAGGGTTTAAAACTAACTGACAAACGATTTAAATGAATCAATCTACGACATACATTTTTTTCCATGGCCTACACAATAGCTATTTGTGTATTAAGAGCGCAAAGTGATACTTTGTCGCGCGAGCCAGAATGTTGTCGTGCGACGCGATAGCGGAGCACGACAATCTGGCGAGAGCGACAAAAACACTTTGCGCTCGAAATACACACAAGATTTTTCCTACAATCGATTTTAAATTAAATTTTTGTTGCAAAAATGTAAAATTAATATTTTGACAACAAATAAAAATGTGATTATATCATCGGTAACCAAGAAACGCTCATTTCTAAAAACAATAACTATTATTCACAATCGTTATTGTAATGTTGTGATTACCAACGATTTAGAGGTCGGGAAGTTGAACATTACATACCTAGGTTCGTAATACTGTCAAATAATAAATATGATTGTTTGACACTTGCAACAGTAGAATTTACACAAGTATTTAATGTATTTCGCTATTTCCACACTTTTAATTACATTTAAAGATTAATCTAGTCCAACAGCACAACAAATTAATGAACTATCGTAAAAAACAACACGCAACACTGTATTTTTGTTTTGAACTGGAGTTTTGACAACTGCAATTTCACTCCAGATTTGCTGATCGAAAAGTGCATTTCCACCACGGTAGAAAATGTGTTTTTATTCATACATTTTTAATTATTTTTTTGATAATAAATTGTTCGATTGTGAATAAAATAGTATACATACCTCGGTGGGAATTTCATTACAGCCTCGCGCTTATATCTGACTGAATATGCGCTTATATCGCGCTTATATCTGACTAATAATATTATATCTGAATATCATTCCCAACTCGGTTGTAATATACTATTGTTTTACTGCATTGTCTTGATTTAGCGAGCGGGAAAATCAGCAAAAAGATCTAGAGCGGGAAAGTGACAACTCCTCGGAAAACGCCAACTTTTCGTTGTCAAATGGAAGCACAAAGGCTTACTTTTATATGCGATTGTAGGAAAATTCATTTTTTTATTGATCACTCCGTATCTATAAATCAAATAAAAAATACAGTTAATCATTAAACAATGCATTATAAATATGTTTATATATTGATCCGAGTATTGAACTTACTTTATCATTCCAATTGTAACTATTAACAAGTTGACCATAGAAAACTTGTCTTTGTTGTATCACTTTTTTACTCCCAAATTAAATGGCTCTCAGGTTTTCTAAAAAATATATCTAAAACATAAATTCTAATCTTATTTAAAGCAAAAATATAAAAAATTAAATAGTCCAGTCAAGTTAGGTCAAAATATACGAAATAACTACAAAAAATGTATGACAGAATTTTTTTTTAATAGTTGGAGGGTCATTTGGAGAGTGTAAATCCACAAAATGCACACTCGTAGGGGTTGAGGCTTTTTTTAATTTACAAAATAGGGTGAATGGAGATTACTTGGCTCTTATTGGTCGTAGAATTGTTTTTCTTTTTTTCTTTTATTGAGTTGTTTTTTTGTTTTATGTTTTTTATCCTGATTTGTAAACGGTTGTTCTAAAATATCTTTTTCTCTATAAAACAAAAAAGAAAAACAATTCTACGACCAATAGGAGCCAAGTGCATTTTGTGAATTTACACTCTCCAAATAACCCTCTAACTATTAAAAAAAAAATTCTGTCATACATTTTTTGCAAAAAAAAAATCTAACTTGGCTGGACTAAAATTAAATTATTTAATTACTATATTTAAAGAAGACGTGAGACGTCTATATAATTTGAGCTTACCAATTGATTTCTAAGGCGGATATGGAATAAATGATATGCTAATTAGCATTGGTGCTGTCTAATGATGCAAATGAAAATTAATTCGACACGATTGGAAAATGGGAATTACCACAAAGACGTAAATTGAATACTAAAAATGCATTGTAATATTACTTATTGTTAAATGGATGGTTATAGAACAGGTTCCTTAATAGAATTTAATTTACAATAAAGATTATATAATCTGTGCAGAAAAAAAACGGAAAACAAGTTATGATTATGATGAATTCACGAGAAAAAAAATAGCGATACATCTCCTCTAGTTCTGGTAAAAAAGTTGGCCTTGTCTATGCTAATAATTTGTTTTTATCCTTAAGTGCAATAGTAAATAATAAGTAGACAAAATAGATTTAATCATTTTTTGCTCCTAATTTCAAGTATAAAAGGAGATGTTAGTTGCGCTTTAGCCATTAGTATTCTTTCAAAATCAAAACGCAAGATGAAGTATTTAATCCTGCTTTGTGTGGTTCTAATTCCACTGGCATCTGCTGGGCTTACTTATATAGTTCAACAACAACCATACCATATCGGTAAGCAATTTACTTAATTATTAATTAAATTATTTAATTTGTTATCAATTTTATTTTTAGCTTATGAACCAGTACCTGCAGTAGTATCACCATTGGTACGAGTGATTCGCTCTCCAGGTAAATATGGAGGAGCTGGAAGCGGCGGCGGCGGTGGATTTGGAGGCGGATTTGGTGGTGGACAAGGAGGAGGAGGAGGCGGCGGAGGCGGATTTGGTGGTGGACACGGAGCAGGAGGTGGATTTGGAGGCGGATTTGGAGGTGGACAAGGCGGCCATCAAGGTGGGCATCAAGGTGGACAACTGGGAGGTGGGCATCAAGGTGGACAACTTGGAGGCGGTCATCATCATGGACATCAAGGAGGATATGGAGGGCAGCAAGGTTATAATGGAGGCGGCGGTAGTCATGCCTCTGCCAGTGCTACAGCTACTGCCAATGCCAATTCTTATGGCAAATAAGTGGTAGTTTGGTTTAAGCTTAATAAAGAGCCTATTTTCTTTTGAATATGTGTTTTTATTTTTCGTAAACTTTTACTTCTGTCGTAGAGGAAGTATATTGTATCCATGATTTCTTTTCCCAAATGTCACTCTTTTCTACTTTATAGCGTAGATTACGAACATCATATTAACTAATTTCCGTCTGTCGGTCTATTCGTTTCTTTAACCCCCTATATTTATAAGAGTTTAAAGTGGATGCACCAAAATCGGATCCACTTAACCTTCTAAAGTTACAGACCGATTTTGACCAAATATTGAACATATGTTTCGTGTATAAGTGGTGAATGCTTTCAAAAAATCTGGAGTTTTTTAAAGGGTTGAAGGGTCAAAAGTTGTAAAAATGCATAATTTGTAACGTGAATAGCTGCCAGATGGAATATTTGATTTTAACCAAATTTTGAATACATATTAAGAATATATTGAAGAAAATATGGTGAAAGTTTCATCCCTTAAAAATAAGCCCTTGGAGCTCATTTGCCCTTTAAGTTAATTGTTCCAAAATTGACCGTGTTGTGATTCTTATATGGCAGCATTACCCACAATTTTACATCAGTTATCATTAGTAATATAACAAGAGAGTGAAAATAAATTTAAAATAATTTGACAGATTTGCGAAAACTTGTTGCCTGGCAATAGACACGAGAGCCCGAAGGGCTCGAGTGGCTATTGCCGTATGGCAACAAGTTTGAGCAATTATCTGTCAAATTATTTTCTAATTTATTAAACTCTCGAGTTGTATTCGGAAGATTATTTTTTGACAAACCAATAGAAACTATTATTAATTTCGCCTATTGATGGGCCAGTAAAACGTTTTTCGATCATGTTTTAAGATTTACGATACGATGATGACAATCAAACGATAAAAATGACAGAAAACAAATGATCAAAAACAATGTACAGAAATTATTCTCACATGTAATACCATAAGTGCACAAATTATTTCCAGAAAATTTTTTTAAGCTCACGAATGCATTAGTTGGCGTGGAAATCTGCCCGAGTCGCAGACGAGGGCAGATTTCCTCACGCTAACTAATGCATGAGTGTAAGCGATAAAAAATTTTCGAAATTAATTTTTGTACGAATGGTATTCGGTAAGAAAATCGCACAACTCTTAATTGATGTTATATTTTATAAAATATTTAATAAATTTTAATGACATTTTACTACTAGATATTTCCATTCTACATCTATCTTAGTTTTTCATCTATCTTACTCGACTTCCACTTCTGCTTCCGTTGGAAACCAACAACAAACTACTTACAATCACTGTATTTTTAATTTTAATTAGTTTTTCTGATATATTTGTTGGATTCATTTAATGTTACCAATTTTTCCAATAAATTAATTTTGACAACACCTTTTATTGTGACATTGGAAATATTTTAAATATTTTCAAAATATTTCCAAAAAATATTGATGTTGATCAATTGTAACTATAGCAACAAGCTTAAATGCGGCCATTCTATTGGTTGCTTAAATAGTTGTGCGATTTTCGCGAAAATAATGTAGACACATTATTCCCACTATAATAATGATATGATTGGATAGAATTAATCACATGATCAAAAATACTGCGACATGATTGGTTAATAGAAACGTCAAAAAATGATCTAATTTATTGAACTCTCGAGTTGTATTCGGACGATTATTTTTTGACAAACCAATAGAAACTATTATTAATTTCGCCTATTGATGGGCCAGTAAAACGTTTTTCGGTCATGTTTTAAGATTTACGATACGATGATGACAATTAAACGATAAAAATGTCAGAAAACAAATGATCAAAAACAATGTACAGAAATTATTCTCGCGAAAATAATGTAGACACATTATTCCCACTATAATAATGATATGATTGGATAGAATTAATCACATGATCAAAAATAATGCGACATGATTGGTTAATAGAAACGTCAAAAAATAATCTTAGTAATATTTACATAGAGTGATTAAAAATAATTTTGAACCCTTACCAAACACCCTCTTCCCCCAATTATAATGTTTGAGTCATATAGTTTGGATTTTTTTCATATTTTGTTTCTACTATGCATTGTAAATATATTTACGAATAATCAAATTAAAAATAGTATGCGACCTAACACCCCTTACAGTATAGGGGTGTTACTTATAGTAACACCCCTTACACTATTAGTTCTACAATTTACTTTAAACATTATTTTATATTGGTAATTTTAAATCTTGCTTCATATAGTTTTATTAAAGTAGAGTACCTAGAACACATTTTTCACTTTTTCATCTCTTCATACACACGTTTCAACTTTATCGCTTAGATTTGTTTCAAATTTGATTCATAGTTAAGAATTTCAAAAACTTTTATAAATATCCCGATAAAATGTTTTCCACAAAAAATGCCTCAGAATTCAAAAAAAATTAAACAAAAAATTTTAGTATTTCAACGAGAGAAGTACTGTGGAATCTCATTTCCAGCAAATTTTACTGGGAGGGAAAAAATCCTCATGTGCGCTTTGATAATCTAGCGAAATGGGTAGTGTAGGACTTTTACTGACTAAAATCCCTTCTTGAGCATTATCCTACCCCGCAAACCGCTCATCCCATTACTTCGGAGCAGGGGTGAGTAATCCATGGTTAAAAAAAAAAAAAACATCAATTCAAAAATTTATTATAAAAAACTTCATTCTTTTATTTACATTCTTCATGATACGGTTCCAAAGTACGCAAATCACGCCAGGTCGGTGGTAAATTACTATGTAAGTGATTTCCACATCTTTTGCATGAGTTACTAAACAATGAATTATAGCTGTGAAACCAATGCTAAAAATAATTTAAAAAAAATTATTGGTACTAATTTCACTATCGAATAAGATTTTTTTTTATGGAGGATAATATGAATTATGGCGGAGTTGTAGCGTGTGAAACCGGCTTCCATATACAACCAATCGCCTAAATTTAAATTTTAGGAACGTTTCTGGCGTTTGTTCGCCAAATAGAGTATGTTAAAAAGATGTTACCGCTGATACACAACTCGTCATACAACTTCATGAACGTTAATACGTTGAAAATTACAATACCTATTTAAATGTTCGTGGAAAAAATTCTAGTTTGTCACTTTACTTTCAACATATCGACAATGACACTTTTGTTGAAACTTTTTTGATGAAATTGAAATCCAATAAAAAATTTCTATTTTTTGCTGGCCGATCACAGCAATGTGCTTTCGAAAACTGTCCAGAATTATTTCTTAATTATCAATGTCCTTGGGATATTACTATTGAAAATTACGGAGGAAACCAAAATTTTGTGATAAAAAAAAATTCCTCGATAATTCAAACAATTTTTAACAGATATGTATGAATTGTGTATGAATTGTCAATATGTTAAAATTAAACTAACAAACTAGAGTTAATCACGAAAATTTAAAAAAATGTTTTGTAATTTTCAACATATATTGAATTATGTTTATGACAAGTTGCCTATCAGCGGAAGATGTTATGACACTTTTGAAAAGCAATGAACAAATGTTTAATACTAATCAATGTAACTTAATTACTTGAATTTAAGTGGAACGGGGGAAGAACAAGGAAAAATATCTAAAAAAAACATAATGGATATGTAATTGTGTGATGTATTGGTTTCCTTTAAATTAATTATAATTCGGATCATGTGACTAAAAAAGTTATTTTTTTTTTTTTTTGGTATAGTACCCCGTAGTATTTGGTATAGTATTTTTTTAATATAGTTTATAATATGGACTGTGGCAGTACATAAAAATATAGCAAATGAACTGTCCGATGGTGGCGCTGCGCACGCTATAAACAATCGTACTTCTCGAATCGAACCCAGCGCTCCACAAACAACACACTTAATTTTGTCGATTGAATAAGATATGTTGAATTTATATATCTAAAGTACTACCACAAAGCAT
Organism: Cryptophagus acutangulus; assembly: GCA_963556235.1. NCBI lineage: Eukaryota > Metazoa > Arthropoda > Insecta > Coleoptera > Cryptophagidae > Cryptophagus > Cryptophagus acutangulus. Next base: position 3,614,665 of record OY744565.1, on the reverse strand, counting down.
TTTCAAAAAAACCACCTCTTATTTAAAAAAAAAGTATGATTATAAATTAGTATTAGTTTTTATCGCTAGGGGTCAATTGATTCAGCACATTTCCGCATAGTAGATTTAAAATATATAACTAGATGAAATGTTCAGTTAAGTTTCAACATACCATAAAAGATCGAATGGCCAAATCGGGCATTGTAGGTGAATAAAAGTGGCACATGGCAGCGTGACAATTTTCAGTGACTTTTCGAAAAACTTTATATCGAGATTCGGTCCATAGATCATTAGTTTCTGAATGAGCTTTAACCACAACCCATTCAATCATGAGCCCTTTGAAAGCTATGATTGCTTTTAATACTCGCCCTAAAGAAGCCTGAAAAACAAAATAAAAATATGTTAAATAAATTAACAAAAATAACAGGGTCTATTTTTATTGTAATATTTTCACTATACCTGAATAACCGGATTTGGAGCAAATGGTCGATTCGTCGTTATGGTTACATCCGGAAAAAGTCGATCGATGCTAGATATTAAATTTTCAATTATTCTAAAAAAAGATCAACTATAAACACAAAATAAACATGTAAAAACTATTAATTACTCTGGCGAAACATTATGATTGCTCGTTTGTGTTTTCCTTCTTTTTGCCGTACTAAATGTTTTGTACGTTTTATTAAACGAGTTAGTTGCCAAAATATTGCCTGCCAACGCACTATATTCACGGATCTATAAAAGTAATATAACATCTATCAATTCCCTAATTAAACGTATCCACAAAACAATGCGATATAAATAACATGTTTATAAAATGTCTTACTTTATCGGTCCATTTATAACTGTTAACAAGTTGACCATACAAAGCTTGTCTCTCTTGCGTCGTTTCTTGACTCAAATGATTCGTATTTCCCAAACTAAATGGACCTGGGGGAGGTGTTAGATTTGCCACGCAATTTTCTACATCTCTAAAAACAAAAATTAAGACTGATTTAAAAACACTTTAACTTATAACGATACGACCACTACGATTCTTAACGACGTTCCGAATTGACTATAAATGCTCCTACGGAAATGCTTTTCTTGTATTTCTACAATGAAAGACTTCTTTTGTTTGTAGATACTTTGCGGTTACGGTTATCGATTCGGACACGATTACGGTTACCGGTAAACCGAACGATAAACTATAAATGAGCTTTTACTGTATTCATTTCAAATCGTACCGAATATTTTATCATAATCGCTTCTATAGAATGGTCTAGTAGTGTCGTATTGTAAACACCGAGCCGGTTTCGCTTTTGACCCGAGACACAGACCGAGACTCGGAAATATTCAACATAACCTCAACGAAACTAAATCTTCCTCAGACACAAGTATTTCAACAAATTATGCCGAAAGCAATTTATAATCATTTTACCTTAAGTTATTATTAACGGTAGTTAATAAATCTTGCAATTCATGTATATATTTCGTTTCTTTTCCATCATCTCCATGATCCGCCCTTAAACCGTTGCTAACTGATTCGAATACTCGGCGAACATTTGATCGCAATGTCTTCACTGAATTCAAAGCTAAATTCAATTGCTCAATATCCCGTTCCATTATTTAAAACTCAAATATAAAACAGCACTTTTATTCACAATCCAAATCTAAACAAATGATGAACCGGTGTGAACTAAGAAACGAACGTTCGCAAATAAGTATGCCACCACGGAAAATGGTCAATATTGACAAATCTAGTATTTCATCCCTTTATCTATGGATCAGCTGATGCTATTCTATCCCTCTCAACAGCCATGATCGCTGTAGAACAAAATAAGTTAATATCGCTCTGTTTGTCTATGCCGTTTGTTATTATTTTCGAATAGCGATTAGTTATTTTCAATTGCAATTACGCCAATGGTGTGTTGTTAGTCAGTGCAAAAATCGAAAATATGAATGTAAATGTAAAAACGCTGAACGCACCCCTTTTTGTCCTACGGTAGCCATTTTAATTGTTGCGCAAGTCAGTTACTGAAATGCTATATTATTAGCTATATTATATTTGTTATTAGTAACCCAAATAGAATGGAACGTATATTTTCTTGATAGACATTTACAATTCTCATATGGTCGACTACTAATTTGTTAATTTTCCAACTAATTTCGAGGTTGTGAACTATTCACAACTTTTTCACAGTGAATAGTAGCTTTACATAATAGGCCTATCCAATGTTATGTCAGTGAGCAAGGGCAGTGGAGGAAAAATACAGAAAATATATAGTATATGTAAAATCAAGAGAAAATACTAAAGCTAAAATGTTTCAGTGTCCTCTGTACTATTTTTTTCTTACATACTTTTGTAATATTGATAAGATTGTCCAACCTAATATGTTTGATCTATTTTGTTTAAATGTTTAGATTGTTTGAGCGCACTGCGATGGTATTTGTGAACGAAAATTGCTTCAACGTCAACTTTTTTTGATATTTGAATACGTCAGTTTCAAATAGTAAACAATGTATGCAACCATCGATATATATAAAAAAAAATTAATAGAGGGCGCTTTTAGGAAATTTCGCGTTTTTAGCTTAAGTTTCTTCATAAAATTTTACGCCTAAGTGATGAAACATTTCATCCAGTAGCATACCTCATTCGCGTGACCTTGGACAGGCCTATATAGGCCTGTCCAAGTTGCCTAAATATATGTATAAGACAAAAATTGTAGGGAAGGCTCTCTAACCTTTTAGCTGTAGTTTTCCTCGTGATTTTACATATACCATAAATTTCCTATAGTATTCCTCCACTGCCCTCGCTCACTGACATGACATTGGATAGTCCAATACTATAGTTTTCTTGTAATTATTATAAAAATCTATAGGTAAGTATGTTATAATCCTAGGTAGGTATGTTAGGAATAAATCTTTACACAGTGTAAAAAATGTACAATATTTAATTTTAACCTAAAATCAAACGTTTAAAACCGTAGCACTTGTAGTGGTTTCTTTTCGACTTCCTTAATTGTTAATAGTGCTAAATCTATCAGTTTATTTTGGACGCTTTCAGCAGAACCACTGGCATCAATTCTCCTCCAATTATCTCGCTCATCACAAAATTCATCAAAGAAATGTGCTACCTTTCTTTGGACTTCCACGTTTTCGTAACGCTCATTTCCAAATCCCGGCCGTTTTGCCAATTCTTCTGGATTTAATGTTAGTAAAAAAACTAAATCTGGTTTTGGTAAACCATTCTCTGGTTGTTTGCACCAATTTAGATCCATATCTAGAATAAAAACATAGTTTTCAAATTTGGACATGTAAAAGTTACGTTTTAAAATCGATTGCACTACATAGTTAACAAATGACACATTTAACATTACTAGTTGTGAAATGAAAATATTTCACAACTGGTGATGAAAAGTTTATAAAAGTGCCCATTGACTGTTTAATACAATTTACGAAATCAATCCAAATTAAGGATTTGCCGCCGTTTTTTGCTGCGCCATTCATTATGAGCTTTCGTATATAGCGCATGTATACGCTAGCGCATGTTTAACTAAGTGCATGTTACTAACATAAACGTCACATCATTAATTATATTGTCTACATTTTTAAATAATACTAAAATGATTTTGGTGGCATCATACGGGTTAATAAACATTTTAGACCAGCGCCATCTAAGAAAGCTCAGAGAAGTGACATGTACCCATAAAAAGGCGCTATAATTTCGCCTAATCTCGGTCATAATCGTACCGCAATTCACTCCCAACATAAAATAAAAATATTTCTTAAGGCTCCCTTAGTCGAGACTTTGCAACCAGTAAAGCACCATAAAATTTAATGTGAAATAAATTTATGTTAATGTTTGTCCATCTTTTGTTATAAAATATGTTAAAAAAAAAACAGAGATATACGCAGTGCGCACTAGTGCAACCTATTGAAAATCTCTATTATAGTTTATCGCGTGCAGGAGCGAGGAATTTTCATTTTGCTAGAAATTTATCAGTTTTGCTTCTATTTCACTGTTATTTTTTATCTGATTTTGATGTGTGATACATCAATAGGTTCAAAAACATGTGCCTTCAGGAATAGAGAAAGAAAAAGTCCTTTAAAACAATATATATTTAATAAGAAATAGTTGAATTAATAGATGAAGTTTATTATGTTATTAAAATTACAACCATTTCTTATAAAATATATATTATGTTCAAGAATTTTCTCTTGCTCTATTCTTAAAGGCACATGTTTTCTGAACCCATTGATGTATCACAGATCAAAATCTAAAAAAAAAATTAAAGTGAAATAGAAGCAAAATTGATGAATTTCCAGCGAAATGGAAATTCCTCGCTCCTGCACGCGATAAACTATAATGGAGATTTTTAATAGGTTGCACTAGTGCGCACTAAGTATATATTCATATTTTTCAACATGTTTTGACGAGTGTTTTGATAACAAAAGATCAACAAACGCTAACAAATTTATTGCACATTAAATTTTTTGGTGCATTACTGGTTGCAAAGTCTCGAGTAAGATAGCCTTAACGCTTACATGAATAAAAATCTGAAAATTTAGATTTCATCAAAACAACTTACTTTCTTTAACAGCCGAAAATGCAATTCCAGAATACGAGTACCGGTCTACGACTATCGTAACGCCACTATTGATAAGCGAGGTAATTTGTTCAATTTTTTCCCAACGATTTGCGGAAAAAAATAAATGTATGGTATTGTCATTCATTTTAAAATCACTATTTTGCAAATACTGGTTTATAACTTTACCAGTGGGTGTTGAACGATCAGGAAAATTCTTTAGTTCTGCTGCAATTTTTCGTTGTAGTAAATTTTCCACTAATTTTCTACATTGGGTTGATTTTCCTGACCGATCGACCCCTTCAATTACGATAAACGCTCCTCGCCTTAAAGTACTCATTTCACATGTAGGTAATTCACGGTAACAAATAGTTGATAGATTTAGTAAATATTAATAACAAACGAAATTGAAAATGATGCCACTATTGAGGTTAGATTACTTGTTAGTGTTGTTTGTGCGGTTAGCAAGCAACAGCTTACAGCAGTGGCGTAACGCAAGTAAATTTACTATATCAAATTAGTGTAGTATTAGCACAGATAAGATTGTGTATTGATCTGTGGTATTAGACTTTTTACTTCTCTCGTAGAGAAAGTATTGTAATCATGAAATTTTTTTTTTCCAAATGTCACTTTTTTTTTACTATTTAGGATGCGTAGAATACGAAAATCATATTCACTAATTTCCGTCTGTCGGTCTGTGCATTTCTTTAAACCACTATATTTCGGAATCTACTGACCCGATTTAAACATAATTTGCGTCCTTTTTTTCTACCTGCCCATAGATGATATCGAAGAAAAAAAGTTTATAAAATTCTCAAAGACCTGCGCGTTATAGGCCAAAAACATGCTAAAAATGGCAAAATTGGTAGATCCACCTAATCTTCTAAAGTTGCAGACCGATTTTGACCAAATATTGAACATATGTTTTGTGTATACCCCAAGTGGTGAATGCTTTAAAAAAATTTGGAATTTTTTCAAGGGTTGAATTTTTATTAAGGGTTGAAGGGTCAAAAAGTTGTAAAAATGCATAACTTGTAACGTGAATACCTGCCAGGAGGAATATTTGATATGGACCAAATTTGGCATACATATTAGGAATACATTGAAGAAAATGCTGGTAAAAGTTTCATCCCCTAAAAATAAACCCTAGTGGCCTGTTGGGTCTTTAAATTAATTGTTCAAAAATTGACGGTGTTTTGATTCTTATATGTCAGCATAATCTACCATTTTCCATCAGTAGATTTATATATATTCACATAATAAGTGATTAAAAATAATTTACGACCCTATAACTACACACCCGACAGAAAGTTTTTTTTTTAATCTTTTTCCACTACATAGCAAGCGAGTGGTTAATATTTGATCGAGGTTTTTTAATCATATTTTACTTAATTAATGGCTATTCCAACCAATCTTTCGTCAATATATAAGTATTGTTTTTCTCTAATTTTCGGTAGCTTTGGAAATTTTCAAGGGGTTATAACAAAGCCGCAAACTGCTTTACCAGTTTTTGAGAATTTTCCACACCTCTCGATCTTTCCTAATGTTTTCTAAAGGCTAAAGCACGTGGCAAATAAGTCAGATCTTGGTCCATCTGTTCTTTATCAGATGTCGCCAAATTTGCAGTAAATTTAGATTAGCGAAACTATGTAGATTCGCTAGCGACCACAGCGGCTATATAAGTAGCGGTTTCGTCTCCTTAAAACTGTATGTGAGCTGCGTAATTTAAACAATGTAGAATATAATAAAAAATATTATAAGTACGCCTATGGAATTACGGTCAAAGCAGAAATGAATGTCTCTGCGAACGCCAAATACAAGGTCATCACTGCACTCTCGTTTCCCGCCAATTTATTTAACTAAATGCTGTTAGTTTCTTCCAATACCGGTAGATGTCAATATTTTTAAATTTTAAAGTCAAAATCTCACACTGAAAAATTGGCGGTTCACTTTGGGATTACTCGTCTGTACGTCGAGTTTCAGTAAAATAAAACTTTAAATCACTTCAATATAATTTTGTTAAGACACTTTATTAATCGTCGCAATATACTTATACACAATATCATTTAGTATATGTAAATATCTATAAAATATTTTTCTTTATTTGAAATAATTGCAATACATATGTATAATTTATTAGACTTGGTAAAAATATATAATAGTTATAATGTCAAAAATCTAAGTAACGTTCATAATATTCGGTATATTTACACAAAAGGCGTTTCTTTGGTGACCGGGATAAATTTGACTTTCTGTACATTTCAACAAAACATTAAGAAAACCGTTATAGCTTTTAACAAAGGCAGTTTTCCCAAAACCTTGGGCATAAGTGGCTCTCAAACCAATAGTATCATTTTTCCTGAATATCTCTTTCAGGTCAATAAAGAAACTCCTTGTTGTATAGATATACATATAATAATATATATGGGAAAAGCAACAAGTTTCAAAATCAATACAAACATTAAATTGGTTAAGTAGCATATGTTACAAAAATGAGAATAAATAATTGTAATAAAAATAAAATTTAATTAAAAACATTTTATATGTACAATAAAGTAAATTTAGTACATACTAATAAAAGGCATAACATGGTGCTGTTGTATTACACTTTACATAACATTTCTGACCAATCCTACAGTATCAGTAGCTTTGTGTCGCTATCTACATAAAACCGTTCTACAATACGTTAACTTTTAGTATAAGTTACCAAAAATGGTTGTATAGTGTCCTGATGATAGAACGGTTCTATATTTTAAATAAAATATAGCAATGTTAAATTGATATTATTTAAAATTATTAGCATAGTTAATATAACTAAAAATAATAAAAATTGACAATCAAATTTTCACAAAATGTTTAATACTTACCATTAGATTAAAGAGATGTAGCTTTGTTTTTCTAATAATTTGAAAACAATCGAAAATAGTCAGTGAATTTTAAAATGGGTTGGGAGGCAGACAATATAGTTTTTCTCCAACCGTCAAAAAAAGCCCAATTTTAATACTAATATCTGTCAAAAAAGTGGCCAATTTTTATACAGTGAAAAAATAAATTTGCTCCTAGGCGACATCAATACTTTTTCTCCTAGGAAAAAAAAAGTACCTACTATAGTAATAAAAGATTTGAAACCACTTCTTTTGCTATTAGGGCCACTTCAGGCGGCGTATTTGGTAGTTCTTCACCATTGAAATCGGACATTGCGTTAATAATTGCAGTGCGAATGATGATTTGATTTGACAGATTAAATAATATGTAAAGAGTCATGGCTACCTTATAATTACAGTACAAAATGTCTAGATAATTTTTAAATTAATGATTTTATAATAATTTTCTCGGTTGGAGAAAAAGTAGTATGTGTTATTCCGATTAAAAGTACTTTGTTGGATTCGCAATATTTGCATTAACTTGGCTACGCTGCGCTTCGCCTCGCAAACGCAAACATATTGCTCATCAAACAAAGTGACACTTTTAATCCTAATAACACAATATACTATTTTTTTTCTAATTTTGGCATGTAAAATGTGACTTTTCAAAATCGATTGTAGTTGGCAAACGGCACATTTTACGCAACTGGTGATGTAATGAAAAATATTTCACAACTGGTGATGAAAAGTTCCGAATAAAGCCTACTTGTTTTGATAAAATTCACTAAATTATTAATATCATAAGTTTAAAAAACTCTTTTTTGAGAAGGTTCTTGTAAAAATTAGAAAAAATCTTGTATGCAACATGTTAGGAAATGCTATTTTGTGTAACTCGCGTTATTTTGCAGAACTCGCTGCGCTCGTCCCGCAGAAATCCGCTCGTTACACAAAAAAATGCATTTCCTAACTGGTTGCATAAATAGCTATTACTGTATAAAAATTGTCCACTTTTATGACAGATATTAGTATTAAAATTGAGCTCTTTTTGACGGTTGGAGAAAAAACATTTTATTGAATTTCAATTTCATCCAAAAAATTTCGCGAATAGTGCCTTAAAGGTCTATTACAGTATTATCAAAAAAAAATATATATTTTTAACACTCTCAGACTGCCAGCAAATTAAAAAAAGTAGATTTTTTTAGAAAGTCTATCCAACCATGTTAAAAAATCCCGCAATTTTACAGATCAACTCATTACCAATCGGTTTCAGGTTAGCATCTTCGAAAAACGCAGCATAACTACTTCTATTTTGTATTAAGGCACACTTGATTTGCTTAAGACCACCCGCCAGTAAGTTTATGGAACAATTCTTCATTCAACGTTTGATTTGCATCTTTAGATCGGGTTGATAAAAATATGTAACCTCCAATAAACTCATGCACTACTTTACAATCAGCTGATAAGCAGCTGAACACAATATTGCCTTCTTCGAATTGAACCATCATGTGTTTATGTTCCCAATTTACATTCCACGCTTTCATCGTATTAAATCGCCACGTTTTCTGATGGTCGCCGGTGTTAATATCCATTTTCATCATGCGACTGTAAGTGACTCCGAGTAGTTCCTCCTTTTTCGAGTCCATAAATTTGACGACAAACAGAGTGATCCCGAATTCGGGTAACAATTGCCAAGCTTTGATGTAATTCATTTTCGCATCAAGTAGAGACAGATTCTTCACATTGGCATGAGCTTCCAATATTCTATTGGTGATCTAGAGACAAAAATGGAAACATTGAAATCAAGAGAGTTAATAGCAGAATCTAGTCAAAGTCATTAACATAGAATATATGTGTAAGATAAGTTTGAGCAAATATTACATTTTATTTGGGAAGATTTTTAATTTAAATTTATTGTATTTAATTATATTTATGTTTTTTATTATATTTATTTTTTTAAATCATATTTATCTCTTTTATGGTAAAAATTTGTTTAAATATTTACAAATATTTGATTTTATTAAGATAAGAAAATTTTTATGATGAAAATTATTATAAAAAATTCCAAAAATCCAAAATAGATTGTCATCGAGAAAAGTGCTGAAGAATTTTCCGTGTATAATAAATTATACAATATTTTAGTACTTCATTCTATTATTTATTTATTTTAAAAGTCCTTCACCAATTGTCTTGAAATTATTTGCAACCAGCAATGCATCATAGAGAAAAGAACGCGAGTGATTGACGAGAGCTTAGGAGAGAGTGAGAAAAATATATAATAAACACGCGTATTTATACTTACTGTATTTCGGTTATGCGTTGATGGTTTTTGATGAAAATCATGTCAAAATATTCTGAAAAGATTAATCTGTTTCCTAAAGCTTTTTTTTTCAAAAATAGCGGATAATTAAAAACATATTTGACAAACAAAAATAAATTAACATAATTACCAATAATTAATTAAAATTATTCAAATTTAGTGAGCTTCTTGTCCTAGAGAATTTTTTTCTGAATATTTTGACCTGATTTTCATCAAAAACCATCAACGCATAACCGAAATACCGTAATTATAAATACGCGTGTTTATTATATATTTTTCTCACTCTCTCCTAAGCTCTCGCCAATCATTCGCGCTCTTTTCTCTAGTATGCAATGCTGGTTGCAGACAACTTCGAGGCAGCCGGTGAAGGGTCCGTAATCATTGTAAAGGAAAAACACTATACGAATACATTCTTGAAAAATCTCGATTACTTACTTTTCCTTTCGACTTCTTCAAATATTTCGATGAAATATAATCTCCAACTTGAATATCCAAATCAGAAGGACTGATAGCGGGACCTTCTGATCGGCGTTGTAAATTCAAAAAATCCAAAATTGTTTGTTTTTCAGTTTCGTATGAACTATCTGCCAACGATCGACCCTTTGCGGCTAGTCGACAGCATGCCATCCACCTTGCGTATTGTTGTTCCTACATTTAAGTCAAAGAAAATATTAAATAAATTTTATTTAACAAAAATTAAAATTTAATAAATAAAGCCAATGAAATATTTTTTAAGTAAAATTTTTTAAATGATAGTAAAATGATAAGATTATTTAAAAAAAAGTAATAATTAATGTTACTTACATCATCGCATCGAATATACATTTCTGACATACCAGAAGGACTAGGCACATCCAATTTAATGACATACTTGTTTTGACTTATATTCACATCAGGCGTTACTTCACATCCTTTAAGGCTAATATTCATCACCGCATTTCCGCTGTGCATCATTTCCTCGCGACTTTTGTACATGTACAAATTTAGTTCTCGACAGGTAAACCAGTATTTTTTGTACGCTTTCAACGTAAATCTTTTAGGTCTATAAATAAACAGAAAACCCAATAAAATGTTATCAAACATTTGGGATCAAGAATCAATCAAAAAGGTTTTCACCTCTAACTTACTTTAAGAAGCGCAGATGATCTTTCAGCTCAGGCACCTGGGTGATGTCGTTCGAAGGTGTAAAAATATTAGATCCTTCCAAAGTAGTTTGTAGATTGTTCAGTGCCGCATCAATGTCGTCCTCAACTGGTAGAACCATATTGCTCCCATTTTCAATGCTAATTTGAGGCTGGTTCACTTGTAAATTAATCTGGAGTTGAAGGGCAGCAAACATCAACATTTCTTCTTCTGTACAATCAATTTCTTCGTTCAAGATTTGCCATTTGGCTTGTTCGTATATTTGATTGATTCGAACTGAATCGTATTTTGGATTCAAATCGTAGAATACGTAAAATTTGAAACGCAGACACAATGTATCACGGTCTCTAACGCCTTGCTCCATTATCGAGAGAGAAGAATCCAACCAACTAAACAGATTTTTTTAATTTAGTAACTTTCCATATTTGCCGGCAAAAATACAAGTGACAAGGAAAACGTTTACACTTACCCCACATTCATTCGTGCTTTTTCCACGTTCGACTTTGGCCTGACTAGATTTTTTTTCGCTTCATCGACTGGTGGAGGACTCTGTGCTAAAATGCTGGAATCTATACCATTCGATTGTTCAGAACTGGAATCATTCAGTGGGTTTACGGAGTAACTGCCGTTTAAACCATTATTGAAACCATTGTGTTTCCATGTTCCACTCTAAAAATAAGAGTTTGAATTGAATATTTTTTTTTCTGTATTGTTATTTATTTTATAATTTATTCTTTTATTTTAATAAATGTATATTTTTCTACGTATATATATGTAGAACATCTATTCTTTATCAGATGTCGCGAAATTTGCAGTGAATTTAGATAAGAAAAACTATGTAGATTCGCTAACGACCAGAGCGGCTATATATGTTGCGGTTTCGCCCCCTTATTTCTTTCAAATGTTCAAAATTGTAATTATTGGTCCAATTGAAAAAATTAAAAAGCCTTTGGAGTTAAATGAAAGAGATATAAAAAAATTTAAGATTTTTGTGTTGACACTTACATAGCCAGCAGAAGTGTTGATTGGAGTTGATGCTTGCTGTGATCTTATCGGTGTAACGGGGGCGCACATAAAGGGTGTCCGATCCAAACTGCCTGTACTTCCCACAGGACTACTATTAGCAATAAATGTATTTGTATCTACAGGTAAAGTTCCATTTCTCGGTGTGCCATTCGATTCGTGCGATTTTTTCTTTGGCATATCTTTGTAATTATACTTCAAATGATTGCATTCTATGGGTTTACAAAATGATAATTCCTCAGGATGACGTATAGACAAATCCTTGCAAACATTGACCACGGTGGAAAACGTTGGAATTGAAAAATCGACTCGCATATCCAGATATCGTAAGTCCGGAAGTTGTATTCGTAGATTTTTGTGCATTGGTGTAAAGTGGAGTAGAACATCAGCATGTACGCCGTATTGGTCCAAAGTGAATCGAGTCCTTTTCAACCAAGTGTTGTGCTCAGGCCACCACAGAGCATGATCAGACCAATCCATTGAAATTTCTTTAAACAAAAATTAAACAACATATAACATCTGTTCAAATATGTAGAAATAGGAAGATAAATAGGACTAGCCGCTTTTTGAAGCATAAAACATCCGTAAACATGCATAGATATTATTTTGCAAGACTACAAAGTTCTTACTAAATTAAAATACATTTTGAAGAAAATGACGATTAAAACAGGGTAAAAATTAACCTAAGGGTGAAAGGGTAAAATTTAACTAATCAAGTCGAAAAATATGATTTCCACTCGGATTTTCGTAACCAAAGCATTTTAAAAATGTAAAAAAGTAAAATTTCGGTATTTCAAATTTTTCACTAAAACAATACCGAGAACAATACTTTCTCCACGAGAGAAATAATTTTCATAAAAATTGAAACTGGGGTATTTACCTCCGATAAATACACGATAAAAATCTTATTAATATTAGAATATTTAAAGAGACAGATGTGTATGCTATAATAAGATTTAATCGTCAACAATTTTAATCAATTTATATCGCATGTTTATTTACTTGAATTCATTGTTATGAATTTTTATCACACTATGTATTCATCTGATAAATCAAAAATACGTGACGATAATGTGAATTACCGAAGCTAGAAATTAGTTAATTCGGAAATATTTATCACATCTCCTTGGTTAAGGGTCTTTCACCGGCTGTCTCGAAGTTGTCTGCAAGCAGCAATGCATCATAAACAAAAGAGCGCGAATGATTGGCGAGAGCTTAGGAGAGAAAAATATATAATAAACACGCGTATTTATAATTTTTGCTGAAAATCATGTCGAAATATTCAGAAAAAAATTCTCTAGGGCAAGAAGCCCACTAAATTTGAATTATTTTAATTAATCATTGTTAATTATGTTAATTTATTTTTGTTGTCAAATATGTCTTTAATTGCCCACTATTTTTTAAAATAAAAGCTTTTGGAAACAGATTAATCTTTTCAGAATATTTTGACATGATTTTCATCAAAAACTATCAACGCATAACCGAAATACAGTAATTATAAATACGCATGTTTATTATATATTTTTCTCGCTCTCTCGTAGGCTCTCGCCAATCATTCGCGCTCTTTTCTCTATGATGCAATGCTAGTTGCACACAACTTCGAGAGAGCCGGTGAAGGACCCTTAAGACGGGCGTTTCATAAAGTAGATGATCCACATCACAGATAAAATTTTAGAAAACCGTAATCTGTTGATCAAAAGTAAAACAAATATTTCATACGCAAGGAACTTTAACAGTCAACTTAAACAATATCCATATTGTAAAAAATACTTGTTTAGAAATGTTAGGTGATAATTTGATGCTAATTGGGAGATGTAAATAACTGCTCTTACAAATAAATTAAAAATAATAAAATTGAAATATTGTTGTTATCAATCTAGATACGTACGCAAACTTGTTTTGTAACTTTTGTTTTAATTAGTGCAAAGTTTGGTTTTAAAATTTAGTGGTATATTCTAACATGCTTGTATAAGTTCTTATGCATTTTAAAAACATGATTTGTGATAAATAAATTTTAAACTTCTGAAATCAATAACTAAATAACCACTATTCAATTTCACAAATAAAATACATCACGTTCTTGTCTTATCCATTGTTTTTTGAAAAATAATATTGGATTAATAACTTTTTACCAATTGCAGCTGAATATTACAAAATAAACTTATAATGTAAGTCATCTACTTTGAGAAACGTCCCTCACAAGCACTGTCTAGTTGATATATCTCGAAGGGCATTTTGACTCAAACCCTATCAATAATTTAGAAATGGACTCGGAAATGGATGAAATGTATTTTTGGATGTTTTCTATAAAGAATACAAATAAATTTGGCACTTATTAGACTCATTCGCCTACATAGACGCATCATTAACGAGCAGTACATAGGAACCGCCCGTTAATGATGCGCTACTTTTATAATGAGTTACTCATATTTATTATGAACATTTTATTTAAGTAAACCATGATTCCCATTTAAATATAGAAATGTTTAATATTTGCAACACAATTTATATGATTAGTTTAACTAATTCGTTTTAATAAGTATTGCACAAAATGACAAAAATATTAGAAGTTATATAACATTCGATTATTCAAATCGAATAAGTTATACCTTACCATAAAGTATAAATTTGTACAATATATGAATACTTTTATTGATAAAACATGACAAATATCCGGCCGTTGACTAAAAAGAACCAATGTGTGATGAATTCAAAGATAAAATTACCACAAATTTCCTCTATGAAATAAATAGAACAATACTCGGAAGCATATAATGAATTTAAAGATTGCGAATTAACCCAGATATTAGAGAACTTATTTTTTAAAATCTTGTTTTTTTTAATTATATAGATACTTATACTCAGAGTGGTCCGAAGTTTATCTAACAAACTTTAATGACTGATGGAGGACCTAAAAATAACTCGAAAAATAACTAAAGTTTGGTACATAAACTATGTTCAAAACTCAATGGTTTAGTGTTAAAGTGCTGAGGTTTCAATTTTTCTTTTCATCATTTTAAATACCTTAAGGAAGCAAAATCCCTAAATATATAGGCGCTCTGCTAGATAGCGAATCTACATGGTTTTGCTTATCTAAATTCACTGCAAATTTTGCGACATCTGATAAAGAATAGATGGACCAAGATTTCACGCATAAATTTGCAAATTTATGCGTGAAACGTTGCTTAGCAGCTCAGGAAATTTAACACGGAAAAACAGTTTCAGACACTATTAAGTATCCTAGAAAATATCTAATGATAGATTTAGAGAGAGAACAGATGTAGCAATAAAGAGACACAAAGTTTTTTTTTATCTTTTTTCGCTAATTAGCAAGCGAGTGGTTAATATTTGATCGGAATTTTTTTATTCATATTTTACTTAATTAATCGCTGTTCGAACAAATCTTTCGTCAAAATATAAGTATTTTTTTTTCTTTAATTTTCGGTAGCTTTGGACATTTTCTAGGAGTTATAACAAAGCCGCAAACTGCTTTACCAGTTTTTGAGAATTTTCCAGTCTCGATCTTTCCTAATGTTTTCGGCTAAAGCACGTGACCTATAAGTCAGATCTTGGTCCATCTATTCTTTATCAGATGTCGCAAAATTGGCAGTGAATTTAGATTAGCAAAACTACTCGCAAAACTATGTAGATTCGCTAGCGACCAGAGCGGCTATATATGTAGCGGTTTCGCCCCCTTAAAAGTTTAAACGTTTAAAGACATTAAGGGATCAGACCAACGTAAATCAACGAATAAAGTCAAACCGTTTTCGTTCTGAGCTGTGTGTTCCCAGCTGATTGCGCCTCGACCAAATCAATTGAAGGCCATGTAAACATTTTACCATTAGCGTAGAATATCTTCCAAGCAGCAGCGACACGCCAGTACAAAAATAAAAGATTATATGCATACGACGCTACTGAACGAAAACAAGACGAAAGACATACGTGCATGTAACTTCTTTGTCGTTCATATTGATTGTATTCATAAAATCTGTGAAGTCATGTCGCAGCGCTGGCAGACATACGTTCCTGTTATTGTTAGCATATACTGTAATGCGCTGGCACAGCGTAGCAATAAAAAAGTACGTCTAGCACATTCGATACCAGGGACCACAACGCAAGCAAGTCGACTATATCATCTTCCGATTCATTTTACTAATCTACATTTTCAAAACCGTTAAAATTTGGATAGGCCTATGTTGTTACTTTGTCGGCGTTTGAAGTAAAAATTCTGCAATATTGGGTCACGTAGGAACTAATCATTATTGTAACCCTAAGCTAGATAAATAAAAACATTGTTTCAACAATTAGCAACAGAGGCGATATTCATTCATTAAGTATATTGGGTGGTATATTTATTATTAATAGCTTTGCAACTTATTACACAATCGCCATGTTGATATTTTCAGCTTTAAGCAAACAGAAGGCGCCAATCTAATTAACCATACCAAATGAATGTATTGGTGTTACATCATGCACACCAGAAGTCTCTCTAAAAATACTCAAATCCTCTATATTTACAAAACAAAATAGGACAATTTGAGTAAATAAATATTGGAAGTTGGCAGATGCTACTTAATTCAAATAGAAAATGAACTATTTTCGACTTTGCATCATCTGATTGTAAATGAAGCTCCAAGTTTGCCAGTTCAAGTTTGCCAAGTTCCTTAAATTTAAATTGAATTTAATTTAACTGTATTATCCGTTAAAAAAACTGCTATTACGAGTATATTAACATCACACGAGTCATAAACGAGTTAAGTTTCGATAATTCAGCCAATATTCGAGATACTCGCTTTATGACCCTTCAGTGTTGTCAAGAATCAATTGACGATTTTTTTCTGGAGACCTCGCTACTCACTAGGAGGATAAGTACACTGAATAGTAAACTAAAGATATCAAATAACGAGTCTGTTGGAGGGGTCTACCGAACCCAAATGTACTTTCCGGCCCCTTCACCATTTGTACTGCAACCGCTGTGGTAGTTTCAAAGGTTGAGAAAAAACTCCTATCTTATCGGTTTAAAACCTTTAAGGCTAATTTTATAGAGCGTAGCATTTTCTACAAATTTTATGTAAATCCACGTGAAAAACTATTTACTGTAGCCCCATTACTGTCAAAGTTAAAAATGAGATGTTAAAAATAGGAAAACTTGAGGAAAACGTTAGTAAGTGCGACACGGGTACGAAGCGTTGCAAATTGTTTGTAAAGTAAGAATCTTTGACAACATATAAGTTTGGCAATATTGGTTCTACAGTAAAAAATCTCTAATAAAAAATCCCAGGGACGTTGATAATTACGAAATAATTCAGGACAGTTTTCGAAAGCACATTGCTGGATAACAGCCCGACGCCGTAGGCGGAGAGCTGTTATCGGCCAGCAATGTGCTTGAGAGAACTCTCTTGAATTATAAGTATTTATCAATGTTCGAGGAGTATTCCCTTAGAAACTTTTTTTAAATTTTTATAATTTGAATTAAGAAACTATCAAAATGTTAAAGTTAACTTGATTTTATTCGAACATATTAAAGCCCAATGTACAGATTCTATTTCCAGTCACGTGTATTGAAATGACCAATCAGAATTTCAGGGATTTTTTCAATTTGATAACTATCCATGGGATGTTATAAGTCCAAGTTTAATCCGATAAGAAAGATGTTTTGCATAGAAAACTCACCACTTGAAACCATCATAACGGTTGGAGTACAAGGCATAGGGAGGTGAAAAACTACATTTATATTCTTTTTAATGTACCGAACAAGATTTCGAGTCTTATCCCTAAAAAGCAATAATATTTATTCGAGTATTTATTGTTATTTTTTATTGGGATTTCGGCGTTCTGTCCTTTTTATGGGGACCAGGGAGTAAATTTCTCCATTTCGCCCGTCAATACAAACATTTAAGATCTCTCTGGACGCCACAGAAGAACCTTATTCCTCAGCGGGATTTGAACTCGCGACCCTCGGCTGCGAGGTAATGTTAGCTAACGCTCGTCCACTGTGGTCGGCATCAATAATGTACTAATACTATGATACTACTATTACTACTGTAATTAACTTCTTTAATGATCACTAAAATAAGAATTATATTATTGAAATTATCATTTTCTCGCATTAGCTGTCAAAAACTCGAAACCTTAGGCAAATTAGACCGTAGATCTTGAAAATTAATGGTACGAAGTCTCAATTGCTTGATTGGCAATTTTTAAAGCAAAATGTCACATGCAGTCTGGGAACGCTACACCTCCTTGTGCCTGTATGAAAGAAATATTTTATTTGTCCTAGATTTTAATAATTATTTATGCTTGTTGAAACAAATATACTAAAGCCAGCACCACATGACAATAAAGCTCTATATTTATAATTATAGATTCTGCCCGACCGCGGCCCGCGCCCGGCTTCGCACGAGTACTTATTACTTTTGCTAAACTATACGGAAATGCATTTCCAGATTTTTATTGCTTCTCTCGTAGAGAAGCAATAAATCATTTAATACAACCAAATTTTAATACCATATTTACTAATTTCCGTCAATGATGATGGTCTGTTAATTTCTTTATTCACAATCGTTATTGTAATGTTGTGATTACCAACGATTTAGAGGTCGGGAAGTTGAACATTACATACCTAGGTTCGTAATACTGTCAAATAATAAATATGATTGTTTGACACTTGCAACAGTACAATTTACACAAGTATTTAATGTATTTCGCTATTTCCACACTTTTAATTACATTTAAAGATTAATCTAGTCCAACAGCACAACAAATTAATGAACTATCGTAAAAAACAACACGCAACACTGTATTTTTGTTTTGAACTGGAGTTTTGACAACTGCAATTTCACTCCAGATTTGCTGATCGAAGAGTGCATTTCCACCACGGTCGAAAATGTGTTTTTATTCATACATTTTTAATTATTTTTTTGATTATAAATTGTTCGATTGTGAATAAAATAGTATACATACCTCGGTGGGAATTTCATTACAGCCTCGCGCTTATATCTGACCTCGAGGCTTCGCCTCTCGGTCAGATATTAGCCCTCGGCTGTAATGAATATCATTCCCAACTCGGTTGTAATATACTATTAATGCATTTAATCTTGACAATAACTGCACAAATTACAAATAAATCTGGACTTTTTCTACTAGCCACCTAAACATCATAGTTTTAATGAAAAATATTTATAATCCTTAAAGACCTGCGCACAATCAACCAAAAACATGCCACCTATCGCCGAATCCGAGGCCAAATCGGTGAAGACACTTAATCTTCTAAAGTTGTCAACCGATTTTGACTAGAATTTGAACATAGCTTTCGTTTATCTCCAAGTAAACCATTTTCCCGCCATTTTTATCTCAATACAAATCCAAGTTTACCATTTCATATTACATTATTATCGGGATTATTATGGTACATACATTAATATTTCAAAGTCAGTATCACACCTAAAAAAGCGTTGTTCACAAGCAGCAACGATACATTCGATCATATGCAAATACAATAAAATATCAACTAAGTGGTAGGCGTTTTAAACCATTCATAATTATTAATTATACGTTTTGAACAAGTGTTTATTTGTTCTAATGTGTAGGTAGTCGAAAGGAGTTCGAAAAGGAAAGATCTCTAATGCAGAAAGTGGGTGTTAGTAATGTCCATAAATGGAATGACACAGAGTAATCGTTGCATTAAGCAACATTCAATAAAATATGCTTAAACACTTTCACTATTGATAGTTGGCGGTAATATACCACAATAAATTGAGTAAACAAAACCGAGAGCAAAGTACTTCGCTGTTTAAACAGCGTGTACTTCGGCCATACCGTTTTGTCTCTTTTTCTCGGACAAACCGAGAATAGTATATTATATTACAAAGCATAGAAAGCGATCTTTTCGTGTTATGCCAGAATTGTCAGCAGAGGCTTGCAATTTGGCGAAACACAAAAAGTAGCGTTCTATGCTGAGTAATATATGCGAATTTTCCTTCAAGCTCAATAAAATAAAGAATATCTAGTCACATGGAAAATCGCAACATAATTATACTAGTATAATTACTTCTTTCGTAGAGGAAGTATTGTAATCGTGAAATTTTTTATTTCCAAATTACACTTTTTTTTTACTTTTTAAAATACGTAGATTACGAAAATCACTCGGAAAATCATATTCACTTATTTCCGTGTGTCGGTCTGTTCGTTTCTTTAAATCACTATATTTCGGAAGCCACTGACCCGATTAAAACAAAATTTGCGTCCTTTTTTTCTACCTGCCCATAGATGATATCGAAGAAAAAGTTTATAAAATTCTCAAAGACCTGCGCATTATAAGCGAAAAACATGCCAAAAATTGCCAAATCGATGACTCGACTTAATCTTCTAAAGTTACAGACCGATTTCAAGCAAATATTGAACATATGTTTCGTACATACCCCCAGGTGGTAAATGCTTTTAAAAAATGTGGAGTTTTTTGAAGGGTTGAATTTTCATGAAGAGTTGAAGGATCAAAAAGTTGTAAAAAGGCATAATTTGTAACGTGAATACCTGCCAGGAGAAATATTTGATTTTAACCAATTTTGGAATACATATTAGGGATACATTGAAGCAAATGCTAGTAAAAGTTTCATCCCCTAAAAATAAGCCCTTGTGGCCTGTTTGTCCTTTAAATTAATTGTTCAAAAATTGACGGAGTTTTGATTCTTATATGTCAGCATAACACACCATTTTCCATCAGTTATTTTATATATATTTACACAATGAATGATTACAATTATTACCGATCCATATTGAACCATATGGATCAGATTTTCTTCATATTAGATTTCTACTATACATTTAAAACAGATTTACGAATAATCTAGTTCCTATAATAATAATCTAATCTAATCTATAGTTCCTAGGGGCTATTTCAATCGTTTTATCAATGCTTCCTTTAATAAATAACAAATTAAGCTTTAATCAAGCAACCGATTGTCATCTGATTATTAACTAATATTTAATATTTTTTGTTTTAATCTAAAATTGCAAAAAATGGTGTATACAACACGAGCAAAATTAGTTATTAGTTGTTTTCACAAGTCGTAAATTTGTTTTGTCCAACGAGGCGTCAGCTGAGTTGGACAATACGACGAGTGAAATAATAACTTATATTTTGCTACTTCTTATATAAATAACTATTATTTTATTACTAATACAACAATGTTCAACTTCTGCGTTGTGAATTTGGTAGCGAAATATAGATATTCATATTATTGCATGCTTGAAGAAAAAAGATTTTTTTCCAAAAAGTTGTTCAGATCGTCAGCACACCAAATAAATCTTAACAAAATCCCGAGATTATTTATCTAAATGACCTTTTTAAATGCATAACAATTATCTTGTTGGGAAGGTGATTCTTCTTGAAACTCCATGAATTCGGAGAAGGTGTACTGAAGTACGAGTGAAAGTCAATTGTTCAAAAGGCAACAATACTTTTAATATGTTCGACGCGTTTCGAGCTACAAGCTCATCATCAGGAAACAATTCTAAAAATTAATAAAGCATAAGAGAGAAAATTTACAATGTTTAAATTTAACGAGTGGAAAATTCCATTACTTACAACGATTGTTAAATTACAAAAAGGTAAATAAGAAGATTATTTGAACAATTGACTTTCACTCGTACTTCAGTACACCTTCTCCGAATTATCTTGTTGCCTACTTTTGTAGTGAAAAAATAAATATCGATCCGCATACCAAAATGCTGCAAACGCGGAATTTAGCCCGTAAATATTCTAGTCAATAAAAAAGAGAATGACCTACAATTCTGGTACAATATAAAAGGTCTCATAAATGGCACAATAAGTCGCCGCTCGCATGATTAATTTCTTTAATTGTTTAGTTAGACAATCCTTTAGGATGGAACTCGGGATATAGTCGTCATGGTCAAGTAGGTAGCCTAGACAAGCCCAAGAGTAAGTAACCAGCGACCTTGCTATATTAATCCGTTACATCATCAAACTGCAGCAAAACAAGTACAAGTCCATCTAAGGACATGCTCTGCTATTTGTTAAAAGCTTTCTACAAGCAGGTAAAAATTCTCGTAAAAATTACATATTCCTGTTCCTATTTTATTTGTTTATATTGTTGTTAAATGACGCCATACGTCACACGGGCCCGCCAATAAAAACAGCCTTACTGCCTTAAAACAAACGCCTACTTAAAGATCAGTTTACAAATTTCCATTTATAGATGATGACGAGAATCAGAATTTCTCTCAATCGCCAAACTGAAAGCATTGCGGTTAATATTAACATTCTGACTGGTGCATTAATGTAGAATGTAATTCGAAAACATTGGCAGGAAAGTTCGCAACAGGTGCAACTTTGTTGAACTGTAAAAATGCAGCGTACAAACCTAAATCCTCGACGAGCTTGAACATGACACCGCCAATGTGGACATCGCCTTTGACACGAATTAAACGTTCCGTTTGCAAATCCGTGACATGTACCCGCAAATTCCACGAGCCATCGCCAACAACATGTCCATTGGCGATCATTTTGCTGCAGATACTTTCTTATTGTATTCGAATCCAACACTAATTGTAAAACACTGCTATGTTGAACACAAACGTACACAAACACATTTTTTCACAGAACGGTTTTGGTAAATAATCGTGTAAATAGACAAACTTCTGGCAACCTAGTGCGTGCTATCAATCAAAGCGAACAAATGAAAAATGAATGCAAATGTACTGTCGAGTAGTTGTGTAATCTGCACTGAAGATGGCGCCGTCCGATAAACAAGCATATTTTGTTATGATATTTGGTTTAAGACATACAGGGTGGCACAGAACATTTTTTTACACGGTTTTATTG
This sequence comes from Cryptophagus acutangulus, assembly GCA_963556235.1. Lineage (NCBI taxonomy): Eukaryota > Metazoa > Arthropoda > Insecta > Coleoptera > Cryptophagidae > Cryptophagus > Cryptophagus acutangulus. The sequence goes on along the minus strand of OY744565.1, from coordinate 3,591,931 downwards.
GATTGTAAGTAAATTTGACAGATTCGATCAAATTATGTTGTTCGATTAATGAGTTGCTCAGAGCGGCTCACTTGTCGAACGCAGCCACTGACGTCAGTATGCTATTTCGCCGCTCGGGCTCGGGCGCTCTCGCTTGGCAAATGTCAACAATAATCGGTGTTGTTGTTTTGGTTGAATTTTTAAATCGCAATCTATGCACACAACTGTGTTTTTTGTGATAAATTGACAATAATAATATGGGAAGAGAGTGTTTGTTGTGCCCTTCAGGCAGCAAAAAAAATAAAAATGAAAAGTCGGAAGTGACTCTTCATAAGTAAGTTGTTGAAAATTTACTTTTGCGAAACATGTATTTGTACTTATTCAATAATTATTAAGGTTTCCTAATGATGGAACACTGCGCGACAAATGGTGTGAGGCCTGTGCATTATCGAATGATCCGAATGTGAACGATTTATCCAACGTTAAAATTTGTTCGCTACACTTTAGGGCTGTCGATTACGATGAACCAAAAGCCAAGTTATTTGGAGGAAGATTGGTATTGAAAAGAAACGCAGTGCCATCAATATCAATGCCGTATCGGCCACGCAGTGCCATCAATATCAGTGCCACATCCGCTGATGTGACATGCAAAACCGATGAGGCTTCAAGTGAAGACGAAAATCACAATTTAATTAATAATTCTGAGTTCGTTGAACCGCCGTATGTAGAATTGGCTAACACTGCGGACTCGCCTGTAAAAATACACAGTAAAATTTATTATCAAATGTTTTGTCGATTTTTTTATTGACGTTATTATATTTTCAGATGAGCCAGAGGAGACTGAAGTTTGTCGAACTCCTACGAAACGAACTATGCCCCTATCAATTTCTGAAATTAAAACACCTGATATGGCATGCCCCAAAAGAGCGCGAAGAGTTTTATCTTTAATAAAACGAATTGACTCCGCCAAATCTTCGCAAATTAAAAGCTTACAAAATAAGCAAAGATATCTCATGACGCGCATTGTTTCTTTACAAGGCGAGATCGATGCTTTAAATACACAAGGAAGACACGAAGAAAACACGTTAATGGCAGATTAGTTTAAAAATAAGCGAATTATTAAAACATTTTCAATTCGATAAAAGAAGCTTATTTAAAGAATATTGATTCGCGCGCTCAAAATATGGCTAAGTTGTTAACAACGTTGCTGGAGCTCATTAAACCATTTATATTTTGGCAGAAAATATTATAAATAAAGGTAACAAATACACAATATTAATTTAAATCTAATAACACAGTAATTTCTTTTTTTAAACCTCGATAGATGTCGCCAGTTGGAATAACTACAAGGAAGTCGCCAGTTGGAATAACTACATAACTAATAGGTATAAAGCTACAATTATTACAGAATTTTCAATACTTTTTTCAAATTATTTTTTGCATCATTAGCAAATTATTTGATATTGGTATTGAAATTTCCGAAATAATTATATCTTCATATTTGTATTGTTTCTATCACTGTTTTGTAGTCCAATGCAATTAATTATTAAGTAAATGTGTCAATATTATTTAAAGGTATTTTTTGCAAATTTAGTTAAGGCTCCCTTAGTCGAGTTTTTGCAACCAGTGCACCAAAAAAATTTAATCAGAAATAAATTTATATTAGCGTTTGTCGATCTTTTGTTATCAAAGCATGTTAAAAAAATAAAGATATACTTAGTGCGCACTAGTGCAACCTATTGAAAATCTCCATTATAGTTTATCGCGTGCAGGAGCTAGGAATTTCCATTTCGCTAAAAAATCATCATATTCACTTTTATTTTTTGTCCGATTTTGATGTGTGATATATCAATGGGTTTAGAGAAGTTTGCAGGCCAACTTTCTTTCTAAAATATAATATAGCTTGCAGCAGTTCTATATACGCGGTTGCATATGACAAGTTTTAAAAAAGACGGCCGCAAACCAAAAAAAATGTTTAAAATTCTTGTACTAATTTAAATTTTTATTAAGCAAAAATACAATTTTTGCAAGCCAAATTTCCATCTAAGAAATAATATAGCTTGCAACAGTCTTATATACGAGATTGCATGTATTAAGTTTTAAAAAAGACGGTTGCAAACCGAAAAAAATGTTTAAAATTCTCGTACTAATTAAAATTTTTATTAACCAAAAATACGATTTTTGTAGGCCAAATTTCTTTCTAAAAAATAATATAGCTTGCAGCAGTTTTATATACGCGGTGGCATATGACAACTTTTAAAAAAGATAAGATAAGATCTGTGCCTTAAGTAAAGAAAGACTGAATATTAATTACTGTGAATTGTAATTATTATTTAAATAATACGATATTTATGAAATATTTACAAGTAATATATTAAAAAATAAATTAAATATTACAACTTTTGTGATTAAATACATATTGCTTGTGTACTATACATATTATATCAAGTTAATACTTATTTTCTTTGCGGGAATCTAAAATTTGTTAACCAACAACAAACGTGATAAATTTGCCCTCTGGTGTCCAAATTTGCAACTGGCATTTTAACGGATAATATTTCATAGGTTTTTAATCTCTCGATAGCCCGTTCCACGTTCAGTCTCTCATTGGCCAACATTCCATATATTTCAACTTGTTCCGAGGTACATTGTGACCCATTAATTCTGAATACTGGAATATCCAATTCCAAATTAATGCCACTGAATATGTCCACTACATTGAAAGCTTTGTTCGCCAAAATGGTATCCCCTCTATGAATTTTACCATTTTCAACCTTTTCTTTCAAAATATCTACAAATCCACTTTCTTTAAGAATAGCTTGATCTGATATGGATCCACTAAACAATGGGGATGCGTAGATTATGGCTCCATTGGGACTGGTCATTATTAAGGATTTAACTGTCGTTCCTTCATAATTTGGCTCGCTTTGTCTTGCAGGCGGTTTTTGAACCAAAAATTCAGTACAGTTAATTCTGCCAATTACGTTTGGATATTTTTCTTGTAGACTAACAGATGCACCATTCATTAATTTGTCCCTATCAGACCAAGTATTTAGAGAGCCCAATCTCAAATATAAAAGATTTAGCCACACCAGAAACAGCTTTTCAGCTGTTTCTGTAGAAATGCCGAATAAATCGCCTAAAGTTTCTAACGACATCCCTCTTCTTAATCGTATAAGTGCTAAGAAAAACTGATCCTGCGGCGGCAATGGGCTTCCAATTGAATGTATTTTGTCTTGTTCTCTTGATGTGGAGTTAAATAACCTCACCAGGTCTTTTGTATCGCCAGAAGGCAAAACAAAACGAAATATGCCCTTTAATATTTCGAATTTTTGAAATCCGGTGTAAAAAAATATTTTTCCATCATCTTTAGCAAATCGATTCAATGTGAATATAGGTTTTGACGCAGCTAATTCTGTTAACCGACAATTTTCCTTTATCAAGTGTTGCACTTCCTTTTCTAAAATATTTATGGTTCTTGTCATAGATCTTTCGTTGTCCGTTGGTACATTAACATCCGATATATCAAACTCCAGTTTCACTGATTTAGATTCAAATTGATCGTCATCTATAGCAGATTCGTTTGACTCATTTTCTTGCTGATGAAAATCAAGAAAATTCTGTAAATCAATTTTAATATTCAGTGCTTAATTCTCATCATTATGGAATTAAATTACTTTTAACGTAGGAGTGTTGCGGCTAGCCTCTTCTATCTTATTTTGTGCTACTTCTGGTTGAAGTATAGTAGTATTGCTGCTCTCGATACAATCTTCTGTCCATGACATTTCCGTGTTTATTTTCGTTTGTAAAACCTATGAGACAATAAGTTAATTAATAATTCATGTTGCAAGTAACTAAATAAATTGTACCTCCTCAGGCAGCATAGTAAATCGTTTAGGCGTCCCTTCATTAATTACAACAATTTTATTTGGTGGACTTTGCTGGCGATTAGTCAGCTGATGCTTAACAAAAATACGGTTTTTGTTAACTATGTGACCAAAATATTCTATTATCCTTTTTTATATTAAGGGTCGTTTACCGGCTGTCTCAAAGTTGTCTGCAACCAGCATTGCATCATAAAGAAAAGAGCGCGAATGATTGGCGAGAGCTTAGGAGAGAGTGAGAAAAATATATAATAAACACGCATATTTATAATTACTGTATTTCGGTTATACATTGATAGTTTTAGATAAAAATCATGTCAAAATATTCAGAAAAAAAATCTCTCGGGCAAGAAGCTCACTAAATTTGAATAATTTTAATTAATCATTGTTAATTATGTTAATTTATTTTTGTTTGTCAAAAATATGTCTTTAATTATCCACTTAAAAAAAAGCTTTAGAAAACAGATTAATCTTTTCAGAATATTTTGACGTGATTTTCATCAAAAACCATCAACGCATAACCGAAATACACTAATTATAAATACGCGTGTTTATTATATATTTTTCTCACTCTCTCACAAGCTCTCGCCAATCATTCGCGCTCTTTTCTCTCGGATGCAATGCTGGTTGCAGACAACTTCGAGACGGCCGGTAAATGACCCTTAATTATGATCGTTATGGAATTAAATTACTTTTAACGTAGGACTGTTGCGTGTAGCCTCTTTTATCTCATTTGGTACTATTTCTGGTTGAAATGTACTCTCGATTGTAGTATTGCTGCTCTGGATGCGATCTTCGGTCCGTGACATTTCAGTGTTTATTTTTGTTTGCAAAACCTATGAGACAATATGTGAATAATAATTCATGTTGCAAGTAACTAAATAAATTGTACCTCCCCAGGCAGTATGGTAAATCGTTTAAGCGTGCCTTGAGTAATCACAACAATTTTATTTGGTGGACTTTGCTGGCGATTAGTTAGCTGCAGGTTTGAAAAAAAAAACGGTTTTTGTTAACTATGTGACTAAAATATTCAATTATGCTTTTTTTATATTCAGGGATGAGTTCAGTAAATATAGCACATCCATGTACTAAGGCTTGCAAAAAAGTAGTACACGTGTATATTAAGTTGCCTAACTTATTTCTTAATGATATAGATATAAAAAGTAATGATATAGAATGATATAATTATGTGTTAGTGAAAATATAAATTTTACATGTATTCCCATCTATTTTTATCGAGATTTTTATATTTCGGAACTAAAAGAGCCTAACTCACATTGAGTTTTTTTGCAAGACTTAGTTCTAAGGTTTGCAAAAAGAAAGTAGTACAAGCAAATAGTTATTTATGTTATAAGGATCGCAATAGCAATCATTATGGTACCAGTCGTGAAGATTATCAGACGAGGCGCTAGCCGACTCTGATAACACGACATGGACCATAATGATTGATTACGATCCGAATAACATACAACAATTTATCTGCTAGTGTATATTAAGAAAGCAATTCAAAATAAATTAATATTGCAAGCAAGTATTGCAAAGCAAGCAAGCAAGTGCGTATTCTTTAACAATTCCCTAGCAACCAATAAAATAAGAATTTAAAGAATATTTCAGTCGGGTGATTTGTACGGTAATTTTTAAATAGAAATGAGCGATTTAGAAGAAAGTTGATATAGAAGAATCCGCAAAAAATGTTATTTAATACTTACTACCTGAAAAATGTATAACTCGCAAAGTAATAACATTTCTACTGTTTAGACACCCGCGGCGGTTTCTGGTATCAATTTGTCGAATTGCACTAATTCTACTATTAATGTATATAATAGTCGTTGATTTTTGTATTCTCCTTTAATATATTTTTAATTTTAAGTGATTTGATTTTTTAGTAATGATTTTGATTGAGTCTCATTAGAGTACTGGGACTCTAATCAAAATCCATTAAAGTCCTCTAAATTCATAAGAGTCTTGGATCTCAAAATGCATGTCATTTTGACATTAAGGGGGCGAAACCGCTACATATATAGCCGCTCTGGTCGCTAGCAAATCTACATAGTTTTGCTTATCTAAATTCACTGCAAATTTCGCGACATCTGATAAAGAATAGAAGGACGAAGATCTGACTAATTTGTCACGTGCTTTAGCAGAAAACATTAGGAAAGATCGACAAATGTGGAAAATGTTCAAAAACTGGTAAATCAGTTTGCGTCTTTGTTATAACCCTTAGAAAATTTCCAAAGGTACCGAAAATTAGAGAAAAAAAATACTTATATTTTGACGAAAGATTTGTTCAAATATCCATTAATTAAGTAAAATAAGTATAAAAACCTCGATCAAATATTAAGCACTCGCTTGCTAATTAGCAGAAAAAGATAAAAAAACCTTTTTGTCCATTTATTGCTACATCTTTTCTCTCTCTACATCTGCCATTAGATATTTTCTAGGATAATTAATAGTGTCTGAAACTGTTTATTTCTAATACTATTTTAGAATAATAACATTCTTGAACTAATTTTAATTTGAGAATGTACTCATTCTGCAACAAGTGCAAGATTATTTATTCCGCGTTAAATTTCCTGAGCTGCTAAGCAACGTTTCACGCATAAATTTGCAAATTTATGAATGAAATCGTGGTCTATCTATTCTTTATCAGATGTCGCGAAATTTGCAGTGAATTTAGATAAGCAAAACTATGTGATTCGCTAGCGACCAGAGCGGCTATATATGTAGCGTTTTCGCCGCCCTTAAAATTGATACTCATAATACTGTCATTGTGACACACTCACACACTAGCAGATAAATTTATGTATAGTCAGGCTTTTAGTTCCGAAATATACAAATAGATGGCAACATATGTAAAATTAATTTTTTTACTAACTATTAATTATATCATTAGTTTTTATATCTATATCATTCTCTATCAAACAAAATCGGCTTGACTAGTTTCTTAAAGTGAATTTCGATATGCACAGAATACTCGTATCGACATTACATTTTTACCATAACTAAAAAGTCAGTAGACTATATCTACTGGACGTGCTATATTTTTTACTGAATTCGTCCCCTTAAAGAGTAGCATGTCAACAAATGAAATTTACCATGCTATCAGATGTTGAAGCAGTATTTGTCACAATTTTAGCTGGTAGCATTGGTAAGAAGTTTGAAGGCACCGCTATTTTTTTCAGTCTCCTTACATTTCCACCAAAAATTAAATCTGACGGTTTGAAATGTCTTGAACATACCTTAAAACAAAACAAACATTAATGCAATAGTACTTGTAAATAAACAAAATGTTTCTTATCGTACTCTGATACGATTTCCCTTCTCTGGATGGTAACCGAGTTTTATAGCTTCAGCCCATCGTGCTCGCAGTGTACAATCATTTGGAAAATTGAAAAAAGAAGTTCCACTATCCTTTCTGGCAAGACTCCGACATGTCGGAACACAACACATTTGAGGCATTACTCAATCAAAAATGTTCACTGAACAATAGTTTGTTTACCATTTAAATATTACTATTACTGCACAAGCTTTAAACGTACAAGAAAACATTTAATTTATAGGTTAGGAAGAACGTGACCTTGAAAAGCTTGTGGAAAGCGGCAAGGGCGTATCTTAAAAGCTGTACGTTTCACTAAATTTAATTTAGTTTTGAGTTTCATAAGAAAATTGAGTTAGTTAATGATGTATATCAATAGATTTGTAACTTTAAACCATGCACCTTGAACTGTACTTGTGGTGTTATATGAAAAAATTTGAACATGCAACTTAAACCTTTCAAAAGTTATGAGAACGTCTATGGAATTATATTAAATCCCATAGGCTTGTCCAATCACGTCAGTAAGCAAGAGCACTGGAGGAAAAATTTAGGAAATCTATGGTATATGTAAAAACCCGAGGAAATACTTAAGCTAAAATGTTTCAGAACCCCATCTACTAGTTTTCTCTTACAAATTAAGGGTCCTCCAACCGCTGTCTCAAAGTTGTCTGCAACCACCATTGCATCATAGAGAAAAGAGCGCGAATGTTTGGCGAGAGCTTAGGAGAGAGTGAGAAAAATATATAATAAACATGCGTATTTATAATTACTGTATTTCGGTTATGCGTTGATGGTTTTTGATGAAAATCATGTCAAAATGGTCAGAAAAAAATTCTATAGGGCACGAAGCTCACTAAATTTGCATAATTTTAATTAATAATGTTAATTTATTTTTGATTGTCAAATATGTCTTTAATTATCCACTATTTAAAAAAAAAGCTTGGGGGAACAGATTATTCTTTTCAGAATATTTTGACATAATTTTTATTAAAAACTATCAACGCATAACCGAAATACAATAATTATAAATAAGCGTGTTGAAAAATGCTTCAACGTCAACTTTTTTTTTGATATTTGAAAACCTCAATTTCAAAAAGTAAACAATATATGCAATCATCGATATATTTAAAAGATTAGGCGCTTTCAGCAGATTTTGCGTTTTTAGCTTTAAGTGTCCTCCAATCGTTGTGTCGAAATTGTCTGCAACAAACATTGCATAATAAAGAAAAGAACGCGAATGATTGGCGAGAGCTTAGGAGAGATTGGGAAAAATATTTATAAGCACTGTATTTCGGTTATGCGTTGATGGTTTTTGATAAAAATTATGTCAAAATATTCTGAAAAGATTAATTTGTTTCCTAAAAGGTTTTTTTTTAAATAGTGAATAATTTAAGACATATTTGACAAACAAAATAAATTAACATAATTAACAATGATTAATTAAGAGTAAAATTATTAAAATTTAATTTTTTTTTTAAATTATTAAAATTTATTTTAAAATAGATTTTTTTTTTTTGAATATTTTTACATGATTTTCATCAAAAACTATCAACGCATAACTGAAATACGCTAATTATAAAGACGCGTGTTTATTATATATTTCTCTCCCTCTCTCGTAAGCTCTCGCCCATCATTCGCGCTCTTTTCTCTATGATGCAATGTTGGTTGCAGACTACTTTGAGACAGCGGTTGGAGGACCCTTAATGTCGACATAATGTTTTAGACATACTTCTGATGAAAATTTTCTTCCAGGGTCCTGACTTACTGATGTGACTTAATTCATTACAAGTATTAATTGTGCAATTTAGTGTAGCTTATAAGTAATAACTCTATTTTTAATGTTAAATTTGAACCGTAAAATAAAGAAAAAGATACGTCTATAGAATTACCGTCATCACACAACGTTTTCAAGGTCATGTCACTCCCTTATATAGCATAAATTATGGCAAATATAATAAATACGAGTCTTTGAAAAAGAATTTCGTTTAAAAATGTAAGCATTATCACAGATAAGGTTATATACAGATGTGCCATCGTATAGGGCAAAGTGTTTCGCATTTTTGATATTGCCAACGCCCGACCAGAGAGGGCTTTTTTTAGTACAACGTCGGCCACGGAGGGGCGCTGTTCCTGTTGAATGGAATGTCTATCCTATGGTAGATGGCGTTGCAAAATAATATAATACTCTAATAACGTAATATGAAATCATCGTCATATGGCCCAAACCACACCCAACCAACAATTACAACAGTTGCAACCCCACGTCCAGACACAGTTTCTAAAACCATCCGTTAAATTATAATGTGATTACAGTTTTCTTTCAAAACAAAATTAAATAAACTATGATGTAGGCAATATAACAGGCATACTCCTAGATGTAGGCAATATAAAATACACGCGGGTTGAGGGGAACTGAATAGGTAGCGAAACAAATAACATCGTTGAACAGCCTATCTGTATACTTATCTGTGGCATTATGCAGACAATTTTCGAACAAGATAAATTTGAGTACGCCACTGGCAAACTGCTAATGTGCGCCATCTGGTTGAGAAACATATGAAAGTTAGTCACCAGGGTCCGTAATCTTTAACGTAGAATTTCATTTAGTGTTAGAGTGGGGGACCTTACTTCATAGAGGCAACACTTGCCCCGCCACTTTCGCTTCTTCTTGTATTATCTCTGGAATTACAGGTACCTCTTGTATATAATCTATGTTCATTTTATTCTAACCTTATTCGTTTAATGACATTCGCCTTGTGCTTATCATTAATCAGAGTTTTTTCCAAGTGTTTGTATATTTTCATAGTGTCTGTGTTTTTGTATATTTTCCGAAAATGGGATTTAAGTGTTGTGTACCAAATTGCAATAACAATTACCGTTCCAACATGATTATGCATTCAATGCCAAGAAACAATGATGTAAGTTAAAAATATAAATAAATTGTAATGTTATTAAAGAAATACTCTATTTCAGTTGTTAAGTAAATGGTGTAATGCTGTTGGAAGAATAGATCTCCTAGAAAAAGCTGTGGAACAACGGAAGAATATTTTGATTGCGGATGAAGACATGTTCGAAATATCGAAGAACCGATTTATATTTATTTAGTGTTGTATTTATTATTTATTTATAATAAATATATTTATTATATTATATTATGTATATTATTTGCAGCAAAAGTAAGTGTTATTTCTAAATTTTAAACTTAATTTTATTAGTATAATATTGATAGTAATAAAATTAATATTTACTTTAGAGTAAGAAAATATTAATTTTATTAGCTTCAATATTATACTAATAAAATTAAATTTAAAATTTAGAAATAACATTTATTTTTGCAAAAAACCCATTAATTCAAATTTTCCTCCAAAAAAACAATTTGAATTACCCGCCAAAACGTACGCTAGTGGCTCCAGCACTGAAGTGTTGCCTCTATGAAGCTAAGCAACTCTTAGTGACGTATGGTAGTAAGAGATAGCTATCTACATCTTCTCTAATCTATGTTAGTCACTTCTGTCTAGCCACCATTTTGTTTATGTTTACTTTCGGGCAATAAAAGTCAATAATGTTATTAATCTATAAATATGTATTGGTCAAATATCTAATCGGTATATTGGTGAAGCCGACAGCAGTGCATCGCAATAAACATTCACATTCACAAAGTTTACGTTCAAAGTTTCACTATGGAAGGACTTCAAATTCAACTGGACAACCGGCGGACTCAGCTCGCCGCCTTTCAACACCAGCAGCAGCTACAAGGTAATATGGAAGTTAATTGCGTGGCAATTAAGCTGCTTCCCTTTTGGTGAGACAAAGCCTGTAGTTTGGTTTGCCCAAGCCGAACCACAATTCACTCTGGCCAACATAACCTTGAACAACATAACCATGTTTTGGCACATTACGAAAACCGTTTTGCATCCGAAGTTGACCATATTATCATCAATCTTTCATCGGTCGATCAATATGAGCGTCTTCTATAAACCGAACTCATTAGACGCTCATCACTCTCGGATGAAAAAACGTCTGACAGCTTCTTCTGACAGAAGAATTAGGCGAACGAAAACTATCGCAGGTTTTACAAGACACACTACTCCGCCTGATTTGGTTGCAGCGTCTACCTGCTAACATCCAAGCAATCCTACAAGCCCAGTCAATTTTGCCACTGATCAGATTTCAGATCTAGCTGGTCGCATAATGGAAGTATTTCTGCTGATTTTGTCTGTTTTCGTTGATTCTGCAGCTCACCTGCTACAGAATTGTCTGCACTTATTCAACGAATAGATGATTTGTCCCGGCAAGTTGCCGCTTTACAAACTCAACGAGATAACTAGATCTCGTTGCCACTCGAATGCTTGAAAGAGACGTTATGATGGAAATACCAATCCCACAAACAGTCAAAATGGGTGTGTCTAAGTATCACAGCAAATTTGAAGACAAAGCCAAGAAATGCTCCTTCACCCAGATGACATCTCCAAAACAGCAATAATTACCCCGTTGACTTATTCGAATTAACGTTTATGGAATTTGAACTTCTAAACGCTGGCCAACCATTCCAACGATTTATCGGCGAAGTAATTCAGGATTTAAATATATTCCTGCTTTGCTTATATTGGCGACATACTAATTTTTTCCGAAAACGCCATTCAACACCAAACGCATATTTGGCTACTATTTACATATCTTGTCGACTACCGCCTGCTAGTTAACACTCAGAAAAGTGTGCTTGGTGCCTCATCAGTTACTTTTCTTGGATATTAAATTTTGGCAGAAGTTACACGTCCCCTAACTGATCGCACCGACGACCGCAAATGAACTCAGGCGTTCTTAGGGATGGCCAATTTTCATAGACCTTTTCTGCAAAATGCTGCAACAAATCTTTGAGGTAATCAGCCGATGCAATGGACTCCAACGCTTGAATAAGCTTTCGCAGAAAGCAAAAATGCTTTATCGAGTGCGACTTTGCTATGCCGTCCAGTCTTGGGCGCTTCGATTGGACTGTTCACTGGTCCCTCCAAGGTTACAATGTTCCCCACAATACAATGTCAACAACAAAGAAAACGATTGGCCGGCATACTACCGCGAACTTCTTGCTGTTTATGAAGCTGTGCAGCAAATTCGACAGATTATCGAAGCTTATCACTGCACAATATTTACGATCATTTGCTCTGTTGCAAGAAGACGACGATGAAATTTTCTCAACAATGATACTTTGCTGCAATTAAAAAAAGTTCTCATCAAGTTTTGACGGCCATAGCCATCCGATCCGGCAACGTATCGTCGGAAGATATTTGATTCTCTACAAAATCTAAGCTATCCTGGTAGCCGTGCTTCAGCACGGTTGGTTTCCGAACGTTTTGTTTGGGTTTGACCTTTTATTCAGCGAGATTGTCGAACATGGGCTCGCTCCTGTTTACAATGTCAACGCGCAAAGGTCAGTGGACACGTAAATTCTCAAAAGGTAATATTTGAACACCACCATTTCGTCGTAGATTTTTTTTAAAAAAAATGCAATATTACGGGTTTTATTTACAAGAGGGTTTTCAAAAATTTGTACAACTTTATCAGGAACGTTTTATTTGATTTTTGCTGATTATAAAATTTATAAACGAAAATAACAATAATAATATCTAGAGCGGGTTTTCCAACTGGAAAGCTGTGCTGTTGTGAGTTGTAGCATTGAGTTCGGCATGGGCGTTTGGCTGTGCTTCTGCAATTTCAACTTAACCAAAGATTCCTGGTCAGCCACGTGCTGGTTTGCATTTTTAACTAATTTAACTAATTTATTCAATTTTAACCAATTTTAATTACATTATTCATTTTTAAAACCATCTTTAATTTAAATTAATGTAATTTATGTGAATTATGTTCTTCTTCCTGCAATCTATTCTACTCTTCATATTGAACGCTTAACTTCTTTGTATGTTGCCAATCATTATTTGTATCTTGATGATGAGCCAATAGCTCGAAACGCGGCGATATAAACGCGTATATATATTTGAACAATTGACTTTTCACTCGTACCTCGGTATTACACCACCTCTAAATTTCAAAATGGCTATTAGAAACTGCAACTTGCAATGGCGTTTTCATTTCAAATGTTGTAGCGTTAATTTCAGGACTTCTATTAAGCCAAACTTGCACTGTATTAAGATGTCCATTTACGATTGCTGAATGTAACGCAATGGATTGATTAGTAATCTTAGCATTCACATTAGCTTCGTATTTGATAAATAATTTAACAATATCAGAATGCTCAATATATGCAGCTGAATGCAACGGGGTAAATTCTATAGATGTAATTGCACCAACAGCTTTATCTCTTAGAAAAAGTGTCCCAATCTCTAAATGACCATTACTAGCTGCAAAATTTAATACCGGGATATTTTGATAATCTTTAGCAATCACATCAACTTTGTGTTGGATCAATTCTTTAGCAATTTTTACGTGTCCATGAAATGCAGCTGAATGCAGTGGTGTTTTATATGTAGAGGTATTTGCTTTAATATAAGCTTTTAACTTAGTAAAGCTGCACAATTTCTAAATAACCATTTCTAGCTGCAAAATGTAATGCAGTGAATTTTTTATGATTTTTAGTATTCCCATCAATTTTTTCACTTAGAAAAATTTCACTATCTCAAAATGGCCATTCTTAGCTGCAAAATGTAATGACGCGGTATTAATTTTTAACATTCACATTAACTTTGTGTTGGATCAATAATTTAACAATTTTTACAAGTTCAGTAAAGGAAGCGGAATGCAATGATGTTTGATATGTAGAGGTAGTGCATCCAACATCAGTTTTTTCTTTTAATAAAGAATTCACAACCTTTAAATGACAATTCATAACTGCAGAATGTAAAGCCGTGATATTTTCATAATTTTTAGCATTCACATCACATTTGTGTTGGAACAATAATATAACAATATCTACGTATTCTTTTAACGTAGCTAAATGCAGTGTTGTTGTATAGAGGTAGTTGCAATAACATCAGCTTTTTCACATACAAATAGTTTTACAATCTTGACAGGACCATTTCTAGATGCAATATGTAATGGCGTGATATGTTTATCATCCTTGGCATTTACATCACCTTTGTGTAGGATCCATGATTTAAAATTTTCTACGTGTCCATTAAACGGTTCTGAATACACTGGTATTTTATGTGTAGAGGTAGTTGCTTTAGGTAATTGCTTTAACATCTGCTTTTTCACTTAATTGTGGTGCAGGTCAGTTACTAAAATGCTCAATTGTAATGCTATAATATTTTCATGAGTTTTGGTACTCGCCTCTTGGTGATGCATCAATATGTTAACAATAACTACGTGCCCATCAGACCCAGCTGAATGCAATGATGTTTTATGTGTAGATGTAATTGCTTTAACATCAGCTTTTTCACTCAGGAAAACTTTCACAATTTTTAAATGGCTATTTCTAGCTGGAAAATGTAATGACGTGATATTTTGATGATCCTTTAAATTCCCTTCAGCTTTTTCACTTAGTAAAAGTTTCATAATTTCTAAATAACCATTTTTAGCTGCAATATACCGTGATATTTCCATAAACATTATAATTCACATTCATTTTCTGTTGGATTAATAATTTAACAATTTCTACATGTCAATTAAAGAGAACTAAATGCAACGGTGTTTTATGTGTAGAAATAATTGCTTTAACATCATCGTTCTCACTTAGTATAATTGCACATCCTCTAAATGACCATTTTCAGCAGCAGAACTTAATGCCGTGACGTTTTTATAATCCTTAGCATTCACATCAGCTTTTTCTTTTCGTGAACGTTTCACAATCTCCAAATAACCATTGGAGGCTGCAATATGTAATGCCGTGATATTTACATGATCTTCATTTTCAGGATTCTCATTTTAATGATTCTCATTTTCCTGATTTTCATTTTCATGATCTTCATTTTCATGATTCTTTTTCATGATTCACATCAACTTTGTGTTGTATCAATAATTTAACAATTGCTACATATCTATTAAACGCAGCTGAATGCAATGGTGTTTTACATGTAATTTTACTTCTCTTAGCATCAGATTTTTCTTTTACTAAAGTTTCACAATTTCTAGATTAGCATTTTTAGCTGCAAGATGCAGTACTGTAGAAACTTTTTTTATCCAACGAATTGATAAAGATTTGAGATGCTGAATTGACATTTTTAGAGGGAGTAGCATTTCTATTTAGCAATGATTTAACCATATTATTATATCCAGATGATGGCATTTCTGCCATCAACACTTTTTGCATAGATAAGACATTTTTATGAATAAACTGTAATTTTTTAGTATTTTGAACTATAGATCGACAATTTATTGTTTTAGAAACTTTTTTTGTATGTAAAAAATTGGCGTTAAATTTAAATTGGCTTTTGAATTTTTGTTAGTTGGAACTTTGGCTTTTAATTTGTCATGGCTCGTAACATTTTGCAAAAATATGTGGATATTTCACAAAAATGGTTTTAGCATAAATCCAATTATTTTCGGAGATTCTCAACTTAATAGCTTTTTTGATTGCTTTCACAATTGTTGTGATCGTAAAATTGAATTTAAAGTAATATACATAATTTTTCACTTAGTAAAAAATTCACAACCTTTAAATGGCAATTTATAACTGCAGAACGTAAAGCCGTGATATTTTCATAATTTTTAGCATTTACATCACATTTGTGTTGGAACAATAATTTAACAATATCTTACGTATTCGTTTAACGTAGCAAAATGCCGTGATTGGTTAGTAATTTTAGCATTTACATTAGCGTTGTATTTGATCAATAATTTAACTACATCAGAATGCCTATTATATATGAAACTGAATGCAATGGTGTGAAATCTATAGATGTAATTGCATTAATATCCGCTTTTTTTCCTAGTAAAAGTGTCACAATCTTTAAATGACGCTTACTAGCTGCAAAATTTAATACCTTGATATTTTGATGATCTTTAGCATTCACATCAACTTTGTGTTGGATCAATTCTTAAGCAATTTTTACGTCTCCATTAAATGCAGCTGAATGCAGTGGTGTTTTATGTGTAGAGGTAGTTGCTTTAATATCAGCTTTTTGACTTAGTAAAAACTACTCAGTATCTAAATAACCACTTCTAACTGCAAAATGTAATGCAGTGAAATTTTTGTGATTTTTAGTATTCACATCAAGTTTTTCACTTACAAAAGTTTCACTATCTCAAAATAGCCATTCAAAGCTGCAAAATGTAATGACGTGGTATTTTGATAATTTTTAGCATTCACATTAACTTTGTGTTGGATCAATAATTTAACAATTTTTACGAGTTTATTAAGGGAAGCGGAATGCAATGGTGTTTGATATGTATGATTCTCATTTTCATGATTCTCATTTTAATGATTCTCATTTTCCTGATTCTTATTTTCATGATCTTTATTTTCATGATTCTCTTTCATGATTCACATCAGCTTTGTGTTGTGTCAATAATTTAACAATGGACTCATTGAGAAAAAAATGCTATCGTTTTGAGAAAAAAATGCTATCGTTTAAAGGATATATAAAAAATGCTAATAAAAAATTTTGGTAATTTTTTTTTCATTTAAATTAAGCCTAAAAAAAGAGTAAGAATGGAGTGGCGGGAAAATGTTTTTTTGAAATTAATGACGTAGTTTGTTAATATTTAATTCACTGTATAAACACTAGATGGAACTAATATAATTACTTTCACATTTGTCACCAAATAAATAATAACTCGAATAAATAACTTGGTAGGACAAGCACGTGCAGTATTCTTGCATGTATTAACACAGCATTTTTTTAGTTGAATGGAGCTGACGCTACTTATCGTCTCTGTAATATATATTTTTACACTAGCAGATAATATGAATTAATCTGAAGTTTAATTTATAAGCACGTTCCATGATTTTGGAAAGTTATGTAGAAATCAAATTAGTTTTTTACAGATGTCTGTAATTTTGTATATTAACAAAGTACGTCACAGAAATGAAATGAATAATTAATGAATCAATTTCAACATTTTTCTTTTAAACAAGTATAATCATTTTAAAACAAATTATTACTTAACAAGTATATTATATACCCCTACTATTTCATGAAATTAATATAAACGCATTTCTCGAATGGGGAGCCTATCCTATTGCTGCATGTCTATTAAACGCAGCTGAATGCAATAGTGTTTTACGTGTAAATTTACTTGTCTTAGCATCCGCTTTTTCTTTTAGTGAAAGTTTCACAATTTCTAGATAAGCATTTTTAGCTGCGAGTTGTAGTACTGTAAAAACTTTTTTTATTCATCGAATTGATATAGATTGGAGATGCTGAATTCACATTTTTAAGGGAGTAGCATTTCTATTTATCAATGATTTAACAATATTATTATATTCCAATGAAGCAGCTAGATGTAACGCATTTCTGCCATCAACACTTTTCGCATAGATAACATATTTTTATGAATAAACTGTAATTTTTCAATATTTTGAACTATATATCGACAATGTATTTTATTAAAAACTGTTTTTGTATGTAAAAAATTGGCGCTAAATTTAAATCCTTGGCATTCACATCACTTTTGTGTAGGATCGCATCTGAATGCACTGGTGTGTAGAGGTAGTTGCTGTAGGTAATTGTTTTAACATTTGCTTTTTCACTTATTAAAAATTACCAGTCTCTAAATGACCATTTTCACTTGCAGAATCTAATACCATGATATTTTTATAATCCTTAGCATTTGCATCAGCTTTTTCATTTAGTAAAAGTTTTATAACCTATAACTGATCATTTCTAGCTGCAAATTGTAATGCTGTAATATTTTCATGATTTTTGGTACTCGACTCTTGGTGATGGATCAATATTTTAACAATTTCTACCTTCTTATCAGACGCATCTGAGTGTAATGATGTTTTATGTGTAGATGTAATTGCTTCAACATCAGCTTTTTTGCTTACCAAAAATTCAACTAGAACATTGACATGATCCTCTTTCATGATTCACATCAACTTTGTGTTGTATCAATAATTTAACAATTGCTACATATCTATTAAACGCAGCTGAATGCAATGGTGTTTTACGTGTAAATTTACTTGTCTTAGCATCAGCTTTTTCAATGTAATTGCTTCAACATCAGCTTTTTTGCCTACCAAAAATTCAACTCTCGATTCAACTAGAACATTGACATGATCCTCTTTCATGATTCACATCAACTTCGTGTTGTATCAATAATTTAACAATTGCTACATATCTATTAAACGCAGCTGAATGCAATGGTGTTTTACGTGTAAATTTACTTGTCTTAGCATCAGCTTTTTCAATGTAATTGCTTCAACATCAGCTTTTTTGCCTACCAAAAATTCAACTCTCGATTCAACTAGAACATTGACATGATCCTCTTTTATGATTCACATCAACTTTGTGTTGTATCAATAATTTAACAATTGCTACATATCTATTAAACGCAGCTGAATGCAATGGTGTTTTACGTGTAAATTTACTTGTCTTAGCATCAGCTTTTTCAATGTAATTGCTTCAACATCAGCTTTTTTGCCTATCAAAAATTCAACTCTCGATTCAACTAGAACATTGACATGATCCTCTTTCATGATTCACATCAACTTTGTGTTGTATCAATAATTTAACAATTGCTACATATCTATTAAACGCAGCTGAATGCAATGGTGTTTTACGTGTAAATTTACTTGTCTTAGCATCAGCTTTTTCAATGTAATTGCTTCAACATCAGCTTTTTTGCCTATCAAAAATTCAACTCTCGATTCAACTAGAACATTGACATGATCCTCTTTTATGATTCACATCAACTTTGTGTTGTATCAATAATTTAACAATTGCTACATATCTATTAAACGCAGCTGAATGCAATGGTGTTTTACGTGTAAATTTACTTGTCTTAGCATCAGCTTTTTCAATGTAATTGCTTCAACATCGGCTTTTTTTCCTACCAAAAATTCAACTCTCGATTCAACTAGAACATTGACATGATCCTCTTTTATGATTCACATCAACTTTGTGTTGTATCAATAATTTAACAATTGCTACATATCTATTAAACGCAGCTGAATGCAATGGTGTTTTACGTGTAAATTTACTTGTCTTAGCATCAGCTTTTTCAATGTAATTGCTTCAACATCAGCTTTTTTGCCTATCAAAAATTCAACTCTCGATTCAACTAGAACATTGACATGATCCTCTTTTATGATTCACATCAACTTTGTGTTGTATCAATAATTTAACAATTGCTACATATCTATTAAACGCAGCTGAATGCAATGGTGTTTTACGTGTAAATTTACTTGCCTTAGCATCAGCTTTTTCAATGTAATTGCTTCAACATCAGCTTTTTTGCCTATCAAAAATTCAACTCTCGATTCAACTAGAACATTGACATGATCCTCTTTTATGATTCACATCAACTTTGTGTTGTATCAATAATTTAACAATTGCTACATATCTATTAAACGCAGCTGAATGCAATGGTGTTTTACGTGTAAATTTACTTGTCTTAGCATCAGCTTTTTCAATGTAATTGCTTCAACATCAGCTTTTTTGCCTATCAAAAATTCAACTCTCGATTCAACTAGAACATTGACATGATCCTCTTTTATGATTCACATCAACTTTGTGTTGTATCAATAATTTAACAATTGCTACATATCTATTAAACGCAGCTGAATGCAATGGTGTTTTACGTGTAAATTTACTTGTCTTAGCATCAGCTTTTTCAATGTAATTGCTTCAACATCAGCTTTTTTGCCTATCAAAAATTCAACTCTCGATTCAACTAGAACATTGACATGATCCTCTTTTATGATTCACATCAACTTTGTGTTGTATCAATAATTTAACAATTGCTACATATCTATTAAACGCAGCTGAATGCAATGGTGTTTTACGTGTAAATTTACTTGCCTTAGCATCAGCTTTTTCAATGTAATTGCTTCAACATCAGCTTTTTTGCCTATCAAAAATTCAACTCTCGATTCAACTAGAACATTGACATGATCCTCTTTTATGATTCACATCAACTTTGTGTTGTATCAATAATTTAACAATTGCTACATATCTATTAAACGCAGCTGAATGCAATGGTGTTTTACGTGTAAATTTACTTGTCTTAGCATCAGCTTTTTCAATGTAATTGCTTCAACATCAGCTTTTTTGCCTACCAAAAATTCAACTCTCGATTCAACTAGAACATTGACATGATCCTCTTTCATGATTCACATCAACTTCGTGTTGTATCAATAATTTAACAATTGCTACATATCTATTAAACGCAGCTGAATGCAATGGTGTTTTACGTGTAAATTTACTTGTCTTAGCATCAGCTTTTTCAATGTAATTGCTTCAACATCAGCTTTTTTTCCTACCAAAAATTCAACTCTCGATTCAACTAGAACATTGACATGATCCTCTTTTATGATTCACATCAACTTTGTGTTGTATCAATAATTTAACAATTGCTACATATCTATTAAACGCAGCTGAATGCAATGGTGTTTTACGTGTAAATTTACTTGTCTTAGCATCAGCTTTTTCAATGTAATTGCTTCAACATCAGCTTTTTTGCCTATCAAAAATTCAACTCTCGATTCAACTAGAACATTGACATGATCCTCTTTTATGATTCACATCAACTTTGTGTTGTATCAATAATTTAACAATTGCTACATATCTATTAAACGCAGCTGAATGCAATGGTGTTTTACGTGTAAATTTACTTGTCTTAGCATCAGCTTTTTCTTTTACTAAAGTTTCACAATTTCTAGATAAGCATTTTTAGCTGCAAGATGCAGTACAGTAGAAACTTTTTTTATCCAACGAATTGATATAGATTTGAGATGCTGAATTCACATTTTTAGAGGGAGTAGCATTTCTATTTAGCAATGATTGAACAATATTATTATATCCAGATGAAGCAGCTAGATGTAACGCATTTCTGCCATCAACACTTTTTGCATAGATAAGACATTTTTTTATTTAGACAATTTATTGTTTAAAAAAAAATTGTATGTAAAAAAATTGGCGCTAAATTTAAATTTGCTTTTGAATTTTTGTTAGTTGGAACTTTGGCTTTTAGTTTGTCATGGCTCGTATCATTTTGCAAAAATATGTGGCTATTTATGTATTTCCAAATCACAAAAATGGTTTTAGCATAAATCCAATTATTTTCGGAGATTTTCAAGTTAATAGCTTTTTTGATTGCTTTCACAATTGTTGTGATCGTAAAATTGAATTTAAAGTAATATACATAATTTTTCACTTAGTAAAAAATTCACAACCTTTAAATGGCAATTTATAACTGCAGAACGTAAAGCCGTGATATTTTCATATTTTTTAGCATTCACATCACATTTGTGATGGAACAATAATTTAACAATAGATTGGTTAGTAGTCTTAGCATTTACATTAGCGTTGTATTTGATCAATAATTTAACTACATCATAATGCCTATTATATAAGAAAGTGAATGCAATGGTGTGAAATCTATAGATGTAATTGCATTAATATCCGCTTTTTTCCCTAGTAAAAGTGTCACAATCTTTAAATGACGATTACTAGCTGCAAAATTTAATACCTTGATATTTTGATGATCTTTAGCATTCACATCAACTTTGTGTTGGATCACTTCTTAAGCATTTCTTACGTCTCCATTAAATGCTGCTGAATGCAATGGTGTTTTATGCAGGGTAGAAGTAGTTGCTTCATTATCAGCTTTTTGACTTAGTAAAAACTACTCAGTATCTAAATAACCACTTCTAGCTGAAAAATGTAATGCAGTGAAATTTTTATGATTTTTAGTATTCACACCAAGTTTTTCACTTACAAAAGTTTTACTATCTCAAAATGGCCATTCTCAGCTGCAAAATGTAATGACGCGGTATTTTGATAATTTTTAGCATTCACATTAACTTTGTGTTGGATCAATAATTTAACAATTTTTACGAGTTCATTAAAGGAAGCGGAATGCAATGGTGTTTGATATGTAGAGGTAGTGCTTCCAACATCAGCTTTTTCACTTATTAAAAAATTCACAATCTTTAAATGGGAATTAATAACTGCAGAATGTAAAACCGTGATATTTTCATAATTTTTAGCATTCACATCGCATTATGTTGCAACAATAATATAATAATATCTACGTATTCTTTTAACGTAGCTAAATGCAGTGTTGTTGTATGTGTATAGAGGTAGTCAGCTTTTTCACATATCAATAGTTTTACAACTTCTAAATGACCATTTCTAGATGCAATATGTAATGGCGTGATATGTTTATTATCCTTGGCATTTACATCACCTTTGTGTAGGATCCATGATTTAAAATTTTCTACGTATTCATTAAACGGTTCTGAATGCACTGGTATTTTATGTGTAGAGGTAGTTGCTTTAGGTAATTGTTTTAACATCTGCTTTTTCATTTAATTGTTGTGCAGGTCAGTTACTAAAATGCTCAATTGTAATGCTATAATATTTTCATGAGTTTTGGTACTCGCCTCTTGGTGATGCATCAATATTTTAACAATTTCTACGTGCCCATCAGACCCAGCTGAATGCAATGATGTTTTATGTGTAGATGTAATTGCTTTAACATCAGCTTTGTCACTAAATTTCACAATCTTTAATTGGCCAATTCTAGCTGGAAAACGTAATGACGTGATATTTTTATGATCCTTCAAATTCACTTCAGCTTTTTCACTTCGTAAAAGTTTCACAAATTCTAAATAACCATTCTTAGCTGCAATACGCCGTGATATTTCCATGAACCTTATCATTCACATCCATTTTCTGTTGGATTAATAATTTAAGAATTTCTGCATGTCTATTAAACGGAACTAAATACACTGATGTGTTATGTGTAGAGGCGATCGCTTTAACATCAGCGTTCTCACTTAGTATAAATTGCACATCCTCTAAATGACCATTTTCAGCAGCAGAATCTAATGCCGTGACATTTTTATTATCACTAGCATTTACATTAGCTTTTTGTTTTAGTAACAGTTTCACAACCTCCAAATAACCATTGGAGGCTGCAATATGTAATGCCGCGATATTTTTATGATCCTCTTTCATGATTCACATCAACTTTGTGTTGTATCAATAATTTAACAATTGCTACATGTCTATTCAACGCAGCTGAATCCAATGGTGTTTTACGTGTAAATTTACTTGCCTTAGCATCAGCTTTTTCTTTTAGTAAAAGTTTCAAAATTTCTAGATAAGCATTTTTAGCTGCGACGTGCAGTACTGTAGAAACTATTTTTAACCAACGAATTGATATAAATTTGAGAGGCTGAATTCACATTGTTAGAGGGAGAAACATTTCTATTTAGCAATGATTGAACAATGTCATTATATCCAAATAAAGCATCTAGATGTAACGCATTTCTGCCATCAACACTTTTGGCAAAGATAAGACATTTTTATGAATAAACTATAATTTTTCAGTATTTTGAACTATAGATCGACAATTTTTTTAAAAACTTTTTTTGTATTTAAAAAATTGGTGCTAATTTTAAATTTGCTTTTTAATTTTTGCTAGTTGGAACTTTGTCTTTTAGTTTGTCATGGCTCGTAACATTTTGTAAAAATATGTGGTAATTTATGTAGTTGCAAATCACAAAAATTGTTTTAGCATAAATCCAATTATTTTCGGAAATTTTCAAGCTAATAACTTTTTTCATTGTTTAGCGATTGCTTTCACAATTGTTGTGATCGTAAAATTGAATAATATACATAATTAGTATACATAATATATAATAAATAATATATATAATATTAATATAATAAATAATTAAAGTAATATACATAATTGAAAATATGAAAACATTCCTTCATAGATTATGTTCAAAACTAGAAGAGCAACATGTGTGACACAGTTGAAATTGGATATGTTAGTTAAGTGTTTCACAGAAATCTAAGAAAAATGGTTTTAGAGAGTACAACCATAAAACTGTTGGAAGAATAACAAAATTGCATAATTAATCCATTTTGTTAAGTTTGAAATAGCAGAATGCATTTGCTACATCTGCATTTAATGTGCTTAGACATATGGGATTTGTCCACTTTAGTTCAAAACTCTAGTTTTAATTTGTCTAGTTCCACGAACCGCTTGTTATTTTATTATAAAAGTGGAGAATCGCGGGTAAAAAAGGAACAGTCTAGATTCACATATTGAACGTAACAGACTCAAACATAACTTTTATAATCTAGCAGAAATTAAATTATAGAAACTTGAAATAATTATCGTCGATAATCAAAGTAATTTACAAGAATTCTCGTTACAATTTAAGTTTTGACAGTAATTGAATTTAATGCGTTTTAAATCTTGTAATTTTGAGTTAATAAATAAGTTTTATTAAAATATATAAACGAGTTTAATTGAACATTTACCGCGTGAAACACATTTCATCCGAGCTGCCCAGAAGAATCGAACCAAAGGATGCTAATGGACCAAACTACTATTCCAGAAATTGACAATGTTTCTGGCTAAATTAACATCTAAATGTTAGTGCAAACTTATTTAAACATTGGCTGGTGTTAGAGTGTAAAAGGAATAATTAGTCAAATTATCGACCATTACACAAAAAATACTATTCTTCCTTTTGGCAACCTTTTGCGAGATATCGTGTTTAGAAAAACACGGACAGACAGACGAAATTAAAATGATCTTAAAACTTAAAATTAACACGGAAAACTTAAAATTAACGAGGCAAGTAGAAAATACGTTTTTTCCGAGGTTTTTTTCCTCCAAAAAGTATACTAATTGATATTTTATTGACAATTTTACTCATGTATATATTATGACATATGAATAAATGTTTTTCTCAGTTTTTGTCGATGTATGAGCGGATAAATGTGTGATCATACGATGTATGAGCATACTTCAACCAGCAATACAGCGACACACCACGTTTATTTAATAATAAGTTTATTTAATTTAATTATATGTTAGTTGTACTCTAATTAGTACTGTTATTACTGGTCTGTGAGTTTTTTAATCGGCTATTTACTGTTATTACTGGTCTGTGAGTTTTTTAATCGGCTATTTACACACGTACTGGTTGATTGTGGTCTCTAGAAGATGAACATTAAAAGTGCCGGCGATGATCCTAACCTGAAAATCGATCACCTTTCCTGCAAACACTGCAAGAAGAAAGTTGTGAAGCCTGTTAACTGTGTTGTCTGCGTTGCCAGTTTCCATCCAGGTTGTGCTGATCAGGCGAAAGTTGTCAGGGAGGGTGACACCATTAAATGTTGCTCAGCTGATTCTCCTGCGGTAAGCAATGCTTCGAAATCAACAAAATGCGATCCTTTTGTTTTTGGCAGACAAAATCCAAAGCGTCCTCGATCTGAAGCGGTTTCTCATACTATTGACGACATCTATGCGTTACTTGAGCAGATCCTTGCCAAAAATGATTCATTGGTAATGCAAGTGGAGTCGCTGATGGAAGAAAATATGCAAATCAAAAAAGACCTACAGTTATTATCGAATAAGTGCTGTGATACCTTACCATCGGCACTAAATATGGATCTCCCGAGTTCTAGTGGCTATGCAACTGCTGCTAAACAGAAGAAATCACTTGCACAAAAGATAGATAACTAGTTTCACTAGGAACGATTTGATGTCTGCGATCAACCTAGTCACTTCGAAAATACCACTGTCGAATGTTCGCAATATTAAGGAGGGAGGCCTACGGACCAGCTGTATTATACAAAAAGACTCGGAAGAACTTCAAAAAATTACCATCCAGTATCGATAATTTCAAATTTTGCAAAAGTGTTTGAGCTTCTGTTCCACAAAATAATATTTTATAATGTCAAAAACATGCTGACACCAAATCAACATGGTTTCATGCCAGGACGTTCTACTATTACTAACTTAACCTGCAAAACTCAATTTATTAGTGAAACCTTAGATTCGGGTGGTCAAGTTGATGTAATTTACACTGACTTCTCCAGGGCCTTTGACTGTCTAATACATTCACTTTTGCTTCATAAATTGGATTGCTTCAAATTGTCTAGATCTTTGCTGAATCTGGTCAAATCTTATCTATGCAATAGACAGCAGTTCGTTCAATGTCATGGCCACAAGTCGAAATTATTCAAACAAACATCAGGTGTTCCACAGGGCTCTATTTTAGGTCCACTATTTTTTAACATTTTTATTAATGATATTGTGGCTAATATTAGCTCTAAGCATCTACTATACGCAGATGACCTGAAAATTTTCAGATCTATCAAGTTCAATCATGATTGTTTTTTGCTGCAAGACGACCTAAGTAGAATTCAGTCTTGATGTGAACAAAACAAGTTAAGTTGGAACCTAACTAAATGTATTGTTATCTCATACTCTAGATTACGCAAATCTGTTCTTTTCGAGTACAAATAACGTTCTGTTAAGATCTACTGCTGTTAAAGACTTAGGAATTCATTTCGACACTAAATTAACTTTTGTGCCTCATGTAAATACAACAGCTGCATCGACCTTCAAACGTCTTGGGTTTATTATTAACAGTTCCGACTTCTCAAATATTGAAATCTTTATGTTATTGTACAGATCATTGGTTAGATCAGTTTTAGAATACGGTTCCTGCATTTGGTCCCCGATACACAAAGTTCACATTGTCTCTCTGGAAGCGGTTCAGCGCCGATTCTTAAAATTTTTGTATTTTCGCTCCTCTGGTGTTTATCTACTTAAATCTACTTAAGGCATCTCCAATATTTCAAATGTACCCAGCTTTTGCCCAAGTACAAGACGTTTGTGATATTTTTTATCGTATTAAGGCTGAATTGAAAAAATCTTTTTAAAATTTTAACTTTATGTAACTTATTAGATAATAAATAAATAAATAAATAAATAAATAAATAAATAAATAAATAAATAAATAAATAAATAAATAAATAAATAAATAAATAAATAAATAAATAAATAAATAAATAAATAAATAAATAAATAAATAAATAAATAAATAAATAAATAAATAAATAAATAAATAAATAAATAAATAAATAAATAAATAAATAAATAAATAAATAAATAAATAAATAAATAAATAAATAAATAAATAAATAAATAAATAAATAAATAAATAAATAAATAAATAAATAAATAAATAAATAAATAAATAAATAAATAAATAAATAAATAAATAAATAAATAAATAAATAAATAAATAAATAAATAAATAAATAAATAAATAAATAAATAAATAAATAAATAAATAAATAAATAAATAAATAAATAAATAAATAAATAAATAAATAAATAAATAAATAAATAAATAAATAAATAAATAAATAAATAAATAAATAAATAAATAAATAAATAAATAAATAAATAAATAAATAAATAAATAAATAAATAAATAAATAAATAAATAAATAAATAAATAAATAAATAAATAAATAAATAAATAAATAAATAAATAAATAAATAAATAAATAAATAAATAAATAAATAAATAAATAAATAAATAAATAAATAAATAAATAAATAAATAAATAAATAAATAAATAAATAAATAAATAAATAAATAAATAAATAAATAAATAAATAAATAAATAAATAAATAAATAAATAAATAAATAAATAAATAAATAAATAAATAAATAAATAAATAAATAAATAAATAAATAAATAAATAAATAAATAAATAAATAAATAAATAAATAAATAAATAAATAAATAAATAAATAAATAAATAAATAAATAAATAAATAAATAAATAAATAAATAAATAAATAAATAAATAAATAAATAAATAAATAAATAAATAAATAAATAAATAAATAAATAAATAAATAAATAAATAAATAAATAAATAAATAAATAAATAAATAAATAAATAAATAAATAAATAAATAAATAAATAAATAAATAAATAAATAAATAAATAAATAAATAAATAAATAAATAAATAAATAAATAAATAAATAAATAAATAAATAAATAAATAAATAAATAAATAAATAAATAAATAAATAAATAAATAAATAAATAAATAAATAAATAAATAAATAAATAAATAAATAAATAAATAAATAAATAAATAAATAAATAAATAAATAAATAAATAAATAAATAAATAAATAAATAAATAAATAAATAAATAAATAAATAAATAAATAAATAAATAAATAAATAAATAAATAAATAAATAAATAAATAAATAAATAAATAAATAAATAAATAAATAAATAAATAAATAAATAAATAAATAAATAAATAAATAAATAAATAAATAAATAAATAAATAAATAAATAAATAAATAAATAAATAAATAAATAAATAAATAAATAAATAAATAAATAAATAAATAAATAAATAAATAAATAAATAAATAAATAAATAAATAAATAAATAAATAAATAAATAAATAAATAAATAAATAAATAAATAAATAAATAAATAAATAAATAAATAAATAAATAAATAAATAAATAAATAAATAAATAAATAAATAAATAAATAAATAAATAAATAAATAAATAAATAAATAAATAAATAAATAAATAAATAAATAAATAAATAAATAAATAAATAAATAAATAAATAAATAAATAAATAAATAAATAAATAAATAAATAAATAAATAAATAAATAAATAAATAAATAAATAAATAAATAAATAAATAAATAAATAAATAAATAAATAAATAAATAAATAAATAAATAAATAAATAAATAAATAAATAAATAAATAAATAAATAAATAAATAAATAAATAAATAAATAAATAAATAAATAAATAAATAAATAAATAAATAAATAAATAAATAAATAAATAAATAAATAAATAAATAAATAAATAAATAAATAAATAAATAAATAAATAAATAAATAAATAAATAAATAAATAAATAAATAAATAAATAAATAAATAAATAAATAAATAAATAAATAAATAAATAAATAAATAAATAAATAAATAAATAAATAAATAAATAAATAAATAAATAAATAAATAAATAAATAAATAAATAAATAAATAAATAAATAAATAAATAAATAAATAAATAAATAAATAAATAAATAAATAAATAAATAAATAAATAAATAAATAAATAAATAAATAAATAAATAAATAAATAAATAAATAAATAAATAAATAAATAAATAAATAAATAAATAAATAAATAAATAAATAAATAAATAAATAAATAAATAAATAAATAAATAAATAAATAAATAAATAAATAAATAAATAAATAAATAAATAAATAAATAAATAAATAAATAAATAAATAAATAAATAAATAAATAAATAAATAAATAAATAAATAAATAAATAAATAAATAAATAAATAAATAAATAAATAAATAAATAAATAAATAAATAAATAAATAAATAAATAAATAAATAAATAAATAAATAAATAAATAAATAAATAAATAAATAAATAAATAAATAAATAAATAAATAAATAAATAAATAAATAAATAAATAAATAAATAAATAAATAAATAAATAAATAAATAAATAAATAAATAAATAAATAAATAAATAAATAAATAAATAAATAAATAAATAAATAAATAAATAAATAAATAAATAAATAAATAAATAAATAAATAAATAAATAAATAAATAAATAAATAAATAAATAAATAAATAAATAAATAAATAAATAAATAAATAAATAAATAAATAAATAAATAAATAAATAAATAAATAAATAAATAAATAAATAAATAAATAAATAAATAAATAAATAAATAAATAAATAAATAAATAAATAAATAAATAAATAAATAAATAAATAAATAAATAAATAAATAAATAAATAAATAAATAAATAAATAAATAAATAAATAAATAAATAAATAAATAAATAAATAAATAAATAAATAAATAAATAAATAAATAAATAAATAAATAAATAAATAAATAAATAAATAAATAAATAAATAAATAAATAAATAAATAAATAAATAAATAAATAAATAAATAAATAAATAAATAAATAAATAAATAAATAAATAAATAAATAAATAAATAAATAAATAAATAAATAAATAAATAAATAAATAAATAAATAAATAAATAAATAAATAAATAAATAAATAAATAAATAAATAAATAAATAAATAAATAAATAAATAAATAAATAAATAAATAAATAAATAAATAAATAAATAAATAAATAAATAAATAAATAAATAAATAAATAAATAAATAAATAAATAAATAAATAAATAAATAAATAATAGCTATTTATGCAACCAGTTAGGAAATGCATTTTTTTGTGTAACGAGCGGATTTCTGCGGGACGAGCGCAGCGAGTTCTGCAAAATAACGCGAGTTACACAAAATAGCATTTCCTAACATGTTGCATACAAGATTTTTTCTAATTTTTACAAGAACCTTCTCAAAAAAGAGTTTTTTAAACTTATGATATTAATAATTTAGTGAATTTTATCAAAACAAGTAGGCTTTATTCGGAACTTTTCATCACCAGTTGTGAAATATTTTTCATTACATCACCAGTTGCGTAAAATGTGCCGTTTGCCAACTACAATCGATTTTGAATTAGCTATTTATGCAACCAGTTAGGAAATGCATTTTTTTGTGTAACGAGCGGATTTCTGCGGGACGAGCGCAGCGAGTTCTGCAAAATAACGCGAGTTACACAAAATAGCATTTCCTAACATGTTGCATACAAGATTTTTTCTAATTTTTACAAGAACCTTCTCAAAAAAGAGTTTTTTAAACTTATGATATTAATAATTTAGTGAATTTTATCAAAACAAGTAGGCTTTATTCGGAACTTTTCATCACCAGTTGTGAAATATTTTTCATTACATCACCAGTTGCGTAAAATGTGCCGTTTGCCAACTACAATCGATTTTGAAATAGCTATTTATGCAACCAGTTAGGAAATGCATTTTTTTGTGTAACGAGCGGATTTCTGCGGGACGAGCGCAGCGAGTTCTGCAAAATAACGCGAGTTACACAAAATAGCATTTCCTAACATGTTGCATACAAGATTTTTTCTAATTTTTACAAGAACCTTCTCAAAAAAGAGTTTTTTAAACTTATGATATTAATAATTTAGTGAATTTTATCAAAACAAGTAGGCTTTATTCGGAACTTTTCATCACCAGTTGTGAAATATTTTTCATTACATCACCAGTTGCGTAAAATGTGCCGTTTGCCAACTACAATCGATTTTGAAAAGTCACATTTTACATGCCAAAATTAGAAAAAGTCACATTTTACATGCCAAAATTAGAAAAATAAATAAATAAATAAATAAATAAATAAAAGCAGTTGTAATAGTAGTTGTAGCAAGAACTTGTGGATTGTGTCTTGCCTGGTATACCGAGCAGCATACGGATGCGAGTTCATTGGGTATTGGGGGTATTTTGTTCTGTTGTATCAAAATCATGGTGGGGTCAACAAAGTTATGGGCTACTACAGTAAACCCACTTCTACAGAGGCCAATTACTACTCATATGAGACACTAGCAATCGTCAATTCTCTGAAACATTTTTGCAATATTATTTTAAAAGTATCTGTAAATCTATTCGAATTGTGAATGAGCTGTATATTCGTCTTAATTTCATTAAACTAAATTAATTGCTAAAAAAATAATCTATGTCTCTCTCTATCTCCAGTACATAACAAAACAATTGAACAGAAGAACGAACTGAATAATCTTTGACTACAAATTTCGGAATAAGATCTGGTCCTTTAGACATACCAGATTTGGATTTTCTTAATGCTTTTAATACCATATCTTCAATTATGCTGTTGAGGCTTAACATATTCACATTTAACCCACTTAGGTGATTCTCTTGAGAAATATTCAGCAAACGCATTCAAAATCTATTGAGGATCATCAATTTCAATATCATTCACCTTTAATAGGTGCGGTAGACTTGCTGTCGGATATTTTTTCCATTTATATAGGATCTGGATGCTGCAGTTTTTCTGAGTCCGTAAAGTTGTTATTGGAATAAGAGGAAGGTATTTAAATTAATACAGGCGGGTGATATGGATCAATTTTAGTAAGTGTGAAAGATGTTAAGGAAATTGGGCAGCCATGTCTGCAAAAAACTAGATCTTGCAATATGAATTCTGGTCGATCTGTAGGGTGGCTTGATACACTTTGTTGTTTTCTTTAGTGGTTACGATGGAAATGGCTTTGCAGCAATTGTGGTTTTCGGTGAAGAGGTCTTCGTTTTGGAACGCAAAAGGTTGCAGAGCGATTAGGGCACCAATTTCTCAGACATTCCAATAGTTTTTGGCATGTGGATGTAAGTGTGGACCTTCTTTTAATGTGTAACTGCTTGAAAGTTTTTCGATGAAAATCGCACCATACTAATTTACGACCAATAGAAACGTTGCATTTGAGTATATTACCATGGCAACAACAAAATGTTTCGGAAATTTTATCCTACTACACCAAGCAGTAGACAATTTCAGCGGAAATTATTATATCAAAACAAATGTCAAAATAAATAATTTAATTAGAACTAAAAAATTAAATAAACTAACAAAATTAATGATTAAAATTAAAAACACAATTGTTTTATTTGGTACCCTATCTTTTTGGTACCGTATTTGTAATATTTGGTACCGTATCTTCCACAGCTTTATCAATTGCATTCAATGACTGTTTTCCGAAGCGCGACATTTTTGACTTTGACAGATTTAGTATTTTGTTTTGAACAATCGTTGCTCATAGATACGCAATTCTAGTGCAACTTGATTAAAAAATATCAAAAACTTTTTGAATTCTGATCAATTTTTGTAAGTGTATTGGTGCGATTTTCTTACCGAATCTGCACTCGAGCATGAATTCATATCCTGGAAATTTTTTATCGTGCATTCCAACAACGTAATCGGGCCCTCGTGCTCCACTCGGGCCGATTAATACGTTGTTGAAATGCACTCAAAAAAAATTCCGGATAGAATTCATGCTCTTGTGAGATTACAAGTGAAAATAAAAGAATTATATTCATACGACGGCACTGAACGACAACAAGTCGAAAGACATACGTGCATGTAACTTCTTTGTCATTCACATTCATTGTATTCATAAAATTTGGGAAGTCATGTCGCAGCGCTGGCAGACGTACGTTCCTGTTATTGTTAGCATATACTGTAATGCGCTGGCACAGCGTAGCTATAAAAAAGTACGTTTCGCGCATTTGATACAACAGGTCAGAACGTAGACAACTTGACTTTATATATAATATTGTGAGCTGATCCGTATATGTTGTGACATAAGAAAAATAAACAATCTTTCAGTCTGAACAATTTTCGAGGCCCTTTAATGGGTCACCATCAGCAACGGTATAAATATGATGCAAGATGGATAATACATGATTGAATGGCCCAAAGATGAATAAAACACGATTCATAACCAAGCAGTAATTTTAATTGAATTGCCAATTTTTTTGTTACAAGCAAAAGTATATATTATACATTTTTCTGAATAATTAACAATTTCTAGCGAATTTATGGTTGGTAACTACTTACAACATCATAAAACAATTAATGCCAGATACTTAATTTCTTTATTCGCATTTATCCCTTTCGTACAATACTGTATATTGCGCGCGTCACAATATATGCCACCGCAGCTTTGTAAGCATATGCAACAACTCTAGTATTGAAATTTAACTTCTCCGCAATTCTGTTATATCCATGTGTAGCAGCTTGAAGAAGTAGAGTACGTCTGTCTTGATTAGACTCGTTATACCCAGCACCAATTTTTAACAATAGCTCAACCACTTCAGTGTGCCCTTGTGTGGAAGCTATACTTAATGGAGTCAATCCACCTTGAGTTGATGTATGAAAATTAGCACCAGCGTTTAACAATGTCTGCACAACTTCTTTATATCCTTCTTCAGCAGCCACAAACAATGAAGAACGTCCATCTTGACATGTTACATCAACTCTAGCACCAAAGGTTAATAATATTTCTACAACTTCTTTATGTCCATGTTTAGAAGCTACAAATAATGGAGTAGTGCCATTTTGAGTAATTGCTTCTACTCTAGCACCAGCGTCTAGTAACGTTTCCACAACTTCTTTATGACCCTTTGCAGCAGCTACAAGTAATGGAGAATGTCCTTCTTGAGTAGTTACATCAACATCAGCACCAGATGTTAACAATATTTTTATAACTTCTTTATGATCTTGTTCAGCTGCTGCAATTAATGGAGTATATTTGTTCAAGGTAGATGCATCCACACTAGCACCGCAATTTAGTAATAGCGCTACAACTTTGTTGTGTCCTTGAAAAGCTGCTACACATAATGGAGTAATTCCGTTTTGAGTGCTTGCATCAATATTAGCACCAAAGTTTATCAACATCTCTACAATTTCTTTATGGCCTTGGGCAGCAGCCACAAATAATGGAGTACGTCCTTCTTGACTAGATGCATGAACACTAGCACCAGAGTGGCATAATATCTCTACAATGTCTTTATTCGATCTACCAGCTGCAATAATTAATGGAGTAATTCCAGTTTGTGAAGATATATTAACATTGGCACCAAAGTTTAGTAATGTTTCTATAACTTCCATGTATCCTTGTTCAACAGCAATATGCATTGGAGTAACACCATCTGAAATAGATGCATCAACGCTAGCACCGGAGTTTAATAATAACTCGACCACTGTTTTATAACCTTGTTTGGCAGCAGCAAATAATGGAGTACGCCCAAGTGCGTCATAAATACATACTTCAATACTAGCACCATAGTTTAATAATGTTTCTACAACTTCTGTATGTCCTTGTTCAGCAGCTATGTATATTGGGGTAAACCCATGTTGAGTAAATGCATCCAAACTAGCACCGAAGTTTATTAAAATTTCCACTACATCCTTATGTCCTCTTCTGACAGCTGCAAGTAATGGGTTAGATAGAGTAGATGCATTAACAGGAGAACTGAATTTTAGTAAAGCCTCTACAACTTTTACATGACCTTGTTCAGCAGCAACCAATAATGGAGTAACTTTGTCTTGAGTAAATGCTTCTACGCTAGCACCAAAGTTTAGTAGTGTCTGAACAACTTCCACATGACCTTGTTCAGCAGCTACAAATAATGGAGTACGCTTGTCTTCAGTAACTGCGTCAACACTGGCTCCAAAGTTTAACAATAACATTACAATTTCGTTATATCCTTTTTCAGCCGCTTTATATATTGAAGTGATTCCATATTGATTAGATGCATCAACACTAGCACCGGAGATTAATAATATCCGCACAGCTTCTTTGTGTCCTTGTGTGGTGGCTGCCAGTAATGGAATATATCTGCA
The DNA here is from genome assembly GCA_963556235.1 of Cryptophagus acutangulus. NCBI lineage: Eukaryota > Metazoa > Arthropoda > Insecta > Coleoptera > Cryptophagidae > Cryptophagus > Cryptophagus acutangulus. The sequence goes on along the minus strand of OY744565.1, from coordinate 3,556,466 downwards.
TACAACAGATGCAGATTTATCATAATTACTACTATTCTTTAATAGTATCTCTACAATTTTTTGATGCCCTTGCTTGGCAGCTGCTAATAATAGAATACATCCCCTTAGAGTTGATGCATCAAAGTTAGCACCAAAGTTTAATAACATCTGGACAATTTCTTCATAGCCTTGTCGAGACGCAACAATTAATGGAGTTGTTTTATTCTGATGAGATACATTAACACTGGCACCCGAATTCAATAGTATCTCTACAACATCTACATGCCCTTGTGCACATGCCACAAACAATGCAGTACTTCCGTCTTTTTGAGATGCATTAATATTAGCACCGGAGTTTATTAATGTCTCTACAACTTTGGTATGCCCTTGCTCAGAAGATGCGATTAATGGTGGAATTCCACTGTTAGTAGATGAATTAATATCAACACCATAAGTTAATAACATGTCTACAACTTCACTGTGCCCTTCTACGGCTGCTATCCATAAAGGAGTTCTTCCGTCTTTAGTAGGTTTATCCACTCTTACACCTGAATTTAATAATGTTTCTACAACAATTTCGTGTCCCTGTCCAGCAGCAGCAAATAATGGTGTACGTCCGTCATCAGTAGATGCATCATTATTAGCACCGTATTTTAATAACATCTCTACAATTTCTTTATGTCCTTCTTTAGCGGCTAAATATACTGAAGAAACTCTATCCGGAGTAGAAATATTAACACTGGCACCGGAATTTAATAATATGGATACAACTTCAGTATCTCCTTTAGTAGCTGCTATAGCTAATGGAGTAAATCCCGCGTGAGTAATAATGTTCACATTAGCACCGGAGTTCAATAACATCTTTAAAATGTCTTTATGTCCATGTTCAGCAGCAATCAATAATGGCGTAAACCCGCCTTGAGTAGTGGCATCAATATCAGCATCTGAGTTTAATAAAATTTGTACAACTTCTTTATGTGATTGTTCAGTAGATATCCATAATGGAGTATGTCCTCCTTTCCCTGATGCATTCACACTAGCACCAGACTTTAACAATAGTTGTACAACTTTTTCATGTCCTTGTTGAGCAGCTGCATAAATTGATGTAAACCCGTCCTTACTTGATGCGTCAACACTAGCACCGAAATTTAATAACATCATTGCAACTTCTAAATATCCTTTTGCAGCTGCTATTAATAATGGAGTGTATCCGATTATTGTGGGTATATCAACATTAGCACTGGAGTTTAATAATATTTCCACAATTTCTTTGTGTCCGTGTTCAGCTGCTGCATATAACGGAGTAAACCCCTCTTGAGTAATAACATCCACTTTAGCACCAAAGTTTAATAATATCTCTAAAACTTTTTTATGTCCCTGTACAGCAGCCGCAAACAATGCTGTTCTTCCGTCATTTGTATATGCATTTACATTGGCACCGGATTTTAATAATATCTCTACAATCTCTGCATGTCCTTCTTCAGCAGCTATATAAAGTGAAGTAAATCCGTCCAGAGTAGTTATATCAATACTGGCACCGAAATTTAATAATAAATCTACAACTTCCGTGTATCCTTCTCCAGCTGCTATAACTAATGGGGTAAATCCGGCATCAGTAGTAACATCAACAGTAGCACCCGAATTCAATAATAATTTGACCACATCTGTGTGTCCTAGTTGAGAAGCTACAAACAATGGACTATGTCCATATAGACCAGATGTATTGATATTAGCACCAAGACTCAATAATAGCTCCACAATATCTTTAAATCCTTGTTGAGCAGCTACAAATAATGCAGTATATCCGTATTGAGCAGGTGTATTCACATTAGCGCCGGAGTCTATTAATAGTTTCACCACTTCTTTATGTCCTTGTCCAGCTGCTATAATTAACGAAGTATATCTATCTTCAGTAAACTCTTCAACAACAGCACCGAAGTCTATTAATATCTTTACAACTTCTATATGACCATGATCTGAAGCCATATATAATGGTGTAAACCCTTGGCAAATTGAGCCTACACTAGCGCCAGAGTTTAACAACATCTCCACAATTTTTGCATGTCCTCTACTAGCAGCTACAAATAATGGAGTATTTCCGTCATCAGTAGGTGTATCTACACTAGCACCATATTTCAATAGCATCTCCACAATTCCTTTATCTCCGCTACTAGCCGCTGCAAATAATGGAGTAAATCCGAATTTAGTAGAGGCATTAATTCTAGCACCCGAGTTTAATAACATTTTTACAATCGCTTTATGTTCGTATTCGACTGCCCTATATAAAGGACTTACGTCATCTTCATTAAAAATATTGACAGGGGTTCCATTTTTTATTAATAATTCCACTAGCAATAAATGTCCTTCAGTTGAAGCACGAAACAATGCTGACATGTTTTCATCCTCGTCCAGATTTTTTAAGTTGTCACAGAGATCATCAATAGATTGTTTACTTGAAATAATCATTGGAATCAAAAATTTGCGTACGATCTTATTTGTTGGCTCCAATAAAACATTTCGGAGCACAAATACATACAAATCTTTCTTTTTATTTCTTTCTTCTCCACTATTATCTTTTAGGTAGAGCGCCACAAAGTATTCCGCAAAAGTGTGATGATAGAACCGTTGGTGATTGCCTTCCTTGTTAAGTCCAATGATAATTCCAATTTTTAATATTGTCTTTAACCATTTGTGAATAGTTTTATCTATTTTATTTCCTACCAAATCGACAATTTGTTTTCTTCCAAATACGGTGTATAATGCTAGTTTTGTGTGCACTTTAATTATATAAGGATTGTTACTGTCGTATTCAGCTTTTAAATTTATATTAGTTTCAGAACTTTTTCCTTTTTCATACCTCATTCTATGAATCTTATTATAAATGAAGTCTTCATACAAGTTTAATATATTGAATGTGCTCGATAAATTTAAGGTATTAAAAAGTGGTATTCCATCAAAACTATTTAAATCATTTTTAAAGAAATAGTTTCCAATAAGCTTGGTCAATAAGGGTATTCCAGTAAATTCTTTCTCGTCTTCAGTATCTTCGATTATATTAGCTAACGAACTCCTAACGGATTTAGCATAATCATTCAATTGTGTGTCAGATAATTGAACTGAACAGTTTTTAAAATAATAATTGCATAAATAGTCCTCCTGATTTTTCATTGAAAAACTTTTTAACAAAAATCTTTGACCAGTAAATTGATTTTTTAATGTTTCGCTGAGTTGCGGTCTTGTAGTTAAAAAAACTTTACAATTTCTTACTTTTTCAATAATTTTAAGTGCAATATGTTCATAATCTGGACAAATTTCATCAAACCCATCCATCATTAATACAATCCGACCTTCCTTTTCAAATAACACATTGAAAATCTTCTGCTCTAAAGTGCCATCTTCTTGATTGCTGATTAGCTTCCATACTATTGAGTTTGCGTTCTCTTCGTCGATGTTGAAGAGCTTTGAATACTGATCTAGTACATCTGTAGAATCCATAAAATTAATTTTTACCACCCAAACATTGCTATATTTATCTTTTATTTTCTTGCCCAAACTATTAATAATGAAACTTTTACCCATTCCTGCTTGACCATCAATAAGAACACCTTTCTGCATGCCGAATTCTACTATAGTGTCTTCTTCATATAGCTCACTTGGTTTAGTATAGTTTGATAACGTATTCATTGAATATTTAGAAGATTTTACTAAAATCATTTTATCACCAGATCTGAGCAAATGCACTTTTGATTTAAATTGACACAACTCTTCAAATGTCTTCAAGGCCTCGGAATCCGTTGAACATAGTGTAATTTGCGAAGATTCTAGGTTTGAATCATAGATCCCACTTATAACAAACAAATCTGATAAAAGGTGATTTTTAATATCTTTCAACATTTTTTCCGTATTGATTTCTATTTGGGCATTAATAAAAAATCTCGGAATGTAATCTTCACTGACAGATTCTAGTTCTTTGCCAATGGAAAGTAGTTCTTCACTAATCAGGTCTGTCATGCATTTTTCATCAACAATTTCATTAATATTTTTATGATTCAAGTCAATCAGTTGACTAAAAGGGACTTGATGGTCTTGAAACTTAACATTTATTTCCAATAGATATTTTTTAGATGTTTCCATTAATTCATTATACTGAGTTGTAATTTCAATTTCGTTGGACTTTGTAGATAAGTCTTTGGTATTGCAGGAAATAATGATTATACATTTAAGAATATTATTTCTTTTAATAAATGCTTCCACTTTGTCTAACTTAGAGTAATTATTTTCTTCTTCGAAATCGATTATAAGAAGTTTGGTTTTATTGTAGTAATGCGCGTCTTCTCCTTTTAATTGTAGAATAATGGCTTGAATTGGGATAAAGAAATACGAATCTTTTTCCACTAGTTGCAAAACTTGGTACACTTTTATGGCAGTCAAGATTGTTGATTTTCGGCTCGTATAACATCGTAAAACATTGGGACTGCTGGGATCGTTTTGTTTAGTCAATATAAAATTTGTTAAATCCTGGTTAATTATTTTATATTGAATGTTATGTTTTTGTAATTTAGTGAGATGTGCTTTAGATGGCAGTTGTAACATGTGATCATCAAACATATTAAAAATTAGGTTCAACATTTCTCTAGCATTACTTTTAGTAAGAAAGGTTCCATTTTTGTCCTTATACCAGTCAGTCATTTTCTTATCTAGAGATGCAACTAATTGTTCGCCTAATAATTTTGATGCAATTTTTTCTCCAGTTTTAATTTCATTTAAAAGTATTTCACTAAGTTGTGACTCATTGGGTTGACTAACAGCAAAAATTAAGTTACCAATAAACTTTTCTAGGTCATCTTTATTGATCATCAATGGAATTGAAGCCATATCATCAGTTTTGCATTTGGAAAGAGATATGTCTACTTCATTAACATATTTACTTAAATCTTCAATGTTGACTTCTGAACTTGACTTTTTCTTTAGAGCTGCACACAAATCCAATAATCCATTAATCTTTTTAGTTTCCTTTTTCTTCTTAAGTTCAAATTCCAAAAGTTTTGAATCAATTAATTTTTGAAATAATTGGAGTCTTGTACGCAACTCATCCACTAAAAATCCTTTTAATAATTTTGCTTGTGGACTTAATTCAGTTTCTTCCTTAACGAAATTATCGCTAAACTTAAAAAGTTTCTGATTTTCACTACTTAATACTTCTTGGTCTAGCATCGTTAAAAAAGTGTATAAGATGCTATTTGATTGAATTCTAACTGGTTTGTCTTGTAAAATTGGTTCAAGTAGTTTTTGAGCCACTAATTTAAATTTATTGTTGATCGCTTCTTGCAATTTAGAAATTATGTAGCGATCGTCCTGGCTTATTTGTCGAAATTTTCCTTGATTTAACTTTAGCAGTTCATTCGTATCATCACATTCAATTGTATGGCTTCTAACATTTTCATCAAATAGTTTAGTGGTGAAAATAATAAACTTGCATTCGATGTTCTTATTTTCATTATTGGCTGAGATTTTTGAAGTAATTTCTTTGTAAGAGTAAAAATACTTCGATAAATCATAATCCCCATGTTCATTTATTAATGATGCTTCAGTTATCTCTCCAGCGCCAGCGTTATGCTTCATTTGGACATACTTCTTTACTAATGTACCATTGTTTAGTTTGTAGTCAAATACCAAGTCGTCGAATTTGCCTGCTTCTTCATATTCAACAGCAACACGAAACTTGGACAAATCTTTTAGATGAGCTCGGTATAACAAAATAGTTGCCAATTTAATTTGATAAAGCGGACCAGATATTCCAGCTGTCGATGTTTTTCCATAGGTAGGGTTTTCATCGCTCTAAAATAAATGTGATTTAAATGCCAAATTATATTTGTGTATTTATTACTTACCGACATGTTAATTTCAATTTTTATAATAGGTACATACTTAAATTATAAAAAGCAGAATGTTTTTAACAAAACGAAAATCATAAAATATCGGATTTGGTAAAAGTTGATTAGTATTGCAAAATATTCTTATCAATGATAAGAATGTAAATCAAACACTTAAATTGATAATTTATCAAAGAATTTCATTACTTGCTCAATTTTTATAACAAAATTAGTATCCATATAAAAAAAATATTGATAACAAATTTAATATTTATTCAAAGGTCCAAAATACAATTGTGCCAATTTTTGTAAAAAACACATACTCACTTGCCTAAAGATTAAACCAGCGCATACTAAAAACGTTATAATATGGACAATTCGTTATCAATTTTGTGATAAGATATGATATTTATTTAGCGGCAACATTGTACGACAAAATCAATTCAATTCAATGACTTGTAAAATGTTTACCAGCGTCGTATCGCACATTTTTTGAAACTCATTTACCTTAAAAATTACTTTCAAACCGATTCATAACAATTTTTTTTTGTTAAAAAAAACAAAAAAATAAATTGCGCTGCCGCCTCGCATGAGTGTTCTATGTAGTCATTGCTTTGTTGGACGTGTTTTTATGTTAATCATCTGTTTGGACGTCACAAGTTCCCGATAGAGGATGAGGAACAGTTTGGTACCTAAAGTAAAGTCGACTATATTCTGACCTATTGTATCCAATGCGCTAGACGTACTTTTCTATTTGCTACGCTGTGCCAGCGAATTACAGGTCATGCTAGCATTCACAGGAACGTATGTCTGCCATCGGTACGACATGACATAACAGATTAATACAATCAATGTGAATGACAAAGAAGTTACAGTGCCGGTCATCGAATTTCGGGCAGAACTTTCACTGTCAGTTTAAAATTACATTGTATATTACAATGCTATAAATGACAGTGACAGAGAAGTTTGCCCGAAATTCAATGACCGGCACTGTACATACATGTATGTCTTTCGTCTTGTTGTCGTTCAGTGCCGTCGTATGAATATAATCTTTTATTTTTGTTTTAGGGTGTCGCTGCTGCTTGGAAGATATTCTACGCCACTGGTAAAATTTTTACATGCCCTTCTATTGATTTGGTTCAGGCGGAATCAACTGAGAACCCACAGGTCAGAACAGAATAGGTACCACTATTCACCATGGTAAGGTTCACTGTATGAAAATAAATTATATAACTAATTGTAATTGCGTTGATTTCTCCACAGCATCACTAAATATATTATACTAATTATTATTTGCATATATTATTTTGCATGATTAATTAATTTTTATTGTTTTCTCATTTAATTTAAAATTTGGCGTACTATAGTTTGTCCAGAGATTGGTGGCGGTCACGTTATCAATGTATACATGTATACAATATCATACATCATCAAACCGAGATACGTACAATGGCGGCCAAAAAAAAACGCAACACCTAATATTTTCCTTTGTAAATACAACTTTTTAGCATTCTTGATATTGTAACCTTTCTGACCCAGGCCATGTCATACTTCGTAAGAGAATAGATCGTAGACTAGTTTTCTCCGGAGTCAACAAAGTTCTGCGCAGGTTAGGAGGGAATGAAAACACTCTGGTTTGATTTAATACATATATTGAGATACCAACAATACACACATTAAAAGCGTTATTAGATGTACAGCTACAATAATTGGATAGTGTGATGAGTAGGAAAATGGCCTGTTACTGTCAACAACCTATAGAGTTATAAGGATCACGACAAAATAGCTATTAGTTTACAAAGAAATAATTAATACAATGACATAAAGTACATGAACGAACAACATAGAATATACAGACACTAATCAGGAATCTAAAACTACACCTTTTCCAGTTGTAATTCAGAAAATCTCAATTGTAATTCAGATTAGTCAATTGTATTTCAGAAAAGTTCAATTGTAATTCAGATTAGTCAATTGTAAATCAGAAAATCTCAATTGTAATTCAGATTAGTTAATTGTATTTCAGAGAATCTCAATTGTAATTCAGATTAGTCAATTGTATTTCAGAAAATCTCAATTGTATTTCAGAAAATCTTAATTGTAATTCAAAATAATATTTTTATGTTATTATACAGAAAATATTTTTTTATCAAGTTACTTTGGAAAAATAAAATAACTTTAAAAATAATAATAAAAATAGTAATAAAATTATTAAATAAAAAAAATAAAAAATAAATAATTTTATTATTTAAATAATAAAAATATTAAATATTTTATAGTAATAAAAATACCTTTGCGTGTTTTTGAATTGCAGTTATAGCTTTCTGAATTATAATTGAGATTTTCTGAATTACAATTGACTAAATATTGCGAATAAAATTTAGCGTTTTTCTGAATTACAATTGTGATTTTCTGAATTACAATTGAGAATTTCTGAAATACAATTGATTAATCTGAATTACAATTGAGATTTTCTGAAATACAATTGACTAATCTGAATTACATTTGAGATTTTCTGAAATACAATTGGCTATTCTGAATTACAATTGAGATTTTCTGAAATACAATTAATTAATCTGAATTACAATTGAGATTTTCTGAAATACAATTCATTAATCTGAATTACAATTAAGATTTTCTGAAATACAACTGATTAATCTGAATTACAATTGAGATTTTCTGAAATACGCTTGAGTTTTTCTGAATTACAAATGGAAAAGGTGTAGAAGCAGTAATTGTCTGAGTGGGAATTTGACGTGTAGGTATACAGACATACAGAAACTTAAGTATTACACAACAGACTTCCGACAAAATACAGAAACTTAGGTATTACAGCGACCGCATGAATGTCGTATGGTGAGCATGATTTAGATAAACATAGTTCTAATTTTGACAAATAGACATCCTCATAACACATACACGTTTTCCTATAATTTAAATATGACACTTCTACAAACCAGTACACAACTCAACCACTGACACATTAAGTCGGAAGAAAGAGATAAGATAGAATAGATACATTTAAATAAATCGAATCGTTTCACACTTGGTATACGTAAGTGCTCTACCAGACCGTCTGCCTTCAAGGGTAATAATGTTTTTACCACAGATCGGCGGGTAGATAATCACAACAATACATGAAGAGACCAACGACACACTGGGGTTAACTGTCCAGTGCCCCAGCAGACCGTCTGCCTTCAAGGTGCATTTGGCACACAGACCGGAGGCTGGGATAAAACAATTGACGCAACACACTGCTGTATACGAGGCAGTGCTCTACCAGATCGTCTGCCTTCAAGGGTATGACTTTTTTTACCACAGCTCGATGGGTAGATATCGAATAGTGAAAAGAAAACATACATATTATATAAATTGAAGGATATATAGAAACAGGTAAATCGTCAGTGTCAGTGTATATGTCAGTGCTCGAGTCGGCGACAGGTGTGAAAAGGGGCCATATATTTGTATTAAGTTGAATTACTAATTATTTCGGTAACTACCGCGTAATCGGAACATTAGCAGTTGTACGGCCTCTCATGTCATTCCTATCATGTACCTGAAACACCATCCCTTGTAACATAGCTCGCCGAGGACATGTTGTTGTTGGTGGGTTCGAGGGGAGAATCCAGCTATATAAGATAAAGAAGAAAATGATTATTAGTAGGTGCCTAGAATGTTGATGTAGAAGAAATTATATCCGTGATTCGGACAACGAACGCGGCTTAAAGATAAGCTTAAAACGAACACGCCCAGACATTATTGTCGAGTTGTTCGTCCATTTTTGTTAGTGAGGGCAGAGCTGAAATGGATCATTGTCATCGAGAAAATAGCTATAATTTAAGGAAACACAATATTGGAATTGCGTGCTAAAGGTGAATAACGTCAGTCTGGGACACGTAGAACAGCCGCCACGTATTCCCCTTACGAGGTACACGAACAACTGTCTCGGATTCCGCTGACATAGGAAGGAACAATCTATCGACACGTATTTCCTTTACAAGGTACACGATCAGATTGTTAGGCGGCGACCTCATACTTACTGCTTTTGGTTCCAACGGTAGCCACGAACAATGCCAACGTATTCCCCGTATAGAGGTACACGTACATTCCACGTAGCCCGTCACTTCTGGACCAATGTAGGTGGCAGGTCATCTGGAGTCCGTAGGAAAATCCAAATCCAATCCTGAAAATTAGAGATCGGGTCTCCCAGTCTTAACTTACCATTCTAGTGTATTTTCTCAGCAGTCTAAGACGTATACTAATGGTGAAGTTCTTACCCTTTTGACTACTTGCCTTCTGGTTTTATCAAATTGCAAGTTTACGTCGCCGCAGCATACTAGCGGTGGTGACATCTGGCGGCTTATTGGTGTTCTACTTATTCTCGATCGCAACCATTAATGCAGAAAACTACTTTAGCTTTGGCTTACCACCGAGAGGGTTTCAGATTCCCCGGCTACTTGGGTTCAGACTTAAAGAGAATGATAAGCAAGGAGGATTATAACAGAATGGTGAGGCGTTTTCTGCCATCCTAAGGACATTAGGGCAAGGGTTCTAACTACATGCATTCAAAATGAAACTAATAAGATTATACTAATGCTAATGAGATTCTAATGGAAATCACTATATACAAAAATTGAGAGGATCATATACAAAAACATAAACTATAAAGTTCGATTATGACCCCTATCATATACCTGCGGCCACTGTTTAACTAGGTTTGCTCATGCGCGCAGCTTGCGCATTAGTCGCCATTTTTGTTTTTTGGACTTTTTTTGACTTCTTTCCCGTCCGGTTTCTGGGCCGGTTGGGGTTGGTTTCTTTCACGTTGCCACTTATGACTCGGAAGGGTCGCAGATTGTGGAACGGTGAGGGCACTGGGTTCCACGCCTCCTTGGACACTACCATTAACCAGGAGCCTGGGCCTGTCTTGCCGTAGTCAGGGTCGGAACGGGGGTCGACCGGTTTTCCTGCCCATAGTGGCCTCAACACCTCCGTCGTCATTTGCGGGCGAAGGTCCCATGGAATAACTGCCGACATATAACTACATTACTACAGGATTTCTACTTCTTGACTCACTACTTCCAATTACTCCTATCTGACAAATGAGGACCTTGGGTGGCTCCCCGTCTCGAAGCTATTTAAAAATAAAAGATACATTGGGTTTGTATTACCTGACTGCTTGGCTACTGGAGGTAAGGAACCAAGTTGGCGGTGTTAAACGCTCCTTTAATTCGAGCACTGGTCACGTCCGTGATTTCGTAACAGTTAGGGTGAGGTATTCCGGTAATTCGGTAAGGGCCATCATACAACACACAGAACTTTTTAGCTACCCCCTCGGCGGCGTTGGAAGTAGGATTGGTTTTTAGTAGAACCAAATCATTGAGGTGGTAAATTGTGGTCTGGTGTTTCTGTTGTCCGACTCTTTTGGCAGCCATTTTTAGTAAATGTTGTTTGACCTCAGCACGAATTTGGGCCGTGTCTTTTGTGAGATTCCCGTTAACATATTGTTGGATTACTGGGTTTAATAATCGCAACGGCGCCTCTCCAGTAGTAATCTCCAACGGTGAATATCCGGTACTAGCACTGGGGAAGTTGTTGAAGCACGCTTCTATGTCGGGTATGAACTCGGCCCAGGCCGAATGTCGTTCACTGCAATAGGCCCTGAAAAAGCGTCCAAGCTCCTTCATCCACCGCTCCGCAGGGTTGGAACTAGCGTGACGGATTGACGAAAAACTGGGCTTTATGTGTAGTTGTTCCAAGCGAGCACACCACACCCGGGAGGTAAATTGGGTTCCGTGGTGGCTCAAAATTACCTTGGGTTGGATCAAGGGAAAAAAATGTCTTTTCATGCAGTTTATGGCAGCCACAGCGTTGGCTTTTTTCAATGGAAATAACTTTACAAATTTGGAGAAGACGTCCACCGCAACTAAGATGTAGGTCACTCCCCCGCGACCTTTAGGCAAAGGTCCATAGAAATCAACCGCAACCAAGTCCCCAACTTCCTCCGGAATGATTGGGTGCAAAGGTCCCTCGTAGGCCTGGTTCCGCCTTTTGGTTTTCTGACACAGATCACAACGGCTGAGTTGTTTTTGGATGTCGCGTGCCATATTCTTCCAGTAAAAGTACTGTTTCATTACGGGAATTACCTTACCAGCACCGAAATGTCCCATCTCGTAATGGTAATGCCAAGTCAACTTATTTTGCAACTTAAACGGGATGACAATCGTTTTTATGTTGGGTAGTAAGTGGGTATGTAAGAGCACACTTTGTTCGATTACAAACCTTTCTAATAACCGTATTTGTCTATGGTTCTGGGGAAGGTTACCGGCTTCTATTAGTCCAATAATCTGTTGTAAGACTTCGTCCTCTCGTTGGAATTGACTAATATTGTGTAGGTCCTGGAAAATTTCTCGATAATCACCGGCAAGGTGCGCAATTAGGGGTTGGTTACGGGTTTCTGTGTAATCCTGCGGAAAACGAGATAAGATGTCGGCCACCTTATTATCCTTTCCCGGAATGTGTTCTATGAAGAAATCGAACTGTTGTATGAACAGTAGCCAGCGGGTTAGTCTTGAGTTGAAAAAGCGGCTGTGTTGCAAAAACGTTAGGGCGTGATGATCGGTCCGGATTGTAAATTTGGCTTGGTACACGTACAATCTTGCCTTTTGCAGGGCATATACAATGGCCAACAGTTCCTTTTCCGTCGTAGTGTAGTTCAGCTCCGGGCCTGGTAGGCTTCTACTTAAAAAACTAACGACTCTGGGTTCCATATCCTCGGATTGTTGGTAAAGGACGGCGCCAATGCCGTAGTGGGAACTATCGGTTTCGAGGATAAATTCCTTGTTAGGGTCGGGGTGGATTAATAACACGGTTTTGAGAAAAGCTTGTTTTATCTCATTAAAACTCTTTTCCTCTGGCTCTCCTCAAGTCCACCGGGAATTCTTTAACAATAGGTGTCTGAGTCCACGTGTAGGGTTACTATAATTTAGTACGAATCGTCGGTAGTAATTGCAGAGCCCGAGAAATCCGCGTAGTTGCTTTACGTTGCGGGGTACAGGAAATTTTTGGATTGCGGAGATCTTTTCGGGGTCAGTTCGAATACCTTCTGGTGTCAAAATGTGCCCTAGGAATTGTACTTCCTTTCGGACAAAGCATGATTTTCTTAAATTTACGGTCATATTGGCCTGTTGGAGTTTTAATAACACTGCATGGAGGTGTTCCAGATGTTCAGCGAAAGTTGTCGATGCGATTAGCAAGTCGTCGATATAGTTGAAGGTAAATCGTCTTACTTCGGGGCCCAATATAATATCCATTCCTCGAGAGAAAGAGGCGACGGCGGTTTTCAGTCCAAACGGTAACACCTTATAACAATAGCTCCGACCGTTATATAGGAACGCGGTATATTTCTGGCTCTCGGGGTTTAGTGGAATCTGCCAATATGACGCCACGAGATCCAAGCTGGTCAAGTACTTACATTGGTGAAACCGTTGAAGGAGTTCCTCGGTAGCTGGCGGGCTTTCGTGGTCGGCAACAATGTACTGGTTCAGCTCCCGCGCATCCAAACATATGCAAACACTTCCGTCCTTCTTTTTTACCACAGTCATCGGACTAGAATATGGAGATGCCCTTTCAATTATGCCCGTATCTTCCATTTCTTTTAGTTTTTTTTCAACGGCGTCTCGTACCGCAAATGGTATCGGATAGCTCTTGCGAATGAATGGCTTTGAAGTTGTTAGTTCGATGGTGTGCTCATAGAGAGTGGTCAAGCCAGGGTATTCTTGGTATAAGTTTTGAAATCGTTGGAGAAGTTGATGAAGCTCGACACGGTCTCGTGAATTTAGTTGTGAATCCTGTACGGCTTCTTCGATCGTGGGGGTCTTGTGGGGCGGAGCGATGATTCTGATATTAATGTCTGGTTGTGAGAGTTCGGCTGCTACCATTCTCATAAGCTTAGGCTGTCCCGTGAGCTTGTAGTAGAGCGTCAGCGGTTTATTATTTGACGTCAAACTGATTTTTCGTTCGTTTAACGAAATCGTATTACAATTCTCTGTCAACCAATCCGTGCCAAGGATACACGGTTTGCATAGCTGGTCTATTATAAGGCAACAAAGAGGGAATGTTTCTCCATTAATAACAACCTCTAATAATGTTTGTTTGGTGACTCTGCGGCTTCATGTTTGGAAAGCCCCTTGTATTTGTATGGCTTTGATCGGTAACACCTTAACCTCGTCGGAAATACAAGTGATTTCACTGCCAGTATCGACGAGTGCTCGGGTGAGGACTTGGTTTATTGTTAGCGATATTTCTGAGGATCCTTGGCTGACGGAGTTGATGAGCGAACGAATTGTAAGTTGGGGTTGTTGGCCGGGGACGGCGTCAAAGGAGGTCTTGTTGAGGGCGGTTATTGGTTGGCGAATTCCTTGTCCATACCGTCCCAGTCCCTCATTTTCTTTTCATCCAATTTTGTACAGTAAATGTTGACCGATATTGGTTATAGATTTATTAATAATATTTACATGGGTAGGGGCTTTACGTTCCGTCGAATAAATAGGACCGTTTAATTCGACGGTGGGCCGTTTCCCGACGAGGTTTTTCCTGATGGTCGTGTATAGGGTGTCGCGGGGACGCGCTGGTGTCGGCGATCTAGCCGGTACTGGGACGAGAATGGGGGTGGTTTGGTCACATCCACAGTTTCAGCCACAGGTAGAAGTTGTGGTGGGCAAACTCCAGCTTGTTTCCTCAAAAAGTCAGTTGCGCCCGCAATTGTCTTGTCGTTGATTAAAATCCATAAGGATTGTATTGCGGGGGAAAAGTGCTTCATAATTTGGCCGACCAATAACGCTTCCTTGATAGGATGCGTTAACATTCGGGCCATGCTAACATATTTGGCAAAGTGGTTAACCGTTGGGGTTGTTCCGTCCCAAACATCGGTGTTTATTTGGTGTCTGACTTGATTCTGTTCAGTTTCGGACCAATAATGGTGTAGGAAATTGGATTTAAAGTCCGCGAAACAAGTCCAGGCAACGCTGTAAATAGTGCCCCAGTTTGCAGCATCGCCTTGTAGGCATTCCATAATGGTATCCAACCGCTGCGGTTCAGCGGTGGACATTTTCTTGTAATAGATATCCAGTTCCTCCAGAAATTTGGTGGGGTGTTTAGTGCGGTCACCCCGAGAAACTGGCGCTGTCATCGGTTGTGTATAGAGGACGCTGTTACTACCGGAGAGTGAATGCGCACTCGCACCCGAGCGACCAGAGCTATGTTCGCCTAATCTAAGAGTCTGTGACTCGTGAATTTGACTGAGTTGGTGGAGCACATCCCGGTGACATGCCACAACACTCTTGCCAAGATTTCGCACTAGTGTTTCAGTGGCCAGAAGTCTGTCTTGTATCTCTCGCCATTGAGCGTTATGCACTAGTTGCTGTTGTGCCAGATCACGTACCCATTCATCGATGGTAACCACTGACATTTCTCCATTAGGGCTGGTTTGATCATTGTTCGGCTCCCTAGAGTCTGAAACACCATTCCTTGTTATAGACATAACCGGCTTTGAGATACACTCGGCTCTTGTGAGCTTTGTCACTCCCTACAAAACCTGCGCGGATTGAAAACTTTGTTTCCCGGCCATCGCACCACCTTTCTGACCCAGGCCATTTCATTCCTCGTAAGAGAATGGATCGTAGACTAGTTTTCTCCGGAGTCAACAAAGTTCTGCGCAGGTTAGGAGGGAATGAAAACACTCTGGTTTGATTTAATACATATATTGAGATACCAACAATACACACATTAAAAGCGTTATTACATGTACAGCTACAATAATTGGATAGTGTGATGAGTAGGAAAATGGCCTGTTACTGTCAACAACCTATAGAGTTATAAGGATCACGACAAAATAGCTATTAGTTTACAAAGAAATAATTAATACAATGACATAAAGTACATGAACGAACAACATAGAATATACAGACACTAATCAGGAATCTAAAACTAGAAGCAGTAATTGTCTGAGTGGGAATTCGACGTGTAGGTATACAGACATACAGAAACTTAAGTATTACACAACAGACTTCCGACAAAATACAGAAACTTAGGTATTACAGCGACCGCATGAATGTCGTATGGTGAGCATGATTTAGATAAACATAGTTCTAATTTTGACAAATAGACATCCTCATAACACATACACGTTTTCCTATAATTTAAATATGACACTTCTACAAACCAGTACACAACTCAACCACTGACACATTAAGTCGGAAGAAAGAGATAAGATAGAATAGATACATTTAAATAAATCGAATCGTTTCACACTTGGTATACGTAAGTGCTCTACCAGACCGTCTGCCTTCAAGGGTAATAATGTTTTTACCACAGATCGGCGGGTAGATAATCACAACAATACATGAAGAGACCAACGACACACTGGGGTTAACTGTCCAGTGCCCCAGCAGACCGTCTGCCTTCAAGGTGCATTTGGCACACAGACCGGAGGCTGGGATAAAACAATTGACGCAACACACTGCTGTATACGAGGCAGTGCTCTACCAGATCGTCTGCCTTCAAGGGTATGACTTTTTTTACCACAGCTCGATGGGTAGATATCGAATAGTGAAAAGAAAACATACATATTATATAAATTGAAGGATATATAGAAACAGGTAAATCGTCAGTGTCAGTGTATATGTCAGTGCTCGAGTCGGCGACAGGTGTGAAAAGGGGCCATATATTTGTATTAAGTTGAATTACTAATTATTTCGGTAACTACCGCGTAATCGGAACATTAGCAGTTGTACGGCCTCTCATGTCATTCCTATCATGTACCTGAAACACCATCCCTTGTAACATAGCTCGCCGAGGACATGTTGTTGTTGGTGGGTTCGAGGGGAGAATCCAGCTATATAAGATAAAGAAGAAAATGATTATTAGTAGGTGCCTAGAATGTTGATGTAGAAGAAATTATATCCGTGATTCGGACAACGAACGCGGCTTAAAGATAAGCTTAAAACGAACACGCCCAGACATTATTGTCGAGTTGTTCGTCCATTTTTGTTAGTGAGGGCAGAGCTGAAATGGATCATTGTCATCGAGAAAATAGCTATAATTTAAGGAAACACAATATTGGAATTGCGTGCTAAAGGTGAATAACGTCAGTCTGGGACACGTAGAACAGCCGCCACGTATTCCCCTTACGAGGTACACGAACAACTGTCTCGGATTCCGCTGACATAGGAAGGAACAATCTATCGACACGTATTTCCTTTACAAGGTACACGATCAGATTGTTAGGCGGCGACCTCATACTTACTGTTTTTGGTTCCAACGGTAGCCACGAACAATGCCAACGTATTCCCCGTATAGAGGTACACGTACATTCCACGTAGCCCGTCACTTCTGGACCAATGTAGGTGGCAGGTCATCTGGAGTCCGTAGAAAAATCCAGATCCAATCCTGAAAATTAGAGATCGGGTCTCCCAGTCTTAACTTACCATTCTAGTGTATTTTCTCAGCAGTCTAAGACGTATACTAATGGTGAAGTTCTTACCCTTTTGACTACTTCCCTTCTGGTTTTATCAAATTGCAAGTTTATGTCGCCGCAGCATACTAGCGGTGGTGACATCTGGCGGCTTATTGGTGTTCTACTTATTCTCGATCGCAACCATTAATGCAGAAAACTACTTTAGCTTTGGCTTACCACCGAGAGGGTTTCAATATTAGTCACATTTACTGTATTTATTGTGACTTGATATTAGTCACATTTATTGTCAGTGTCAAAACAATTTTATAATAAATTATCACAAAAGACCTAAATCCTTGAAATAAATGCCTCAATTAAACACATATCAAAAATCCAGAGCCATAGCCAAATTAGAAGACGGTTGATCATTGCGAAAAGTTGCTGCAGAATTGAAAGTAAGTTTTAGCACAATTTCAAGATTGAAAAAAAAAATGAAATAATGAGCAAACAATACAAAGAAGTAATGGATCAGGACATCCCAAGGTTTCGAACAATGAGCAAAATGATGCTTTGGTAACATTTATTAGAGATCGGCCATTTTCTAATGCAATAAAATCCAAAGCAGAAACCAATTTCCCAGGATCTGTTAGAACTGCACGAAGACGATTAAAGGAGTCTAACATAAAAAATTATATTTTATTATTATTATATTATTTTTATATTTTTTTATATTTATAAAAAATTATGCAGCTGCCTGCAAACCTTTTTTAACAGAAGCACACAAGGCAAATAGATTACGTTTCGCAAATGAATTTTTAAATAATAATGAAGAGTATTGGAGGAATGTTGTGTTTTCTGATGAAAAGGTTTTCCAGTCATGTTATAATGGAAGATTGAGGGTTTATAGACCAAGAAATTGTCGATACGAAGAAAATTACATCCAGAATTTAATGAATAGTGGACGTTATTCAGTGAATGTATGGGCTTGGATAAGCGCAGAAAAGGCAGAAGCTTGTTTGAAAATAGAAGGTCGTCTAACGGGCGAACATTTTGGAAACAACAATGAGTATGTATACACGCGACAGTAAAGGCACCGTTGTTAAAGGCTCCTTTGATAAAGGCAATTTGTAATAAAGGCAAGTGTATAAACGGCATACATTATTTTACGGTGGTTATCTTAATTAACTACTTAACTGAAGTAAGCCTTGAAAACGCTTGCGATTTGTTTCATATCAAACTTCACGTTAAAGATTTTTGCGCTCTACGAATTGACAGTGTTATTATGTAGTTTGTTATTATAACATTAAACGTTTATGGTTTTTGTTATTATGGATCCTAATCTTCAAATACGTATAAGTAACATAATATTGCTATACCATCAAAACCTGCAAAACTTTATAAATCTAAAAGTAGCTAAATTATACTTACATTAAATAATGATTTGTATACACGGAACTTAAAGGCGTCGTTGTTAATGCAAAGGCTGTAGTAAAACAGACCTTGCATTACTAACGTAGTCTATAATAAGGACGGTTTAGACCCCGTATACACATGCCTAACGGTTCCTTTAATAAAGGTGCTTTTAATAACGGTGCCTTTACTGTCGCGTGTATACATACTCATTGTTGCCAACAGTTAGAGAGAGATTTCCCGAAAATAATTATATTTTTCAACATGACAATTGCCCGGTTCATACAGCAAGTATTACAACTAACTGGATTAAGTAACAGAATATTGCTACATTAAACTGGCCATCAAAAAGTCCTGACCTTAATCTCATAAAAAATGTTTGGGGTTTGCTAGTCAAAAAAATTCACGAAGGTGATTTTAGACCTAGAAACCAAAATGCTTTATGGGAGGCAATACAGATTGTATGGAAAGAGCTTGATAACAATATTATTAACAACGTTGTTTTATCAATGACTAGAAGATTACAACTAGTAATCGAAGCAAATGGTGCAGCAATAAAATATTAAAAAAAGTCTATTTGTTAAACCAGTTTTAAATTGTTTTTAATTTAGTTTCAATGAACAATAATTGTTGTTAATGAAACTGAATTAATTTAAATTGTTTGCACAAACCCACTATTATTTGTTCATTAATTTATTGATCTTAGTTTTATTGTATAGAATATGTTTGATTAAAAATATTTAAAAACGTTTAAAGATTTTAATATATAGTAATTTTTTCTAATTTTGACATGTAAAATGTGACTTTTCAAAATCGATTGTAGTTGGCAAACGGCACATTTTACGCAACTGGTGATGAAATAATAGTTATTTATCTGCTTGCGTTTCGAAATGACAACTTTATGAGTGTAATTTTTAATGTCATAATGACATGCATTATGACAATAAAGACTATACTGATTTTCGAGCTGATTACATTATAGTACTGAGTACTATAATGAATTCATTATGGTACTCAGTACTATAATGAAACTGAATACCATATTAAAATTCAATAACATTTTCAATCAACTAACAAAATGTGCAAAATATGGCAAAAAACTTTTTGAAAATTTATTTAAATTTATTACAAATTATGAAGAAATTAATTAAACAAATTAAAAATCAATTAAAATTAAACATCAATTTTCAGGTAATACGATTATATCGATAAATTAGTGACGTTTAGGTGACAGCAACATATTTATTTTTTAGATTTTACATTTTTTTAAAGCTAAATAATTTATTTCAAATTTCTTCTTTAATATACGCAAGCAGATAAAATTTTGTATGTCATTCGGATCGTAACTAATCATTATGGTACCAGTCGCGTTATCAGACTCGGCTAGCGCCTCGTCTGATAAACTTCACGACTGGTACCATAATGATTGATATTACGATCCTTATGACATAAATAACTATTATACATCAAGTAGCAAAATAACTAATTTTGCTCGTGTTGTATACACTATTTTTTGCAATTTTTAATTAAAATAAAAAAATATTAAAGATTAGTTAATAATCAGATGACAATCGGTTGCTTGATTCAAGCTTAATTTGTTATTAATTAGAGCAAGCATTGATAAAACAATTGAAATCGCCCCTAGGAACAAAAAATCAAACAGCTTCCTTCACATAATTCAAATCGAATAGAAGTGTTTGCTAACTCAAATTTAATGGAAATATTGCTTATATGTTCTTGTTCAGTTAAATAATCTTACTAATTGTACAATTAATATTGTTAATAAATAAAACATTGCGGCTTTATAACTTTTTGCCACGCTTTTAGGAATTTTTAAAATAATGAAAAGTATATTATTTAACGAGTGAGAAAGTTGGCAATTATTCACGAGGATAAATTACTAGTAATATACTAGTAATTACTAGTAATATACTAGTAATTACTAGTAAATTACGAGTAATTTATCCGAGTGAATAATTGTCAACTTTCTCACGAGTTAAATACTATAGTTTTTCTGCTTTTATTAAATAATTGCATCAATAATTCTTACAAACTGCTGCTGCACTGCTCACAATTTTCTCAATTAGACTAACGTTTGACGTTTGAATTTATTATCATGGCATACTATGATATTTCACAAGATATTTTTCGATAGTATAATGTACACTCGGCCTATGATTGGTTGAGCATAATGGAATAATGAAAATCTCGGCATACGATTGGTTGACAACCATTGAATAATGAAAAAATATTTCATTTGTTTTTGATTAATAGAATAATTGATAGTTTTCTATACGAAAAACAACTTGATAATGCTCGAATTATTTAATATGAGCAGAAAAAGTCTTTTTTTCACGCTTTTTTTAGATCAATAAAAAAAAGAAGGCTGTTTCAATATCAAAATGGCAACTAAAAAGATGTCATTTTAATCGCAAATTGCAAAATAGTTATTTATACAACAAGTAGCAAAAAATAACTAATTTTGCTCGTGTTGTATACACTATTTTTTGCAATTTTTAATTAAAATAATCAATATTAAATATTAGTTAATAATCAGATGACAATCGGTTGCTTGATTCAAGCTTAATTTGTTATTAATTAAAGCAAGCATTGATAAAACAGTTGAAATCGCCCCTAGAAACGAAAAATCAAACAGTTTCCTTCACATAATTCAAATTGAATAGAAGTGTTTGTTAACTAAAATTTAATGGAAGTGTTGCTTATATGTTCCAGTTTAGTTAAATAATCTTACTAATTGTGTAATTAATTTTATTAATAAATAAAACAATGCTGTTTTATAACATTTTGCCACGTTTTGAGCAATTTTTAAAATAATGAAAAAAAGTAGAAAAAAAGTGAAAAATAGCTATTTGTGTATTAAGAGCGCAAAGTGATACGTTGTCGCGCGAGCCAGAATGTTGTCGTGCGACGCGATAGCGGAGCACGACAATCTGGCGAGAGCGACAAAAACACTTTGCGCTCGAAATACACACAAGATTTTTCCTACAATCGATTTTAAATTAAATTTTTGTTGCAAAAATGTAAAATTAATATTTTGACGACAAATAAAAATGTGATTATATCATCGGTAACCAAGAAACGCTAATTTCTAAAAACAAAAACTATTGTTTTACTGCATTGTTTTGATTTAGCGAGCGAGAAAGTCAGCAAAAAGATCTAGAGCGGGAAAGTGACAACTTCTCGGAAAACGCCAACTTTTCGTTGTCAAATGAAAGCATAAAGGCCTACTTTTATATACGATTGTAGGAAATAGTTATTTATTAGACTAGTGAGTAATATTACATATAAGTCACGAAAGAAAAGTTTAGCCCACAAGCCCGAAGGGCGAGTGGGCTAATTCTCTTGAGTGACTTATATGTAATTACTCACGTGTTTAATACAAAATTTTATCTAAAACTTTTATTAAATCGTATTTTTAAAATAATAAATTAAATTAGAAAAACGTCATTATTTGAAAATTGATAATTTTGATCACAGAAGGCTGGTTGTCAGAAAACTGTGGTTGTCATGTTGAAAACCGAATTTGTTTACTAAAAGAATACATCAAAATGGAGAATTGTGAAATTCCTATCGAAATTTTACAAGAAGCAAACGAAGCCACAGCTTGTTTAATTCCGGAAAAGTCCAAAAAATTATATATATATTATATATACAAATCTCTGTAGTAACTAAAAGTACCTTTAAAACAACTTTTAATAAATAGTGAGTATCAGTGCATTTTCACTCACTAGTGAGATAAAGTATACTTTAAATCACTACTTTTGTCCACTAGTGAGTTATGGCCTACTTTATAATTTAAATTCTAATCAATAACAAACACATTATCTGACAGTTTTGGATAATAGCTATTTATGCAACCAGTTAGGAAATGCATTTTTTTGTGTAACGAGCGGATTTCTGCGGGACGAGCGCAGCGAGTTCTGCAAAATAACGCGAGTTACACAAAATAGCATTTCCTAACATGTTGCATACAAGATTTTTTCTAATTTTTACAAGAACCTTCTCACAAAAGAGTTTTTTAAACTTATGATATTAATAATTTAGTGAATTTTATCAAAACAAGTAGGCTTTATTCGGAACTTTTCATCACCAGTTGTGAAATATTTTTCATTACATCACCAGTTGCGTAAAATGTGCCGTTTGCCAACTACAATCGATTTTGAAAAGTCACATTTTACATGCCAAAATTAGAAAAAAGTCTTTTTTTCACGCTTTTTTTAGAACAATAAAAAAAAGAAGGCCGTTTCAACATCAAAAATGGCAACTAAAAAGATGTCATTTTGATCGAAAATTGCAAAAAAATTATTTCACAACTGGTGATGAAAAGTTCCGAATAAAGCCTACTTGTTTTGATAAAATTCACTAAATTATTAATATCATAAGTTTAAAAAACTCTTTTTTGAGAAGGTTTTTGTAAAAATTAGAAAAAATCTTGTATGCAACATGTTAGGAAATGCTATTTTGTGTAACTCGCGTTATTTCCGCTCGTTAAGAAATCCGCTCGTTACACAAAAAAATGCATTTCCTAACTGGTTGCATAAATAGCTATTACAACACTAAAACTTTTAAAATTACGCTTACTATTCGTTTAAAGGTGTTGCGTTTTTTTGGCCGCCACTGTACAACTGTATCAAGCATATTGTCATTCGCTTGCATAGCGTAGCCATACACACGATAGTCTGAACTAGATAAGGAAATTGATGACGTGACCGCCACCTATCTCTGGACAAACTATATATATTGTTTGAAAAAAAAACTAATAGGTTAATCGTAAAAAAAAGAAACAATGTCGCACGCAATTACGCTGGTCGAACCACAAAATGTCTACCAGAAATGAAAAACCAACAACCGAAGGGGTAACAACAACCAGGGGGTGGGAATTCTCCCACTTTCGCCAAAATGTATTTATTTTATGTGTTTAGTTCATACCCATGAAACGGGGCGCTAGTATCGCCATTTTTTTCGATTTGAAAAAGTAGCGATACCATTTTCTTTTTGTTCTGTCAACTGTCATAATAACTTTTTCTTAAAATCTTCCTATATAATTTCTGCTTCGTGTTATTAAGTTTGTTATTGGTTACTCGTTCTCTTGTTTACTTTTGTTGTTCGTTCTCTTGTTTATTCTTGTTCTGTTAGTTCTTCTTGTTTGTTGTTCTATTTGTTTCCTCGTGTTTTCTAATTTGTATTTGTGTTTTATAACATACACCATTACACATGTCCCATTGTTAACACGTAAATAACGTGTTAATAATGACTTATTCTTGTGCGGTACGGGGCTGCCGAAGTTCTGCGTTAGTAAGACCTCCCATAATAAGACATTCATTGCCAAGGGATGATAAGGTAAGTTATTAAACCAAGAGTTTAAGATTTTAATAATAAAAATATTCTTATTATATATATAGCTTTTTGTGGAATCGTGCATTGCAATTGATCGACAAGATCTTCTAGAAGTCGATGTAAAAAAGAGGCCAAATTATCGAGTGATAATGTGTTACTTGAGACTTTATATTAACTTTAAAAGACTTTGTATTAAGGCGATATAATATTGTTTAATAAATTTATTTGCATGAAAATAATTTTGCGTTTAATTTAAATATAAAAAAAACTATTGGAAACTGCACATTTGAATTTCTCGCCGGTTTAACGTTCAGTGATCAGCGCTCGGTGGCATGGGTATGCGTAACTCCTAACTGTCAAATACATTAAAGCCTATCTATTTTAGTACACCTAGGTTCAAATGTAGTGGAGGGTAAAATTTTATGGCAAGCGCTACGGCTTTAGTAAAAGTAAGCAATACTGAACCTAATGAAATTTGGTCTTGGGTTTAAAAACTACCTGCCAGCATGTCAAGTAGTTTTTAGGGTCAGCGTTGTTAAGGTCGAGTGGTTCAATTGCAATAAGGTTCAAAATAACAACGTTTTATGGCTTTTTCGGTCACTACATTTGAACCTAGGTGTACATCTATGACAACAACAAGCCAAAGCAGGCACCTTCAAAACGCAATCGGAACGCCGACGGCAAGAAGTTCAACGTATGTCAAAAATTACTTATTGCAATCGGCCAAAAGAAGCCAAATGATAAGCAGCACACCTAACTCAGTCTAAATAAGTTCCATAAAAACCAACCCCATAGAAAAGGAATTAAGTAAACAAATCCAGCTCTCCATGAAAATCAGCCAAATCTAGAAGAAAAAGAATGATCAGAAGACGAGGAAGCATAGCAAAGATAAGACAAAAACTAGAACAAATACAAAAGAGAGATATAGAGGAAGTAACCCAAGCGAACGAAAAACGTAAACAAGAAGAAAGTGACGAAGATCGGCGACGTGAAGCGGAAGCGAAAAGTGTGCAAGAAGAGAGCGTAGCAGAGCGACTACGAGAAGAGCAAGGAAGAAGAAAACAAGAAGAAGGAGACAAATATCGGCGATGTGAATTAGAAGGGAAAAATGTGAATGTGAATTAGAAGGTAAAAAAACGAGAGGAAAGAGACGCACGGCAAAATAGATACCAACAACAAACCAGGGCAGACATCACAATTAGTGAGGTCATGGATGCAGCTGGTAATCCATGACCATCACTATTCTTTATTCGAGGATACGCTAGATGTGCATCACCGAATGGTTGGGACGAAAAATACCTTATACGTTATCTTGAGATCCACCTCGAAAGAGCCGCTAAAAGCTGACACCGCGACTATACTACGCAAGCAAGGAATGCGCGAAAGATCTGAATTTAAAGTAAGGAATGCCGAAATGAACGCTACCCTTCTACTCACCAGCCATAAACAAGCCGCCGAAGAAGACAAAAGCATACTACTATGACATGCTGGCCAAGAAAGCGGATCCAGGAATGACTTTCCTAACGTTCCAAAACCATTTCATCAATGGGCTTTAAGAGCACTACGAAAATTATACGTTGCAAATTGAGGAAACTATGGATCAAATAGCCATGGAAAGGCTCGTGCATAAACTCAGCGAGCTTCAAGCTCGAAGGAAAGCTATGGACATAGCCGCGACAACCAAAATAGTCGGCCCAATTAGCAACCCAATTACACCAGGAATAACCGAGGAAACAAATATGGACCAGCCACGTACAGTGCTATGAACCAGAAGAAAACTTAGTTAAACATATTAACTTAATGAACTGGTTAGCACTGTTGCTAAACAATGGGGATAATGTAAAACACGATTTATTCCAAGAAAAACTATGTTCCAAGAAAATATAAGTCATATTATTACAAGTTAGAATGTTATTTCAAAAATATACATGAAAATTCACAAATTCGGGTAGAAAAGGTCATAACCATGGACGGTGAAACTTTGATCGATGAGAACAGTAACCTAAATTCGAAAATAATGGACAGTGAAATTTCACAATTAATCGACATGGGAGCTCTTGGATTTGTAGAGATGGATGCATTTAGACAATACATACAATATTCAACGGAAAAATGTATGGAAACATTAATCAAGTTGCAGCATTTATGCTAGGACACTCCTCGAGAAGAAAGGGAGGAAAAAGAAGAAGAGGAAGACGAGACGGGAAAAACCACCTGTCTAAAGCAGGAAAAAACCATTAAATTTAAAAAAAAATATTGTTACGCTTTCTGGTGGATTAGGTTCTTTTTTGCCGGTTGTTGTTGGCGGAGGTGGTGGTGGTGCCGGAGGTTTTATGATTGTTATATGTTGTATTTTTATGGGCTTATGTATAATGTCTTCTTTAAAAACAATAGGTGGTACTGTAAATTTTTAAATTAAAATGCTTAGTGGAAATAAATTTATGAAATATTTACTTTCTTCCGGTGCAATTTTATTTTTCTCCTCCTGCTCCTCCTCCTCCTCATATTTATTTGTTGAAAACAAAGTTTTTGATATAATACAAGCCCTAAATTTTTTTGTTACCGGAAATTCGCAAAACCTGGTGTTCTGTACGTTCGTTTTCGTTTCGTTTTAATTGTTTTATTGTATAAAGAGACAGAGAGAGATAGATTTTTTGCTTAACATTCCTAGTTTCGAGAAGCGGCGAATTTTGCGTTTTTGCACTGTTTTTGGCGTTCGAGCGTTCACGATCGTGGCCAGCGGAGCCGCTCTCCCGCTTTGACCGTAGACGTTCCGCAGTTCGCTTTTGCTATCTCGTTTTGCGCGCCGTATTACTCGCAAATTTTTCGTTTTTGTGCAATTCGCTGCATTTTACCACGAGGCTACCTCTCTCCTCTCGAAAATTCCTTACATTAATTTTCATTACAAATTTTCCTCCTTCGCTTTTACCTTTGTTTTTCGCTTCGCTTTCGTATCCTAGCTTCGCTTTTCATTTATCGCACCTCCAGGACGAGGATCACCATTGAGTCCACCGACAACAGCCACCGAGCCCACGCATAGTAGACTAATACGGTCGATGCGCCAGCATCCCCACTACTACTGCCCGTAAAGTGTGACGACACAAGTGACCAAAACATCCATTTGCACATCTTTAGCTGTTTCGTTTGTCGTTTCTGTGATATTTGTAAACTTTTTTAAAAATACATTGTGATATATTAACAAATTGTCTTTAATTAATCCATTAAGGTAAGTTTCTCAATATTATATTAGCCATAAGATTACGATCAAACGAGAGACTTTTGTAGTAAACTTTTGAGGTTGAAACGTTAGAATAACGAATAAATATAGTTGGCTTTCATTTAAAATAGTAAACCCACTGAGTTTGTGGCTTTAAGCTTTCAGTCACTTCTATTTTAATAAAATCAAATTATATCTACCTATCTAGGCCTTAATATGTTTACATGCGAACTTTTTTCTAGTTAATCAGTTTGGAAATAATTTCAATATTTTTTCAGATGACTATTTGCGCTGTTAATGGTTGTAAATCTAACAATAGACACAAAAATGTACAAACAATGTCTTTCCATGTGTTTCCTGAAAATAGCGAACTGAGGAAAAAATGGATTTTATTTTGAAAACAAGACAACTTTAATCCATCTACAAGCCCCATATGTAGCAAACATTTCAAAAAAGAAGATTATAAATTAAATTTGGTTGGAGATGTATCTCTATCTATCTATCATAATTAAAAAAAAAGATGGAATGATGAATATTCTTGAAATAAGCTATTTGTTGTATATAATTAGATAATAGAACCGAACCGAACCCGAGTTTTACATTATAATATTTATTGTTACTGTTAATTTTTTTTATATGTAAACCATGATTTTTGATGGATCAGTGTGCTGTGTATTTATGCGACAAGCAAGTAGCTGACTGTGTTTAATTGAATTTTTCTTTTGTTATGTTTCTTTAGTATTAAAATTTCGGTTCTTCGTTTTTCGTGAAAACTAACAATTCTTGTTCGTTTTGTAGCTCCGATCATTTGGTCTACAAATGCAATGCATTCCTCGCCAAAACTCCGCAAGATCGCTATAGTGTGGCCAAACAGCAGAAGTGGTGTTTCAATTGTTTAGGGTCAAAACATCATTCAAAAGACTGTAAGTCTACGTCTGGATGTCGGATATGTTCTCAACGAGATCACACGTTGTTACATTTCCAGACCGCCGTCTTCGGACCATGCTACGATTTCTCGTCTGGTTACTTCGTTTACTACGATGATTCCTGCCAAGTCTACAGTTTTGTTGTCGACCGCTGTTGTCAAAATACGGAATTCCAAGGGAGTCTTTGAGCCTGTGCGTGTACTGTTGGATAATGCTAGTCAGGCAAATTTCATTTCCGGAAATTGCGTTTCTCGTTTAGGTTTATCGAAATATTCGTTTGCATCAGTGGATTAGATCAAATGAGTTCCAAATCTTCGTCTGACGTAACTTGTACTTATCGCTCTCGGTATGCGCCGCGTCGGGAATGTTATCTAGAGGCCGTTGTTATTTCCAAGATTTGTGGGGATATGCCCAATATGTCGTTTTCTCCGCCGCCGTGGCCGCATCTGTCAAATATTAACTTAGCTGATCCTGAGTATCACGTTTCACGAACCATCGACATGTTGATGGGGGTTGAACTTTTTGCGCATATTATGACAGACGGCCGATTGAAGGGTAAAAGGGAGGAACCAATTGCCTGGAACACAACCTTTGGATGGATTCTCATGGGAAAAATTAATCTCCACTCCAACTCTGCTTCGCCATCTATAAATACTTTTTGTTCGCTAGTATCAGAACCTTTGCTTGATTTGGTTGTCAAGAAATTTTGGGAGATAGAAGAGATCGCGCTGCCACCAGCCGCTTGTCCAGACGAAGTTCGCGCTGAAGCAATTTTCGCAAACAATCACTTTCGTCAAGCGTCCGGACGTTACGTCGTGCCATTACCATTTAAGGCAGAACCACCTGCCTTTTTAGATTCAAAGATTATTGCCCAACGTCGATTAATTGCGCTGGAAAAACGGTTAAATAGGGAACCTTCGATTAAACAGCAATATCAAGATTTCATGGAAGACTATCGTGACTCTGGCCATATGCACCTGTTTGTTGAATCGGATGACACTCCATTCACATATTACATTCCGCATCACTGTGTGATAAAAACGGGCATTATTGAATCTAAATTGCGTGTGGTCTTTGACGCTTCGGCAAAAACTTCGGAACAATTCTCGCTAAATGATTCGCTTTTGGTAAGTCCCAAACTTCAACCAGACATTGCAACGTTGCTTTGTCGTTTTCGCTTTTTCCCTATCGTTTTTACCGCTGATGTCTGTCAAATGTATCGGCAAATTTTGGTCTCAGAACAGCATCGAATGTATCAGAGGATTTTATAGAGATTTTCCTCAACAGAACCGATTCAAACATATCAGCTGAATACGGTTACGTATGGCGTTTCATCCGCTCCGTTTCTAGCCCTTCGGACGATAATACAACTGGCGATGGATGGAAAAGATTGTTTTCCGATAGCATCCTCAGTGCTATTATCAGAAGTATACGTAGACGACATTGTAACCGGCTGCAATTCTATCGAAGAAGCTTTAACGCTGCGCCATCAGTTGACTCAACTCTTGCAAACTGGTGGATTTGAGCTTCGCAAATGGGCTAGTAATCACCCTGATGTTTTGAATAATCTTGACAAAACTCATTGTGAAATCGACCCGCTTTCGTTTGATTCCGACGAACAACAAGTAGTTAAAATTTTAGGTTTGCAGTGGAATTCAAATCTGGATTGTTTCACATACAAAGTGCAGCCTTTAGATCGCCCCTGTACCAGACGAACTCTTTTGTCAGAACTCGCTCGTATTTTCGATCCTATTGGATTTCTCGCTCCTCTCACGTTCTGTGCAAAGGTTATAATACAGCGCTTGTGGGCTTTGAATTTAAGTTGGGATGAACAACCTCCTTCTGAGATCGTTGATCAATGGTCAAATTATAAATCGCAATTACCTCTATTAGCCAATCTCAAAATATCGCCCCTTTGTTTTGCTTCGATTTTTACGTCTTGCGTTCTCCATGGTTTTTGCGACGCGTCTGAGTTGGGATACGCCGCGGTAGTTTACGTTAAATTTTCTGATGCGGTTGGCCAAGTTAATGTTCATTTACTTTGTGCCAGATCTAAGGTTGCGCCGCTTAAGCGAATCTCCGTTCCTCGCCTTGAATTATGTGCAGCGCTGTTGCTCGCCAAATTATTGGACTTTACCGTCAAAACTTACGAAAATTTGATCACCTTTGACCATTGCTTTGGTTGGTCGGACTCGACAGTAGCGCTCGCTAGGATCAACTCTTCTCCTCATCGTTGGAAAACTTTTGTGGCAAACCGCGTCACGCAGATCCAACAAATCGCACCTTCGGTTATTTGGCTCCATGTTCGTTCGGAAGACAATCCTACAGATTGTGCATCTCGCGGTTTATCGCCTTCTGATTTAGTGTCGTTTTCGCTTTGGTGGGCGGGGCCCAAATTTCTGCAGAGTCTCGATTCCGAACTGATCGCTTCATACAAACAAGGGGTCTTGCCTGAGGATTCTCTCGAGGAGAAGAAAACGACGATGTTGACAGTCGCAGTCGCGAAAGATGAGTCGATTCCGTGGGACGATTTATTGAGTCGTTTTTCTTTGTTGCGAAAGATTCAGGGTATTGTCGCCTATTGCCGTTGGTTTATAACAAACTGAAAATCAAAGATTTGTAATTCCGCTCCGCTGTCAGACCAAGAACTCGACCATTCCCTCAGAATCCTTGTAAGGCACGTACAACAAGACGTCTTTCGTGATCAGATCGCTTTGTTACATGTTGGTCCTCGTCATAATCCGTTCCGGAAATTATCTGCGTTCTTGGACGCAGCCGATGTTCTCAGGGTGGGCGGACGGATTCGCAACTCGTTGCTATCTTTTGACGCCAAACATCCGATGCTACTTCCTGCTTCTCATCGTTTGACTGAGATGGTGATTGAGCATTTCCATCTTCGTTACTTGCATCCCGGTTCCCAAACGCTTCACTGTCTCTTACGACAACAATTCTGGATTTTGTCTGCTAAGCGCGTTATCTCTCGTATCGTCTCTAAATGCATTCGTTGCTGGCGTCTGAATCCTTCCGTAGTCCAACCCCCGATGGGCGACTTGCCGACTCTACGCTTGTCCCAACTAAAACTGTTTTCGTGCGTCGGTGTTGTCTATGGCGGTCCTTTCAACGTTACCCTTGGAAAGAGTAGAGGGATAAAGAGCACAAAGGCTTATATCCGCTTATTCGTTTGTTTCGCAACTAAGGCCTTGCATATTGAACTCGCGTCAGATTTGTCGTCCGATTGCTTTCTAGCCGCTTTTCGTTGTTTTGTTGCGCGCTGTGGCCGTTGTTCGTATGTTTTTTCTGATTCCGGCACAAACTTTGTTGGAGCCATTAAGTTGATTGTGCAATTTATTCAGGATGCTGCTGTCAAGAAAGGTTTCGACTGGCATTTTAATCTTCCGTCTACTCCTCATTTCGGAGGCTTGTGGGAAGCCGGAATTAAATCGGTCAAGACCCATTTGTATCGCGTTATCGGCGACCAAGTTTTGACATTTGAAGAACTGTCTACGGTACTTGTCCAGATCGAATCGCTGTTGAATTCGAGACCTCTTTGTCCGTTGAGTAATGATCCGAACGATCTTTCGGTTTGACTCCCGGTCACTTCTTGTCACTTGAGCCAATTTCTGCCGTGCCGGATCCAGATGTTACGCACCTTGCTCTAAATCGCTTAAGTTGGGTGCAGTTGCTTCAGCGTCTCCACCAAGATTTTTGGTCGCGTTGGCATTTAGAGTACCTGCATACGCTACAACAACGGAGCAAATGGACGATCCCTTCGACTCCGATTGAACCTGGCACGTTAGTGTTGGTCAAGAACAATTTAGTTCCACCGAGGGATTGGAATCTGGCTCGTGTTGTTGCAACTCATCCGGGTCTAGATGGTATTGTTCGGGTTGTAACGGTAAAAACCGCTAATGGCGAACTGAAGCCCCAGTGGTCAAGTTGTGCCCACTGCCTAATGCTTCGATTGTTTAAAACCGTTCCGCGTTTTAGGTGGGCGGTATGTTCTGTACGTTCGTTTTTGTTTCGTTTTAATTGATTTATTGTATAAAGAGACAGAAAGAGATAGATTTTTTGGTTAACATTCCTAAATTTGAGAAGCGGCGAATTTTGTGTTTTTGCACTGTTTTTGGCGTTCGAGCGTTCACGATCGTGGCCAGCGAAGCCGCTCTCCCGCTTTGACCGTAGACGTTCCGCAGTTCGCTTTTGCTATCTCGTTTTGCGCGCCGTATTACTCGCAACTCTTTCGTTTTTGTGCAATTCGCTGCATTTTACCACGAGGCTACCTCTCTCCTCTCAAAATTTCCTTACATTAATTTTCATTACAAATTTTCCTCTTTTGCTTTTACCTTCCTTTTTCGCTTCGCTTTCGTATCCTAACTTCGCTTTTTGTTTATCGCACCTACAGGACGGGGATCACCATTGAGTCCACCGACAACAGCCACCGAGCCAAGGTAAGTGCATTCTCGCTATTCGCCGTTTTCTCCTTTTTGATTATTTTAATTTGGTGCGAAACCGATTAACCTTCGCATTAACACCTGGACTACAAGAGGCTGATGAGCTTCAATCAAAACAAAAAAGAGGCTTATCGGTCTCACCGATTCGATTTACAAAAACATGATCAGCCTTTGGAAGTTAAACACTTTCAAAGGTTGTACAGGGTGGGTCAAAAGAAGTCATCTGATGTTGTTTGGCTCTCATTTCTTTTCTAAATGAAAAACTTTGATTCGGTTTTTTGATTATGTTTATTCGAAGCTTTAGAATTTTATTGGTCAAGTGGCGAAGATGATATCGGTCAAATGGGCGCCGTCACAATCGATTGCCATACGCGCTCGTTTTATGGCATTTTCTATCACTTGTGCCAGAACTTCGGGCGACAGATTCTCGCACTCGTGTCGAATGTTGTCCTTGAGGGCTTCCAGAGTCTCGGGCTTGTTTACGTAAACACGGGACTTTAAAAAACCCCACAAAAAGAAGTCTAGAACGGTTAAATCGGTCGATCTGGCGGGCCAGTGCAAATCGCCAAAACGAGAGATGAGGCGACCCGGAAACGCTGCCATCAGAATATCGGTTCTGGCACGGGCAGTGTGCGCCGTTGCACCGTCCTGTTGGAACCACATGTCTTCCAGTCCCAATTGATTCAATTGCGGCAAAAAAGTCAGTCAACATGGCCCTGTAGCGCACACCGTTCCCAGTAGTCGTTTGGCCCCCGGCGTCTTCAAAAAAATAAGGGCCGATGACTCCTCCTGCTTGAACAGCACACCATGCCGTAACTTTGAACGGGTGTAATGGCTCCTCGTGGATACGGGGGTTCTCGGTGCCCTTAGAAGCGATAGTTTTGGTTGTTCACGCACCCGCTGAGGTGGAAATGAGCCTCATCACTCATTATGATTTTGGTCAAAAAATCGTCCACTTTATTGTCGAGATTGAGGATGGCTTGGGCGTAGGTTACGCGCGTTTGTCGGTCGGCAGGCAGCAGTTGATGCACGGTCTGCACTTTGTACGGAAACATATGCAGCTCTTTGACGAAAATTGTTTTTAGGGACGACCGGTTGATGCCTAATTGCGAGGCACGGCGTCTGGTCGACGTTTACGGCGCCAGCTCGACATCCTCGGCCACAGCGGCAATATTCTCCACAGAACGGGCGCTCCGGGGCCGGCCTTTCTTGGCAACGTCACGTGTGGTCCCGTGCTCTTCAAGGTTGGAGGCCAAACGGCCCAGTGTTTGTGCAGTCGGTGTCGCACGGCCGGGGAATCGGCGGCGGAATTCACGCTGAGCCAACATCACAGACGAATTGTTGCGCAAAAAAAACGAAACAATTATTCCGCGTTCTTGAGGAATATAGCGATTCATGGCTTGTTCTCTTTATTTTACATCTGTTTAGTTCACAAAGGTCAAAAAAGATTTTACATTTGCGGCCATTTGCAAAAATGAGAGCCTCTTCCCATAGGGTGATTTCTTTTGACCCACCTTGTATATAAACATACCGAACTTTAAAACCTACTTTGCCATCTGTATTGGACACTATTTACATCTAAGCGACAAAGAGTCGTTAATAAGACAATTTTATTGTGCTACGGCGACTACGCCAGAAGAATAACAATTGGAATTGAGTCTGGCTGTAGAACAATAAAATATGCCCTTAATTAAAAGGCATTAGGAGTAGCTGCTGCAGCGAAAAAAGGTACATAAAAAAAAAATACAAGAAACTCTGTTACAAAGTTTTTATCTTTCAGAAAACTTTAAAAATATGGACAGCTACCTAATTAAAAATAGAACAACCGACACAGCCAATATTTATTATGCAATTATGCATAACAAAACTTATTTTGGCTGTGTCGTGCGTTCATTATTAAAAGTTAATATTGTGAAACAAACAAGAAAACAGCTAATTTCCCTTATTAACCAACACGTAGAAGTCTTCCCTGCGTATATATTAAACCAACACGACCGTAATGATAAATTTTTAAGAAATTCAAATTTTTTGAAAAATGATGCGGTTGTGTTGGAAATGTATAATCAAACAAGCAGAAAAAACAACAAAAAATATGAGAAGAAGGAGGAGCAGGAGGAGGAACAAGAGGAGGAACAGGAGGAGGAGCAAGAGAAGGAGCAGGAGGAGGAGCAGGAGAAGAAAAATAAAATTGCACCGGAAGAAAGTAAATATTTCATAAATTTATTTCCACTAACCATTTTAATTTCAAAATCGTACAGTACCACATATTATTTTTAAAGAAGACATTATACATACACCCATAAAAATACAACATATAACAATCATAAAACCTCCTGGAACACCACCACCACTGCCAACAACAACCGGCGAAAAAGACCATAATCCACCAGAAAGCGTAACACCTTTTGTGTCAGCTGAAAGTCTAACAAAGTCAATCGCATTAGCAATTGATGCGAATGCAATTAACTTGATTGATTAATGTTGATTAATGTAAATGCAACAAATTGAATTGATTGATTAATGTAAATGCAACATAAATTAATAAATATTTTACAGCGTTGAAATACATCATGGGTAAGAGTTACAAGCCTCAATTGGTAACCCAAAAGCGGAAAAGAAGCCCATCACCATCTCCAGCAACACCATCAACTCTACAACACACAGCCACACCATCTCCAGCAACACCATCAACTTCAAGCATATCGGCAATTGCTTCTAAAAAAAGGCCATAGACCCCCGAAGCAATTGCTGAAATTTTCCAGTTTAATAGATAGTTAATAGAAACAGTTAATATCACAATAGTTAATATCACTGGACATTACAACGCTGCTTTGTCGTTTTCGCTTTTTCCCTGTCGTGTTTACCGTTGATGTTCGTCAAATGTATTGGCAAATCTTGGTCTCAGAACAGCATTGAATGTATCAAAGGATCTTATGGAGATTTTCTTCCGCAGAACCCATTCCAACCTATCAACTGAATACAGTTACGAAGAGAAAAAGATAGCTTTGCGAACATGCAGCGATTAGCAAACGCAAAAGAGTTGCGAACAGTACAACGAGCGAACTGTATAACGAGCGAACTCTTTCGCGTTTGCTACTCGCTGCATTTCCCCGAAGCTATCTTTTCTCCTTTCTTAATTTCCTTTCTGCTCATTCGCTTTTTGCTATCATCTCTTCCTTCGCTACTCTTGTTCATTTTTCTAACCACCGCTTTTCCTGTCTCTTTCGTTTCCGTTTCTTCAGCTTCGTTTATCGTTTGGTACCTCCAGGACAAAGACTAGCAACGAGCTCAGAGGTTCAATTCAGCGCTTCAGTAAGTGCGTCAATTCATTACTCGCAAAATTTTCCCTTCCGCTTTGTTTTTCTTTATTTTGGTTGCAAAATCAATCGGACTTCGCCGCATTAACATTTTGGTCCATCAAGCCGGATTACTCCGGTACTGGCAGTTCTATTGATTTTGCACTCTCTCTCTCTCACTCTGTCGAGTGTGCATAATTTAATTAATTATTACACTAGACTTCACCAAAAGTCCAAATTGATTCGGTTTTTTACGCGCTTATTCTGATGCCGGTTTTTTTTGCGTCGCTTCGTAGCAGTTTTTGGTCGCTCGCATTGTGTGTCGAATCTCTGATCTTGATCTATTTCGACAAAATTTGCTTAGAATTTCTCTCTGTCTCTTTCGGGAATATAACTATCTCTGTCGTTTATTTTAAAATACGCTCTCGTTTATTTGCTTTCGTTTTTACGCTGTCGTGATTTTTGTTTTGTTTTAACTTTTCGTTTACTATGGCCGTCGCCGCCGCTAAATTGAAACAAGCGATTGCATTTCGCGATGATGTCATCTCGCGTTTATTCGAGTTAAAACGCGTTTTGGAACAAGCCCATAGCCAGGAAGAAATGTATAAATTATTGTACATTGAGTTCAATACCAGATATGCTCACATCGAAGACATTTGCCGAAATAACTCAACTCCAGGGGACTATCCTGACTGCGATCTGTGCATTAGAGGGCGCCGATCTAAAGGAGCAAAATAAAAATTCGACAACTGTTTCATGATACTTATTATAGAATTAAAGCCGTTTATAGTGACTTATTTGACGGGACTGCGGCTGATATGTATCGATATGTATACCGCTACTATTCATGAAAACGTCGCGCTGTCGAATATTGATACAT
This sequence comes from Cryptophagus acutangulus, assembly GCA_963556235.1. NCBI lineage: Eukaryota > Metazoa > Arthropoda > Insecta > Coleoptera > Cryptophagidae > Cryptophagus > Cryptophagus acutangulus. Next base: position 3,519,621 of record OY744565.1, on the reverse strand, counting down.
TCAACTGTCGTTGGTCGAATGTATTCCCAAATCGCACGATAATCATCCGATGAGTACAGTCGCACAATTTGACCATTTCTGCATTTGGAAACTGCTCTGATTGAGCAAATAGTTTCGATCGGGGGGTTAAACACTTAGGAAACACATGTACATGCATGAGGAAGCCGAGGAAGTTCGAAGATTTCTTGAAAAAACTCAACTTAGACTGCATGCTGTAACTATATACTTTTGCAAATGGAGTAAATACACACAGCTGTAAACGTGATAAACTCAGATTTTGAGGGGTTTATTTTGAATTGCCAAATTGTACAAACCAATCAGGAACTGAGTTTCTTATGGTTACGGCTGCGGATACGGTTAACGACAAACTATAAACCAGTCTATAAACTTATAGGCCTATTTATATCGATTAATAAACACCTCTGTAAATCAACCAATCAAAAATTGTGCAATCGGTTTTTGTTGCCTAGCAACTTGCCATTTTCAAATCGAATACTACACGGTATAAATCGAATAATACACGGTATAAATCGAATAATACACGGTATTTTAAAAAAGAAGGCCATGAGTTTGGTTTGTAATTTTACTTCTCTGGTAGAGGAAGTATTGTATTCATGAAAAAAAATTGAAATTAGGCTAGAACCCACATATCACAATTGTAACCCTTAATGCACCCCTTACAGTTGATTTGCCAGACTTCTTTCAAATTAGTTTTCTAATAATAAATTGATATATAATTTCAACTAGTTTATTCAAAAATAGGCTAGAATTCTCAATTCATGTTTTTAACCCTTAACACACTCCTTATACTAATAGTGCTAGGGTTTACTTTCAACTTTGATTTAAATTGGTAGTTTTAAGTTTTGCTTCAAATAGTTTCATTAAAATAGAGTACCTGCAACACATTTTCACTTTTTCATCTCTTCATACACACGTTTCAACTTTATCGCTTAGATTTGTTTCAAATTTGGTTTATAGTTAAAATTTAAAATGCATTTTTAAACAACCCAAAAAAAAAATTCAACAAAAGATGCCTCAAAATTCTAAAAATTTTAATAAAAAAATTTAACATAGCAACAAGAAAAGTACTGTGGAATCTCATTTCCAGCGAATTTTGTTTATTAATTGCAAATAATAAAGTTGTTTCGTTTGAGTTGATTATTAATCTTCCTAAAATACACTCCAGATTCAATTTTAATCAGGATAATTTTAAATTTACTCATAGTTTGATGCTTTGAGGAAATATCGCTCGCAGAAAAAAAAATAGACTTGTTTTTTCTGCTCGAGATATTTCTATAGCAACAAACCATTCGTATTAAAATAAATTATCCGATAAAAATTGTATCTCTTGTGCATTTACCCCGAATAATTTTGTTTTAATACAAATGTTTTGTTGCTATGTAAATATATCGAGAAAAAAAAGGCATGAAAAATCATGACAAGAAGCTGTAGTGATTTTTTCTAATTCCTTATATTTATATGTAATTGCACAGGAGCTTTTTTATTGTCGAACGTAAAGTTGTAATTTTTCAAAAAGAATTTTATTGTTTGGCAATGCGACGAAAAAAACTGACTGTGAAAAAATGACGAGTCCCTAGGACGAGTAATTTTTTCTGGCAGATTTTTTCGTCGTATTGCCAAACAATATTCTTCTTTTTGGTTGAAAATTCTTTTGGTTAAATAATTTGGTTGAAAATACTGTCTTAGAATCATTTCCGTCTACTCTACCCCAATCTCGATCATTCAGGATAAATATCTTTTCTGTCTCCAAGAAAAACAAGAATTCTTGCTAAATCGGAGCTAAGGGTTCGCAAATTAACTGATGAACAGATTACAATGTACAAAGTTCATCAAAATGTAACATCGCAATTGTCAAAAAATCTACTTGGTCTCAAACAAAGTCAGATTTAAATATGATTAAGGATTTATATGATGACGAACGATTTTGGTTTGTGTCGAAAGAGCTTAACGACGTAACTGTTGAGTTTATTATTTCGCAGTTACGAAACGTCAAAAGATCTCCACAAGTACGAAGAGGGACTGTGCAGAATAAAGGTTTTGCTGTATCAGTTTACAAACGAAGTTCTCGTCTCTACAAATACCTGAAAGCATATTTTCAATTGCCATCGATCAGAACTCTGAAAACTGTTTTGTCAACAATTGCCCTTGATACTGGTCGAAATGAATTGATTTTGAAGCACTTACAAAACCAAGTTGCGCAATTACATGAACTAGATCGCTATTGCACTTTAATGTTTGATGAAGTGAGTTTAAGTAGTGGCTTTTATTATGAAAGTCATATACAAAAAGTTTGTGGATTCGAAGATATAGGTACACTAGGTAGGTCGTTTAAAGCTGCTAATCACGCACTTCTCTTTTAATGGTAAGAGGAATCAGGAAAAAATTTAAGTACGTCGAGGCCTGTAATTTTGCTGCTAGCAGTATTGAGACTGCTAATTTGGAAAAATTGATAATTCAGATTATTAAAAATTTACAAACTAGAGGCCTTTATGTTGTTTGTACCGTCTGCGATCAAGCTCCTACGAGTTGAAATGACATAGCGAATCTTTGTTCTAAGAATAAAAAGCGTCCAAGCCCCTACCATTTTGGTAGGGGCTTGGAAACGGAAAAACTGGCGGAAACGAATGTGTCCTTGCGATTTTCGGGTATACGGTAGAAACCTAAGTTACTAGCTAGCCTTACTAGCTAGTCCGCTAGTAAGGTCAGTCACTGATAGGTAGGGCTAAAACAAAAACAAATGTATTTGATGCAACCATAGATACTTTGGGTTAGATGACTCATCTGTGAGTGGGCACTGCGAGACGCGTGAATACCGGTTTGTGACCATTATTATTTTTTTGTCAATCCTAATAAACAAGAAATAAAAATGTGTAAAAATGCCAAATTCTAGCTCTCGCTGCTTGACTGCCAGAGCTTCGATCCTCATCTCCGTCCCCGCTGTACGTCTCTCCTATATTATAGTGGCTCGAAATTCAAATATTCTTGTAATATTATAAGCTAATATATTTTGCAATATTATAGAATATTATTATAGATAAAATGTCAGAAAATGATACAAGCTCGGAGAGTGAATCTTATAAAGTAAGGAAGCAAAAATATAAGATATGTTCATTCTGCCAAAATTCATCAAAAGTTTTATCCAAAGTTCAAATAAAACTTTCAAAACGCTGAAACTTTCCCTAAATCTTAGAGAACGTTTTTACCAAATGTGTAGATTTAAAACTAAGCGAAGCTATCAAAAAAGCAGAAAGAATTTATACTTTTATACAAATAGTTATACTTTTCTGGGACCAAAATTTTATTCTAGCTTCACAAGTAAAAGAAAAATTAAATGCTTCAGTATCATTGCGAAAAGACGTTTTTGATGTAAACAAATGTATATTTTGTAAAAAACGGTATGGAAATAAAATATCACAATCATGGCTTTTTGGTAGCTTGGTCCAATCTTAAAAAATCCACATGTTTGACTTCTACAATTATGTACGAACAAACAACCCCAAGTACGTCACAGATTCAAAAAGATTTCGCAGAAAACAAAGTTTTAAATAAAGTTAAAAAAAAAATAGCGTTATTGTATCATTATTGGGCGTTTGGTTATTACAAGAATATTTGAATTTCGAGCCATTATAATATAGGAGAGACGTATAACGGGGACGGAGACGAAGATCGAAGATCTGGCAGTGAAGCAGCAAGAGCTAGATTTTGGCATTTTTACACCAACTTACATATATTTTTATTTCTTGTTTATTAGGATTCACAAAAAAATAATAATGGTACTGTATGAATCACAAATAATAGGGAAGCAACTTAACCAAAAAACATTTTTGAGTTATAACCTAGAATTCGATATATTCTACAAAAAGCAAGAAAATTTAATGAATTTTACGTGGGTTCGATCATTAGAATATATGGAACATTTCTAACGCATGCGCATGCGTCAGAAATGGTCTCCGCTCAGTCACGCTCAATTATCGATCGCGGATATGCGATTATATGATAAAATATAAAGACAAAAATATTGATTATTTATTTATTCATTTCGAAGGCGTTCTAAACTGCAAGCATTACTACTATACGCATTACTACAAACGCATTACTACTATACTGCCCACGCAATTGTCTATCTTTGTTTGGCTAAATGGTCACAGATGCAATGACCTATTACCTCATTCAAAAAAATCAAAAATTTTAATTAGTGCTTTTTAGCACAGGACGATTGCTTGGCGAAGTAAGATGTATTATATTTGGGTCATAAGCTTTCATTTCTGAAAATTTCAGCTTTTTGTTTAAAAGGTCCACAGGGACTTTAAGGCCCTGCGTGTTCGTTGTTCACTGTTGCACATTTTAGAAATAAACAAACGCATTTTTTGCATTTTTTTCATAATATTGATTAATAATACTTAATATTCTTAGAATAAAATTTCCATTTTATTCTAAGAAATTAGAAACTCGGTACTATTTCGGTAATATTTATGTTCCGATTTAGATAGCAATTAATTTATATATCGAGTTACTCATTTATTAAAATAAAACTTCAGTATATATTCATAGTTTATGAATCTATATTAATTAGTATTACGAAGAAAATTGCCAATAAGCCGTTTGTTTATTTATTTATTTCTATAAAGAATGACATAAAGAAGAAATAAACACTAACAGTGAACCGTAACACAATCCCGGCTGTGTAAAAACAAACAAAAATCAACCTTAAAAGGTCACTGTAAGGTGCTCTGAATAAAATGTATTAAAAACTACTGATTGACGGTAATAAAAAAATAAAAAATGATTTGGAATCCTGAAACTTCAATCTTAAACTTGTATGATTGTGTATTTTTTAATTAAATTAACAATATTGAAAGTAGAACGGTGTAAAGGAAAAATATTGATTTGCCAATAAGGTACTGTTCTCTACGGTTCAGAGCACGAGCGGGCAGGCGCTTAAAAATGTATCTGCAAAAATTCGCAGACGCCAATTTATTAAAACTTGATTATTTACAATAAATATGGTTTTGCATATCTAAATTCACTGCAAATTTTGCGACATCTTTTAAAGAATAGATGGACCAAGATCTGACTTATTTGCCACATGCTTTAGCCGAGAACATTACTAAAGATTGAGAGGTGACGAAAATTCTCAAAAACTGGTAAAGCAGTTTGCGGCCTTGTTATAACTCCTAGAAAATTTCCAATGCTACCAAAAATTAGAGAAAAAAAAATACTTATGTTTTGACGAAAGATTTGTTCGAATAGCCATTAAATAAGTAAAATATGAACAAAAAAACCTCGTTCAAATATTAACCACTCGCTAGCTAATTAGCGGAAGAAGATAAAAAAAAATTTTTTTCGTCCATTTGTTGCTTAATTTTTTCTCTCTCCAAATCTACCATTAGATATTTTCTAGGATAATTAATAGCGTCTGAAACTGCTTTTCCGCGTTAAATTCCCTGAGCTGCCAAGCAACGTTTCACGCATAAATTTGCAAGGCGGTTTCGTGCCCTTAACTGCAGAATCTCTGTACACGGCTAAATTTGTTTCAATTGTAGATTCTTTGTTTGATTTGTTAAACTCGTCAAACTCTATTTTTCCAATTGGTAAACCTTTAAAATGTTCTTTGTCTGCGGACTTTCCACATTTCAAGTTTTGGTCAGTATTTTTGCCAAACATTTTGAAATGGAAGCTTTACGATCCGAAAAAAGTAGACTACACTAACCTTGTTAATTTTTTTGATGGTTGGCAGACCATTCGTGGAAATCACTGACCTTCAAAAAAAAAAAAAATTCAAAATAAAATTAAAGAATGTTTTTTTAATCTTTTTTGTTTTTTATTTTTTATATCTACAACTTTTCCTGTTAGAGAAGCCTCACGTTGGAGGAACTTATTTTATTTCCAAATAAAAACTTCCAACGTCCCAGTGGCGGACTGAGGGTAAAGCGAGCCTTAGGCAACATTGTAATTCCGGGGCTATTTTTTAGTCAAGACACATACTTTGCGTTTGGTAGTTTAGTTTTGAGACATATAGTATGTGTAGTTCTATTTAATTATCGGATATTTTCGGGCCTCAAAATTTACGAGCCCTAAACACGTGCCTAGGTTGCCTAGGCCTTAGTCCGCACTGCAACGTCCAAAGAAAACATCCAAAGAAAACGTCCAAAGTAAACACGCACATGTTAATTCGTTTTTAAGAATTTGATGTTTTTTTAAAGAATTTATTTATATTGTAATTAATTTATTTAAAAAAAAAATTATATTGTTATTTAATTTAAATTGTAAAATAGTCTATTTTTTTAAAGAATTTGTATTCTATATATAGAATACTTAACAGCAATACCATAAATTAATATGATTTTATCGATTTTACCTGTAGTGGTTTTTTTCACTATAAAATGTATATAATGAGAGTTATTTCGAGTCATACTTACTTGTGGTATTACTGTTGAGTATTTTTTTTTTTTTGAATATTTAATGTTATTTAATATTTAATGTTATTGTTATGTCGGGTAATACCGTTTCCGTTGCTGGAGGAGGGTGGAGACAAGGGAATAGGGTTTAGTTGGTCGGGATCCATAATTGGTTCCTAACCCGACACAGCCCAGTGCGTAAAATATGATTAGCATTTTATGGGATACTTTTGGCTCGTTCTTTCACATTGCTAGACTCTGCAATAAGCTAGAGATTTGCTAGAAAGCGCAGGAAAGATGTTGTGCATAAAATACATTCGAAATGAAGTCGCATTGTTTCCCAAAGTTGCACTTATCCACGCATGTCGCGTGGATAAGTGCACGTTACCAAGATACATAAACTAAAGTAATAATAAACCGGACAGATAAATTATTCAAATGATACAAAGTATGACACTCAAGTACCGGGTGTAATAACAGACCACTTGAGGACGGTTTACCACAGTTTGAATGGATCGAGGCAGTCGACGAGTGGTTGATAGCCTTCGTCTATGTTTAGCAGCATTGAAGAGATAATAGTAATTTGGCGAATTATTTTAGGATTGGGATTAAGAAAGTGCGTTATGTAAATTAATTAATGGTACACTACCGCTGAGGTACTCTACCGCAGATGTCATGTCGGTAAATTAAATTGCTGATGACGTGTTGGAAAAGTCAAGTCGACTATGTTCTGACCTATTGTATCGAATGCGCTAGACATATTTTTCTATTGCAACGCTTAAGGGTATACGCATTAAGGGTATATGCTAGCATATACAAGAACGTATCGTCGGGTTACTGCCAAAACAAGTTAACTCCACTGTTACTCAATTCGGAGTTAAGTACTTCATTAGAATAAAAAATGTTAGAAAAACATACTGACAAAACCCAAATGGGTAACCACTGCCGAAGTTGATGTCCCATGTATTACAGTATTGCAAAAATTGCATACTATTACACGAATATTTCATGCAGTTACAAGTATTACTTAGTATTACATTTTATTACATGAGCTTTGTATAGTATTATATTTTTATTTCAATGTATTTCATACTATTACGTAAATATTTTATACTATTACACAGTATTGCATTCGATTAGACACTATTAGACACTATTCCATACTATCCCTACAGTATTACATATTTTGTCAAATGATTGTGTGCACAAAACTTGAATTTTACAACCTATTTCATTTTTCAAGTAGTCAAGTTGGATTTATTAATTAATCTATCTAAATGAATTAAAACACTTTTAAATTATTGCATGGTTCGAAATGAGGAAAGATCCTCTATAAACTTGTAATGGCCTCGTTTATCGACTATTGGATTTTTTAAAATACGTATAATTTCTTCTAAATTAACAAAAGAAATATCACCAACTTGTGGAAAAATAAATGAATTGTGTCTACTATTGTTTTTCCGAGTATCTTTCTCATAAATTTTACTTCAAATTCATCCGCTTCTGATTCATTTTCAATACTGACAATTACGCCTATGTAATATTTTATAGATTTTTTTGTCAAATATTGTACTATAATGAAAGTTCCAACAGTTGGAACCGTGGTTGAAACTTTCAATTCTCTTCTGATGAACCATCAGAACTCGGTGGAACAGATAACAGAAGCTGATGGAACAGATGCTAAAACAAAATAGACAAAATTAAAAGTTATGAGTGAGTAAAATCTAGGAAATTATATCTAACCTTGATTATGATTATTTTCATCTTGATTTCCATAGTACATGAACGTAATAGAATCCTAAATTTTACCCGAATAGGTAATTACTTTTTCGTTTATTTTTGGTTCTGGTAATGTACATACGTATAAGTCAATTAAACGATATTTATGTAGATCAGTAGTAGGAATTAATATTGAATCTTTTAAGATGTACCACAAGCACAATACGCCAATTTGAGAGTTATTAACTTTAGCTGAACATTTCGGGTATTGTTTTTGTTTGAGGGTGGTACCAGTTAAATAGCAAAAGTTAACTACTAGGCCAATACTTGATTCAATATGGTCTCCTTTATTTTCTTCCTGGCAAATCACCCAATCGCCTACACTAATTTCAGCTTCTGTAACCATTTAGATTCTGGTATCATTTGTAGATAGCATTAATGAATTTAGTGGTAATAAATCATTTTCCCTCACTCTTTGCAATCTGTCACAACTTAAACGATTTCTACTTTTACTTAATAACCAACAAATGGACGATTTTCTAATAATATATTCTTTTTTGGACGAATCAACTACAATTGTACATGGACTTGATTCTCCAAGTTGCAATCTAGTAGCAGCGAAGTCTTTAAGAGTTAGACTACCTGTTATTGCATCTAAAGTTCGCATATCTTGAAGAATATGTTGAGAATTTTCCACAAATGAACTGTTGATGATATCACTTGGACCATTCGGTGTCTGCTTTGACGTACTAATAGTGATATCTTGGCGAGTCTCTTGATCTTGGTTATTTTGCCCTATTTCTCTCACTATTTCAACTGCATCATCTTCATTATCGTTACCGTCTAATGCTTCATCTTCGGCCTCTTCTGAAGGTACTTCAGCTAACGAAATACCGCAAATAGTGTTGTGACCAGTTAATATGCCTAATTTCTTCAAATCATTGATTGCATCCTTTTTTGCGTTTTCTACTATTGTATAAATTTCTTCGTCTGTTGGTAATTTTTGAATTCCTTCAAAAGCAGCAAGTTTTAAAAAAAATTATTCGAATCTTGTAAAGGCGATATTTTTTTATTCATTAATTATAATATTATTTTGAAACTGTATGCGTTTTAGACGATGTATTAATTCAAGAATGCTGCAATTTACAATAGTAGAAAATGTAGAAGACATTGATCGCACTTGTCTAAAGAAGCTTTCGCATTGTTGACTACCATACATGTGTGGTAAAAATAATTCATTTCTCTTAAAATTTCTTAATTTAATTATTACGTTAATTAATGAATGAGCGTTAATGTTTGCACTGTTATTTATTGACTAGTTGTTTAATCGTATTGACAATAGCTTAATGCTGTTTTAAACTTTTATTGCACCATGATTTACAAATTCTTACTTATAAGTACAGCTCAAAGCCGGTCTTGCGTCTGCAATGCCATTTTTCTTGTTGCGCATCCTCATCGACCCAACCGCTTGCTGTGGTTCGGGCAACCTCGACTCGATTCGCCCATCTCTGGTCACTGAGCGCGACAAATTTAAATTCAAACGCTTCTTCATGCCGGCCACCTTGAAAGAGTCTTTCAGCACTAAACAATAACATTCAGATACATGATCAAGATCATACCATGATACAATATTTTCGCTTAAGTCTACATGAACATAAAGAAAAAGAAAAATCATACAACTATGACATACGGATCAAAAAAATTGCAAAATGAAAATAAATATAAATGACCAATCAAATAAAAATAAAATTATGCTGCAATAATATAAACATCGGCGCGTTACAATTGGCGCTCATTTATATCACTTTCGGCTTTCATCGAACTCACTACTATCGGATATTAAACGCACTAGTTTAGTAGCGGGACGTTTGAACACGCCTGACGACGTGCGCACAGTAGCCACTCTTGTTATACCATCCGCACCGGGGTGAGTTGCTTTGACACGCCCTATTTGCCAAAGCAGTGGTGGTGTTGAATCCTTAATCAGTACAACGCATCCTGGAGTAATTGGCTCTCCTGAGGGTAGTTGCCACTTGGATCTAGTTTGTAGCAAATTTAGGTAGTCCTGCGACCATGACTTCCAGAAACTCTGGTACAATTGTTGAGTCAACTCAAACCGCTTTAGCCTATTTTGCTTGACATCTACCAGACAAGGCTCCGGTAGGGATAAAAGTGAGTCGCCCACAAGGAAATGACCAGGTGTAAGGTATGGTAAATCGTTGGGTTGAGAGGGTAATGCAATCAATGGCCGCGAGTTTAGCACAGCTTCGATTTGGCAAAATAACGTCGTTAGTTCCTCGAAAGTGAAGGACATATTACCAGTTATTCTGTATAAATGACGCTTCGCAGATTTTACGACGGATTCCCACAGTCCTCCGAAGTGAGGAGCTCGGGCTGGATTGAATTTCCAATTAAGGCTTGATAGTTACGGTTAATCCGAGGTAGAATTTTTTGGGGGGCAAGCGGAAGATAGAAGTCAGACGAAAAGAAGGCAGTCCGAATATTCCCCACTCTGAGCGTAGTAGCGAGAAATTGATATTAGTAGGGGAAAACTACAAACATGCAAACTGTTTAGCATGGGTTCAAATTAAAATTGTTCGCTGGCCCAAAAGTCAAAAAAACGAATTCGTATCCGATAAAAAAGATCAATTTGTTTGGCGCGCTACTCTCGCATTTAAAACTACATATAACTTAAAAAAATTTATTTGTAATTAATTTAACATTTTTTTTTAATATTTATTAATTAACACAATACTTAAAATTTACTATAAATAATAAAATAAGTAAAATTTAATTATTAAATGGTACTTTATAAAATTATTTTTATTAATTTTGGTACAAATCATCGCCTTCTTCCTCTTCTATTACACACATTTACTGCAAATGTAGAATTTGTTTAAAATGTATAATGAAATGTAAATAAATACAATTAAATAAATTGTAAATATTTTTTTTTAATGTATAATGAAATGTAAATAAATATATGTATGAAAGTTTTTTTAAAAAATTGCAGTAATTTTTGTTATAAAGATTTTAGAAGTTTGCTCTGAAGTTTGTGATACTTTTATATATATTTTCAGAAAACTCGCTTCTTTTTACCGCAGCATGTATACGAGTATACGTCACATTAGCCTCCAAACAAAAAGTGTTTTTATCACTCTTCTCTTTTTAACTAAGAAAATAAAAAGAGATGTGAGATAAAAACGTATCTTATTTGGAGGCTAGTGACTTTAGTATTCATGCTGCGATAGACAGAAGCGCGTTTTCTAAAAAATTAGCAAATTTTTAAAATCATCTTTTGAAACCTTTTGATTATAAATTCAAATAATCGGTAATTGAACCACTTGCTAAAATAATTTATCTATAATATTATCATATTGATGAAACTTACCTTCTCATACCACGAGCTTTTGCCATAGTTAACTTCGTTTTACTAAGTCTACCCATTGTATATTTGATTAAAGAATTAACCGATTAAGAAAACCGACCGAAACAATAAAATACACAATATGTAAAAAGTATCTTAGACACAAGTCAAATAATGCCAAACGCAAAATATCTATAAACATCCAAAAAAATTGTGTAAAAGAGTTCAAATACATAAACAGTCGTTTAGCTCTCTTTAATTCATGGGCCCAAATATGTAAGAGAGAGATGACAGAGACCACATGAAGCTTCGAGATTTGTCTTTCCGTACTTGCATTATATATGTACTTGTGTCAAATAGCAATATCAATATAATACAAATACAAAGCATTATAAGAATAAAAATATTTAATTGTCAAAACAGCAACAAATATTTGCATGATTTCACAAATATCTGATTTTTTGAATTTGAATTTGAATTTGACTCCGCCCAAATAGGACGGCGCATTTTCTTATAAATCGACGCGACACCTGGGTCGAAATGTGTGTAACTAAAAACAATACTTTCTTTAAACCCCTATTAATGATTAAATATTAAACCGATTTTGATAACTAAAATGTCAACGGATGCGCAAATACATCCTCTTCATACGTATTATTGAAAAATTTCAATATTTTTTTTTAATATTATGTAAAATTGTCATTCAAAAATTCTAATTAATGTAATTTATAGTACAATTTTTTTTTTATATATATTCAATAATATTCGTTTTGGAAATCTAATTCTGAACATTTTAAGATATAAAACTTTAAAATACGTGTACAAATAACAATGAAATACGTAAAAATTTAAAATTAATGAGTCTCCACAATTAAATTAAATTCAAGACAATCAAATTAATTATGGGGGTACATAATATCATTTTACAATTGTAAATAACTTTACTTTAAGAAAATGCATAAACTTCTACGTCAATATTATTGATATAAAAGTTGTGATAGTTTAAAATTGAAGCAAATTATTACAAATTTGATGCAATGTTGGTTGCGGACCATCGAATGATAGACCCTTAACTTTTTTTTGAGTTAAAAATTTTGAAATAGCGTTATTTGCTGATTGACAGGAAATCATGTCAAACCAGTCCTTTAACTGATTAGCTGCACCGACAAAGTTGGTGCCGTTATCGGAGTGAATCTCAACGCAGTAACCCATCTGAGCAATAAATCGTTTTAAACATGCGATGAAGGAATCTGTTGCAAAACTTCCCACTAACTCCAAATGCACGGCCTTTGTGCTGAAGCACACAAACACGCATAAGTATGCTTTAGTTATTTTACAACCGCGCCCTACAAAAGATTTTACGGAAAAGGGACCTGCGAAATCAGTTCCGCATATCGAGAAGGGCCTTGAAGGAAACTTTGCTTTTGGCAAATCACCCATAAGCGGTGCTGCCGACTTAGCATCAAATCTACGGCATATTACACAAGATTTAGTAAGCTTATTAACCGCGCCTTTACCAGCAACAATCCAATAAGACTGGCGAATGGCATGCAAGGTGGCTTGAGGACCTGCATGCAAATGTTGCTCATGATAAAATTTTATTATTAAATTAGAGAAATGATGACTCTTCGGAAGAATGTATGGATGCTTTGCAACCATGTGGCTAAAACATATTCTACCTCCAACGCGAAGCAATTTGTCTTTATCAACAAATGGGTTTAGAGCTCTCAATCTGCTTTGTGGCGACACATGTTTGTGTTTATTAATATATTTAATCTCGTCCGCAAAAGCTTGTGCCTGTACGTTTCGAATAAGAGTTTTCAATGAATTTTCTAGCTCAGTTTCAGTGAGTGGGCCTGCGATTCTATTGTCAGTACGCGAAGAATTAAATATATACCGGTAGCAATAAGCCAATACTCGTTGCAGCCAGAGTAATTTTGAATGTCTGACTATAAGATCCGATATCAAATTATTTCCAATGGTGGCAGGTAAAGCACTTACTAATTTTTTAAGTTCAGGTAATTTGACAACCCCGCCCTGACTCAAGGAATCAGGCCACAATGACTCATCTTGTGATAACCAATTTGGACCGCGCCACCAGCTCTCTGAAACCGCAAGATTTGATGACGAAGTTCCACGACTCAGCAAATCCGCTGGATTTTCACCCGATCTTACATGTTTCCAGGTTGCATTACGGCTTTGTGCAACTATATCAGCAACCCTATGGGCCACGAAAGTTTTTAATTCCGTTGGATGCTTTTTTAGCCAAGCTAATACGATTGAGCTGTCGCACCAGTAGTGGATGCTGTTAACTACAACATCTAGAGAGTTTTTAACCTGCAGAACAAGCTGAGATGATAGATGTGCTGCCATTAGCTCTAGTCGAGGGATTGTTATTACTTTCAAAGGAGCGACGCGTCCTCGGGAGCACAACAGATTAACGGTATGCTCTTCCGAAGAATTAGTGGTTCTAAGATAGATACAAGTACCATAACTGACCTCGCTAGCATCTGAAAACGCATGAATTTGAATAACGTTTGGGTTGTCGCACATTACTTGTCGCCGAGCAACTGTCAAACGATGCACATCAGCTAACTCTGATTAATAAGACCGCCATAGAGTGTAGAGCTTATCGGGTATAGATTCGTCCCATGATAGATTGTGTTTTCAGAGATTTTGCAATATAATTTTTGACTTTACGATTATTGGACCGACCAAACCGAGTGGATCGAAAATTGAGCTTATTTCAGAGAGAATTGTTCTTTTAGTTACCTTAGACCCATTTTTCACATTATTTTTGAAGGGAAACTGAAATCTATCTTCCTTCGAATTCCACTCTTTGATAATGGGCTTCGTCATCAAAATTAGTTAGAGAGTCACCGATAGCCAGGTTACGCAATAATTCGGGATGATTTGATGTCCACTTTCTCAGAGTGAACTTATATTCAGGAAAAATTTTATTAATTTCAAAAATTGTTTTGACAGCATCTGAGGCAGTACTGCAACTTGCAATAAAATCATCGACATAAAACGAATCGTGTATGAATTTTGCAGTTTCCGGATATTGACTCTCCGCCTCGAACGCGATTTCCTGGATGCATTTAGTTGCCAAGTAAAAAGCAGATGCGGTGCCAAAGGCAATCGTATTGAGCTGATAACATTGAAATTTGTCTGAAGAACTTTTTCTGTACAAAATATTTTGATATTTCCTATCATCTTCGTGTATCAAAACTTGTCGGTACATTTTTTCACAATCGCTTGTAAATGCGTACGGATGTAATCTAAACTGTATCAAGATTGCGAAGAGATTTGATTGAACTACCGGTCCGACTTTTAGCACATCATTTAATGACACTCCAGAAGCAGTTTTGCAACTAGCGTCAAAAACTACTCGCAGTTTTGTGGTGAGACTATCTGCTTTTAGAACTACGTGCTGCGGCAAAAAACATGCTGTTTTTAATTGAGCTTCACTATATATTACAGGCGTCATGTGCCCTAATTTCATATATTCTTCCATGAAAGCCGTATATTGCAGATTTAACTCTGAGTTTGAATGGCGCCGTTTTTCAAAGGCCACAAAACGCCGTGTCGCTATGTCGTATGATGCGCCTAACTCCGATAAGTTAGATTTAAAAGGTAGTCTGACCACAAACCTGCCTTCATCATTGCGAAAGGTAGTGTCACCGAAATAATTGCTGCACTCATTTTCTTCTAGCGAAGTAGGAACGCCATTGGGCAGGTCTTGTATTTTCCATAATGATTCTAATTGTTTTTGTATTTGATCGTGCGATTCGTCAACTGTCAAGAAACAAGATTGTCGATTATTTGTTTCGCGATTAGTGACAAAGCCTGATATAATCCAACCGAAACGCGTTTTCCTCATAATTGGTTGTCGATAGCCTAACGAAATTTGACCTTGCGAAAACAATGACCAAAAATGTTCCACCCCTAGAAGAATGTCAATAGAGCTGCTTTGATTAAAGGAAGGATCAGCTAGCCTGATGCCCTCGGGTATCGCTAAACTGGTAACCGCGATTGAAGCTTGTGGTAAATTTCCGGTAATCTTTGGAAGAATGAAACACGATACATTGCATTTGTAAGAATTTACTTTGGAATTCAAAACAACCTGCGCTATACCTACTGATTGTGACGTGGAACTATTTATGCCCGAAATTGTTAACGTGCTGGAATTAATGATGCAACCTACTTTATCGACTAAACTTTGACTAATAAAATTCGATTGCAAACCTGAATCTAACAATACTCTCGCATCATGCTCATTACCTATATCGTCGACAATGCTTACCAATGCCGTCGGTAGTAACGCCTGGCTTATTGCTGCATAAGCACAATTCACAGTAGGCGTTATAGCCTCGCCGTCAGCTGACTGCGCGGATTGATGTCCAGCTTGGCTGGGAATGTGAAGCATTGTATTGTGCAGCTTTTGACATTTGCGACATGCCGTTGCTCTGCACTCTTTAGTTTTGTGGTTAACGCGAAAACAATTTTTGCATGCATTTAACTGCGTAACTTCTCTAATTCTTTCGCTAACTGACATTTTAAGAAATTTGGAACAACGGTAAAGTGGATGGTTTTCTTTGCATAATATGCATAACCCTTGAACCACTGAAACTACATGCGATAGTGTCTTGCTCTTCTGCGGAATTACCTGCCGCTTCGTATTTATATTGAGTGACTCTAAATAATGACATTTTTTAGTTAAGAAGTCGGTGAGCTCTTTCATGGTAGGAAGCTCAGTCATATCCGCTTTAAGCTTTTCCCAATCTCGTTTAGTTGTTGCGTCAAGCTTGCTGGTAATTAAATAAATAAGCATCGCATCCCAAGTCTCCGTTGCTTGACCAAGAACCTTTAATGCTCTAATATTGGAAAGCGTATTGTTTAAAAGAGTTTGTAATAATGCATGAGGTTCTTTTGGAATAGCTTCCATTTCAAATAACGACTTTAAATGATTATGAATTATTAATGATTTGTTTTCGAAACGTTCTTTCAACAAGTTCCACGCAATGCTGTAGTTGGCGGACGTTAATTCTAGTGATTGCAATAATGTAGCAGCATCGCCGGTGAGTGACGCCTTTAGATATTGGAATTTCTCGATATGCGAAATATCATCCCTTTGATCTACCAACGAATTGAACATATCGCGAAAATTCAACCACCGATCGGTCTCATCTGCAAACGTAGGCAATGTGAGTCTTGGAAGCTTTACTTGATTGCTATTGCTGTGGTTATTTACTTCCCGAGATAATAAAGGAGGCAGTGAATTCGACGGCTCACTGCCCGAACGCGTCGAACTTAGCTCCGAAGGGTCACCACCGTGCCCGAGACTACCAACTTCGACCCTTTCATCCTGATTACTATTGGTGCTCATTGCAACAAACGCGGTCAAAACTTGATAATAAGTATTTTCGAAACTTTCGCCCTTCTCCGCCATTGCTACGATTGCTGCCTCGTCCGTAAGGGGTACAATGGTTTCAATCTGCGCCTGAATGGATTCAAATTGATCCAGCCAGGGCTCCATTTTTTGTTTGCGCAATTGCGCTTCAATTCGCGTTCGCGCCGTAATTTCATTTTCATCAAAACCACCAACATAATTTTTGTAACGAGTTAAATTTTGTTTTAGGGTAACGAGTTTAATTTCGTAAATCGGCCATTTTATGCAATGCAAATGGATAGGAATGCTGGAAGGATAAACGACTACACTTGCCTTGCTAATGCGATCAATATCCCACCAGAACTGAAATTGATGATTGAGAAGCACTTCGCTGCCTAAAGATTTCTCTTGGTCGATGCTTCTGCCTTGCTTATTGATTACGATCCACCTGGATCTCGCTTTGATTGAATAAACGGATGGCTGCTTACAACGATTGATTTTGCCTTTCAACAATGGCTGACTTCGCCTTGCTGCTTGTAGACCATTTTCTTGCCTGCACTAAACCATCCGGCTCGATGGACCAAAATGTTTGCACTGTTATTTATTGACTAGTTGTTTAATCGTATTGACAATAGCTTAATGCTGTTTTAAACTTTTATTGCACCATGATTTACAAATTCTTAATTATAAGTACAGCTCAAAGCCGGTCTTGCGTCTGCAATGCCATTTTTCTTGTTGCGCATCCTCATCGACCCAACCGCTTGCTGTGGTTCGGGCAACCTCGACTCGATTCGCCCATCTCTGGTCACTGAGCGCGACAAATTTAAATTCAAACGCTTCTTCAGTTAATTTCTATACATGTATAACAATTTAATGTTATGAAATTTTTGCAGATATACGTTTGTAAGATATACGTTCGTTCTATCACACCCCACACGAGCATTCGATCTATTTCTTGCTGCACTGCCTGTCTATGGGCGATGGGAATAGGGTATGGTTCTCTTTCGTGAACATATTGATTTGTTAAGCCAGGTCGTTCAGAAAATATATTTTTATGCCGGTTTATTATCCTTTCAAACAAGGCTTTCTCACCGGAGTTAAGTAGCGAATCATCGATGGAATTAGGTCCTACCGTTGAATCGCAGGAAACTTTCCGTACTAGCGAGAGGTTAAATAATTTACCAGTAGAAATAACTCTAAGATGCGGGGCGAAAGGCGCGGAAAAATCGTGCGTAAATTTCTCTTCGGGAACCGATATCTTTGTTCCGTCTCCGTAGCGCAACTTAAGAACGTTATTTTGAAGATTAATATTAGTGTAAATCGCCCTTAGAAAATCGATACCGATTATAATAGGGTAAACTAGATCTGGGACATATAAAAACTCGTGTTCAAAAGCATATTTGTTTAAGAATGTCAATGCCAGTAAGGCCTGATGAGTTATTTTTTTGTTTTTATCTTTAAATGCCCCCGACACTCGAACACCGGTGACCGGAAATATTGGTGTGCGCTGGTCAATTACTAGACTAAACACCGTTTCGAAAAATGCCGAAATTTGACTACCCGTATCTATTAGCGCAGGGAAACTCATATTCATTATTGACACTAACACGATATGTGGGTTAGACCTAGAACTTAAACTCGACTGATGCGCGAAGTCGCAATCGGCTAATAGGTCGTCCCGCGTGTTATTTAAAATAGTATGTATTTTAAGGTTGGCTCCGAAAGTTTGTGACTTCCCTTCAGTTGAGCTCGTACTTAAGGGAATTTTTATTTTTCCGAATGATCTTCCGTTAAATGCAGGTTTTGAAACTCCGAGTCAAACTGAACATCTTTCATTACAGCAACGTCTTCCGTATTTTTTGAAAACTTATTATTATTAGGGTAGTTCGAATAGCCCGGTTTTCTAAGGTTTTGTGACGGTACCGGCTGGTCACGTTTGAAAGTCGTGTATCCCGTATTATTGTTTCCCGATGGGCTAAAGTTTGTATGGTAGTAGTCAGCAAGCCGAAGTCTAGTGAGTGCATCTTGTTGGGTTGGTTTGGTTCGTTGAATAAAAGCCAACAATATTAATTGTACTTAGTTTATTAAATCTATAATATAGCAAACCGATCTAAGTCAGACAAAAGTAAAAACAGTAGTGACTTAACAATCTAATTAAAAGTCATAATCTAAACTAATTACATGATGTTCCCAACGGGGAACCAATAATATATCATCTTACATTTCTGATGTGAATGCATGATTGCATTAAATTCATTACTTAGACAAAAAAGAGATTCATTTGCAATATGTTTATTGACACCGGAATTGTAACACGATTACAGGATAGCAATATAGCAATATTATACGTAAAAGGTTAATAGCAATAGTATGCTGACATTGATAATTGGTACATCACTAATATAATACATATTCGTATATACTTATAATAATAAGGGTTGGGATCCTTAACAATCTTGAGCCGATCGTGCCCCGATGAGGCATGACGAAATAGTAGGGGGATAGTGGCGCGATATTAGCACTATTATTTCATACTCTTGAAGTGGTGGCTGCAAAAACCTACTCAAAGACAAATGTTTTAGAAAATAAGTTATGTAACCTAACGAGTTGTTATATTTTCCACACTCCAACTGTAAGTGCAATTTAGTTTGTCTAGTGGCACTCCAAAAATGTTCTAAAAATCCGTGTTTTAAAGAATCTAAAAAGGAAGAAAGAAAGAAAGTCTAAAAAGGTAAATATGAACGCGTCCGCCCAATGCTTAGCATCGCCCTTAAAAAGTTGGTAACTCCAAGACGGCAGTATATTTGCAGGTATGCTGTATAAGTTTACTACTCGCTCTAAATTGGTAATAAATTCAAATGGGTGCACGCCAGCATTACTATCGTCAAACGTGGGGAGTACTTTACAAGCTGTTACATAATTATTTATTGAATTAACCGCGGGTATGTTGGTTCCTAAGTTAGATTACGTCGACTCATCCGGCCAATTATCATGATTTAAAATTAAAATATATAAATTCAGTATGAAACTAGTTAAAAGATAGAGGTAATAGAAAAGTAAAAATTGACTTGGTGAGTCATAAGCGCAAAAACAAAAATTGTTAGTCGCTCAAATATAGTCGCTCTTTCAAAATAAAAAAGTACATACACATTCGAATTTAGCTTACTCAGCAAATTGACATCAATTTGACTTATAGGAAGTCCAAAAAATATTTAATGCAGTTTTGCGTTTGACCAACCAAAGCAATAAAACTACAAATATTAAAGATATTGAAATGAGAAAAAGTATAAAAGCATGTTCTCATTGAAGAGAATATCTTTTGTCTAAGATACTCTATCTAAGTTACTCCATTGTTATTATATCTAAGTATCGTATTGCAAATTCTCTCAGAATCCATTAAGAATGAAAATCTAAGATCAAGCGTCAAGTAACTAAACAAGTCAGAACAAATCACAACAGGCTTTGTCTAAGAAAGTTATTCTAGATTTTTTTAATACTTAAATGAGTCCTCTTTGTAATTATATTAAAGAATTTAAATAGAAAGACCACGATGAAACGCCGATCATTACAAAATATCTATTTACAAAAATATCACCACTGACAACTAGGCCAATGAATATACTTCTGGGAGCTAACACTCGCTTAGTTTAAACTAAAAACAATGTAAAGTTTAGAAATCTCGATATTGGACTCAACAGATCATTATTCTAACAAACTGCTACCAAAAAAGTAATGGAAGAACAAGGTAGCGCCAAACTAATGGCTTCAATCACAGTAAATACAACAAGTGAATTAATTTTTTCGGTTCCTTTATTAATGTTAAGATGGATTTATCTAAGGATTATTATCCAATCATACCAAAAAGTGATGGTTTCTTTGCCTGTTTAGTTTCGACCGGCACTGTATTAGGGCCACTTTTTCCTAAAACATTTCCAAACAAATTGTTCTTGTTAAGTAAGTTTTGTCCTTGTTGTTGGACACTACTCCCAATCTGGCTAAACTGCTTGTTCCTATTATTTGCAGTAGCCACAATTGATGCTTGAGCATTCTTAATCTGTGAAGTTATAACTTTCATAAACTGACACGAACTCGATTTTAGTCTATCCGCAAGGCCGCACCAAAGCGCCATTTCGCAGAATCGAAAATTATTTGCAGATGTCGGATTTGACTTAATTTGTACGTAATTATTTGAAGCACTTGAAAATGGCAGCACGGGCTGGTTGTTTAAATTAATTTTACCGTTACGAGCAAAATCAGCAATCATTTGAGTAAAAACATCACGAACTTGTTCATCTTCTTCTGTAATATTGCGCGAATCTTCAATTAATTTTCCTTCAACATCGTGTACATCAAATAAGTACGCTAATTCATCTCCATGTCCAACAGTATCGTTGAGATTATCTACGAAAATTAAGGTCCAATATATATTGTTACTAAAGTTACTGCTTATATAATTTAATATTAATTCTAAGCCAATTTTAACATCTTCTTTCTTCTTAATAAATTGGTAAAAAATTAACAGATCTTTATAGCATACTTATTTTAAACGCACCTTGTGTTGAATTACCAACAATTGGCAAACCTTTCAACAAAAATCGTCCTTTTTTCCGATTTCCACAATGGTCAAACCTATACAAATATGTTGGTGCTCCAATCTTTGACCACAAATCCGCAGTAAGAAATGCAGGTACATTAAAAAGGACGTCTCCTGAAAAATAGTTCAGATAAGATACAGAATGTGTGAGCGTAATATAAGAATGAAATTTATATTAAATAAACTATTACCAGTAGCTTCAGAAATTGTCTGCAACTCTTCTGGAATATTGCTGCCTTTCGTTTGAATGTAGTTTTGGAAAGAATTAATATCAAATATAGACGAGTATTTATTGGAAGTCTTTTGAGTACCGTGGACTGTGTCAAGTTTATTTAATCCAATAAGACCCTGCAACTTTTTCACTAAAACCTTGTCCAAATAGTTTGGTATTGACCGCAGACTTTGCAGAATTTCGTCCTTAAAGTAACCTTAATATTTTGTAGATTAAAAATATCTTTTAGACACAACTATATATTACCATTCACTGCTTTTTTGGTTTCATCTTTTGTTATTCCAGTTAATAATGGTATTTTTGGATTTTTTTGTTTGTACAAATCTGTAAGCGGGTCATCTTCGATTAATGATGGTAATGAACGTCCATCATAATATCCTTCTGTTACAGGAGCCGTTCCCAATTGACCAGACATTCCAGAAACAAATCCTCTAGACTCTAGTCTAACAAATTCAACTTGTGAATCGCCCTGTATTTTATATTATTAAAAAAATGTAGAACAAATAAATAAATAAAAAACCTTTATAATTGACTCTGCTGGTAAATGTTGCAAGCATTTCACCATTGTTAAAGCGGAAGTTGTAGGACAACCATTTTGCTCGGCAATCTCTTTCACAGTATTTTTTGGAACATTGTCCATGGCCCAATGCGAAACGGCAGTTCCCGACATTGCGACTATTCCACTAACCGCCCCTTTAGCAATATTGGATAAAGCGATTAGAAGGGCGCTACTAGCACCAGTATTATGCCCCATTACGATTATTCTATAAGGATTGCCTCCAAAGAATCCAATATAGTTTCGGACCCATTGGGTGGCTAAAGCCATATCCCATAAGGCTGCGTTACCAGGTAATTCTTTTGTGCCAGAACTGAGAAAACCAAGAGAGCCTAGTCGATATTGAATTGTTACAACCACCAGTCGTTTGCCTACCAAATGCTTAACCTATACGAATATTTTACAGAGTGAATAAACTAAAATATTTTAATAAATATTTAGAAGATAGATAGTAACATAAATATTAAAATTGTTTAGTTCTGGAAGAACGGAGTTATTTCAGAACTTCAGAAGATCAAACAGCCATCTCAAAACTTGTATATAACTTACGCCATATTGTGATGCGGAACCGTATCGAAATCCACCGCCATGAATCCAAAGTACAACAGGAAGTCCTGAAATTGTATATACGATATTACTATTATTTCTAGAGCAATTACTTCATTTCTGTAGTAATAACATCCAACATTATTCACATTATATAGGGTGTTTTCAAAAAAGATAAATCAGTAAAAGTGATTTGATAAAGTTATTTTACCTTCTGTGCCAGTTGGTAATTGCGGTGTAAATACATTCAAATACAAACAATCTTCTGACCCAACTACCCTATTTGTGCCCGGTACTGGTTGAAGACATGGCGGTGGAAAACTTGTGGCATTCACATGTCCTTGTAAAAATTTCTCCTCTGGTCTCTAAAATTATTTAGAATAATAGTAAAATAGCTAACACCATAATTACAATTAATTAAAGTAGAGTATATATTACCAAAAATCGGTCTTTTCCAGTTGGTGGCACTGCGAAAGGAATACCACGAAAAACGTAATGTGGAAAATCGATAATACCCTGAATTCGAGCAGTTCTCCCATTAAAACGTGTATAAACTACGGGATCATCCCAGGGTGGAACGTCGGCTGGTAAACCTCCTACAATCCGACGCACCCTGTTGCCTCTTGTATCACATTTTACAATTACGACAAATAATGCAAAATAAATAATTAACACAATAACTTTCATAGTTCTTTTCTAAATGAATGCTCGTAATATTTAATCGTACAGGAAGTTAAGATATATCATAAAAAACACCCACAATATTTGAATATGCGACTTATTAAAAATATCTATTAAACAAAATTATATTATTATTTATTTCGATATTTGAGTTACTAATTGGATTTAATGATATTGGGCAAGGTAACTTACTATTTTCAGAAAAGCCCGATCCACTATTAGTGTATAGTGAGCATTCTACAACAAAGAGAAATATATCTTATGCAAAAAGAGGTGACGATCACGTCATCAATTTTTTGATCTAAAATTGACCAAAAAAAAAATGAGCAAAAAGCAAAAGAATTACTGCCACCCCCGCTTGCCCCCACCCCCAGGACTTCTAGTATGTTGTACGGTGTGTACCAACGAACAACCATACTAATTGTCAAAACTCTTGGATTTTTTTTCCTCGATTGCCATTTTTTGGTCTAATTTGACTTGACTATTATAGTTTATCGCCTGCAGGAGTGAGAAATATTCAATTCGCTAGAAATTTGTTCCTTTTGCTTTTATTTAACTTTTACTGTTTAACCAATTTTGATGTACAGTCGCGGCCAGAAAATTCCGCACAATTTTTAATCAAGTGGGTAGGTTTTTGAAAAAATTTCCTATAGTGAATCGAACTTTAAAAAACATTCAGAAATTCAGTGGCGTACAATTTATTTTTAAATTATAAAAACATACAATAAATAAAAAATTAACAATTTTATTTTAAAGTTTAACATTAGTGAAAATTATTAGGTTAAATAATTTAATTAGATATACAAATAACAAAATTGAATCACATTCGAAGACAACAAATAAAATATTTTTTTTAAATTAAAAAACGAACAGACCGACCGACCGACAGACGAAAATTAATATATATGATTTTCGTAATCTACGCATTCTATAAAGTAGAAAAAAGTGAAATTTGGAAAAAAAATCATGAATGCAATACTTCTTCTACGAGAGAAGTGAAAGTCCTTTAAAATATATATTTATTAAGAAATAGTTGAAGTTTAATACATGAAGTTCATTATTGTTATTAACATTTTTTAATAAATATATATTATTTTAAGTACTTTTTCTGTCTATTTGCCTTAAAGACACACGTTTTCTGAATCCAGTTATGTATCACATATCAAAATCGGATCAAAAATAAAAGTGAAATAGAAACAAAATTGATGAATTTCTAGCAAAGTGGTGAATATTGAATATTTACCATGTGCATATTTCCCAAAAGATATATTACGAGTATAATAAGGTTTAATTAATATATTTATTATTACTAAAAAGTTATACTTATATAATTTATTAGTATTATTAGGTACATAAAGATTTGACGAAAATCAGGATACTCTAAGAATTCGCAGATGTGCTTCTTCTTAGAAGATGCCGCTTCAGGACATTGTAAGTGGTTAAGTTTATTAATGGATTTGTAGGGTTTGGTTTATCACCTTTTTGAGAAAGTTTGCGTCCTTCGCGGAGAGGGTTTCGCAGAGGAGTTTTTCTGTGGAGACGCTAAGAAGGTACCAACATACTAGGAGGGAGGAAGATGAGATAAATAAGGAGAAATGTGGAAAATAGGACATTAGAAAGAGAATTGTTACGGTTCTAAGAAGAGAAATAAATTGTATTAAATAATGAATAAACTATTTAGAACTTGAGTGTTTTGGTTTGATCAGTACCTACCTACGTAGTGAATTAAGTAGTGAGAGTTGTAGAAGGCACTACATAAATTTGTTTAGTCTAGCTTATAGTTCATGTTTATTGTTGTAATAAAGAGAATAAGCATACTTGGAACTCTGATGGGAACCAAGGTGAACCGAACGGGGCCAGCAGTACCTATACCCTATGTGAGATTAATACAAACAGGGATGATCATTATATCGAGAGTCGCGATCGAGATCAGGTCACACTGAGGTCCGGATCGTTATACACTGCTCAAAAGTGAAAGTGTCACCCCCTAAAATTTAGACTGTTTTTGAAACGTAATAACTTTGGAAACCCACAACGGATTTTAATTCGGTTTTCGAAGTTCGATTGCGCCATTCTTTATTTACAGGTCATCTTGGTATGAAATTTTTGGTATGAAAGTCCTAAACATTTTTTTTACATGATGGTATATAAAGCAGTGTAAAATTGGTCTGAGTTCAACCATCTCCCGTTGGGGAATAATTTTTTTTTATGAATTTTAATGAAAAAATCTAAAAATTTGATGTCTTATCTCGAGGCGGTTTTGAGATTTTTTTAATTAAAAGCGTAACGACGAAGAGGTAATTATTTTTAACACCAAATGCATTTTTACCGTAAGAGTGGTCACAGCTTTGTTAATTTTAAAGATAAGTACATGCAATTGACCACAATTATTCTTTGCACTGCTCTTGACAATTTCAGATGGAATTTGCTTGAATTTATAGGTAAAGAGTCGACAATAATTTTTTTTTCTATTTTTTTGGAAATTTCAACAATAAAATGATATAAAATTTCAATTTTTTTGCTTAATACTTTATTTTTATTGTTTTTAATAAAAAAATCTAAAAGTTTGATGTCTTATCTCAAAACAATTTTGAGATTTTTTTAATTAAACATCTAACAACGAAGAGGTGAATATTTTTAATACCAAATGCATTTTTACCCTAAGAGTGGTCAAAGCTCTGTTAATTTTAAAGATAAGTATATAAAATTGAACACGATCACTCTTTGAATGGTTCTTGACAATTTGATGTGCAACTCGCTTCAATTTATAGCTAAAAGATCAACAATAAAATTAAAAAGAAATTTTATAAAACACAACAATTAAAATATTAATTATTTTAATTGTTGTGTTTTTTTATTAGTGGCACTTAATAAAAGAATTTAAACCCGGTAGACAAGTGGTTCAATTGTGGTTTGTGTTAAATGTTGAATGTTGAAAATAAAAGTTAAAAGATATCTGTTGTTATATTGTTATATTGTTATATTGTTAAATAAAGATTGTTAAAATGTTTATTTTTTAATTGTTGTGTTTTATAACATTTTTTTTTAATTTTATTGTTGATCTTTTAGCTATAAATTGAAGCGAGTTGCACATCAAATTGTCAAGAACCATTCAAAGAGTGATCGTGTTCAATTTTATATACTTATCTTTAAAATTAACAGGGCTTTGACCACTCTTAGGGTAAAAATGCATTTGGTGTTAAAAATATTCACCTCTTCGTTGTTAGATGTTTAATTAAAAAAATCTCAAAATTGTTTTGAGATAAGACATCAAACTTTTAGATTTTTTCATTAAAAACAATAAAAACAATGTATTAAGCAAAAAAATTGAAGTTTTATATCATTTATTTGTTGTTGAAATTTCCAAAAAAATAGAAAAAAAAATTATTGTCGACTCTTTACCTATAAATTCAAGCGAATTCCATCTGAAATTGTCAAGACCAGTGCAAAGAATAATTGTGGTCAATTGCATGTTATCTTTAAAATTAACAAAGCTGTGACCACTCTTACGGTAAAAATGCATTTGGTGTTAAAAATAATTACCTCTTCGTCGTTAGGCTTTTAATTAAAAAAATCTCAAAACCATCTTGAGATAAGGCATCAAATTTTTAGATTTTTTCATTAAAATTCATAAAAAAAAATTATTACGCCAACGGGAGATGGTTGAACTCAGACCAATTTTACACTGCTTTATATACCATCATGTAAAAAAAATGTTTAGGACTTTTGAAATTTCATACCAAGATGACCTGTAAATAAGGAATGGCGCAATCGAACTTCGAAAACCGAATTAAAATCCGTTGTGGGTTTCCAAAGTTATTACGTTTCAAAAACAGTCTAAATTTTAGGGGGTGACACTTTCACTTTTGAGCAGTGTAGTTCGGCCCTTTTATATTTATCTATTGATTTGTTGCAATAATTATTTAATTAATAATAAAACCGTATTTTCGTGAAATGCGTCTTCCGATAAGGCTCTAAATAATGTTTTCAACAAAACAAAAAGAGTTTTTTTTTTAAATACTCATTGTATTTATTAATTACGGTATAATACTCACGGTATTTATTTTGGTGGTGCAATCAAACTCATAAACATTAAGTATCGTAAAGACGATTAGTCGGCGTAAATAAAATTATATACGTATTCAACATCGTTTTATTCATATCAATTCATTAATGTTTCGCCTTTTGGAACTTAAATACAAAGTGAGTGAAAATGAATAATAAACCTTCTTCCTTGCTTAATTTTGTATCAGCAGGGCAACCAACGCCGCTAAGGGTAAGTTTTAATATTACATTTTATTGTTAATACATTTTTAATTTGGTTGTTTAATTTGATTGATTAATTTTTTTTTAATTTCAGAATTATTGTCACTTTTTTGGCGTATAATCCGGCCACGGATGTGTTTCTGTGTTGGTGGTGGTGTGGGCCATCAAAATATGGTAAATTTAAAATACTTTTAAAAATCAATCAAAAATTAATTACTTTTACATATTTTTTTTTAGATTTAAATTCAGATGTTTATAATTTTTATATTCAATGCGAGTATATAGTTTATTTTATAATAAAAATTATTATTTTTGTTTATACTCGTACAGAAGATTATACTCGTACTTAGATACATTATACTTTATACTCGGTTTTATATTATTAGATTATATTATTTTTTTAACCATCCATGCCCATATTATTTTTATACCCATGAATGCCTATATAATTATATCACTAAAATAAAATTAAATAAATAAAATTATTTCTTCCCACATATTCACCCTATATATGTCCCCGGATGGGGTTGCTAGGGGGAGAAACTTTCTTATTTTTCATTTTACGAAAAAAAAATATTCTTTATAAAAGTTTTTAATTGTTCCAATACGGCTGAATCGGTTTTCAGTTTTCACCATTTCAAATTTCCTTTTCGTTGCAGAGAGAATACAACGAAAAATTTAGTTGAAAAATTCCAAATTACTTTTCTTTTTTACGGCAATGGTTGAACGGCAACGACTTTTGAACAAAAATTAATTTGTTTCATAGTTTAATAGTCTTAAAAATGACAAAATTGCCATCGAGTGCTGACGGAGACGTAGATTATGTCAAGTATGCTAGTTACATTAGATTATCATATATAATACAACAAGTGGCTGCTATCTTGCCGGCAATTTTTATCTGTCAGATAGATAACGAGTAGCTGTTGCAACGACAATCGCCACGAGCGCTTCAGCGCGAGTCGCGATTGTCTAGAGGCAACAGCTACGAGTTAATCTGACTGATAGAAATTACCAAAAGATTGCCGCTACGAGTTGTATTCGACAAGACAATCCAATGAATGATTTGAAATGATAAAATCTGATAAAATCAGGGTGCCTTTTTGTATACAGTTTGTAGCCTTTCTTGTTTGTATTCTGCATGTCAAAGTGACAAAATACATTTGTAATTTATAAGCTAAACTAACAAATTACTAGCACTGCTGTTCACACTTCTGCTAGTGCAAGTACTGGGAAGAAACGCAAATTGTACACAATAATTGCAATGTTAATAACTATCATTAATTAAGTATTATTAAGTGTTTTAAATAGCGTTCTTGTTAACTTTATTTCATTTTTTTGACAGCGACAATCGTACATTTTTGACAGCGACAATCGAACATTTTTGACACCGACAATAGCATATCTAGATTTCTTGTCGAAATAATAGCCATCTTTTTAGTTTCTCAGAGTAACATTTAGAACATGAATTTAGAACATGAACATTTAGAACATGTTGGATTTTCAACAAAACATAATTCGCTGACATCAGTAATTAGTTGCAACTTGCAAAGTTAATGAACACCAACAACCGAGCAAGATTGCGAAAAATTAATTTGCAGAAGAGTCAGTATTATTATTAGTAATAAGCATTCAACGTCATAAACTTATTTAGTAAACTCGCTACCAATTGTTCAATTGTTTAGTTTCGTTATCAAGAGCACCCCTGAAGATGTTGTTCTCCTCCACGTATTGCCTGGACTGCAGAGTGCTGATAGAAATTTTATCAGGATTTCAATTTTGTTTGAATCGTAAGTGACGAAAAGACGGATTCGCGCGGTCTTAAGCTAAGTGTCCACTATAGAGTTTTTTAGGTAGAGTGTAGAGAAAACTCTGCGTAGAGACGAGTAGAGAAGTGTATACGCCCTGTAGAGCTCTACACGAGCGCTCTACACATGCTCTACACAAGCATTCTCTCGCCTGACAACTCTATAGTGTATATGCAACTTTTTGGTGCGCGGTAGAGCTTTTCATATGCTCTACACTCTATTGAACCTGTTCAATAGAGTTTTTTGCTCTACAGAGTGCGCTGTGCATTCTCAAAGTCACTGCCAATCTTTCTCCAGCTGGAATCGATTTTCGCAAGTGTGTGTCTTGTTTTTGGATTATCGGTGCAACCATTTGCAACAACGCTTCGAAATTCGAATGTGACATACGCAGAAAATTTCTGTACGCAGCTGAATCTTCTTCCTTTAGTTGAATTAACAAACCTCGATACAATCCAGCGTTTTGTTGTCTTTTCGCAATCCAATCCCGCTCCCAACATTTTCTTTTTTTTGCTTCACCTTCTTCTAGCAATAATACGGCTGCAGCAGCACGTTTTTGTCGTGAACTCATTTTTTTAATTTTTATTTTAAACAAATATGTCTGCAGCTGCGCGCCCAACCATACGACTCTACAGCAAAGTCAAAAACGTCTACATCTATCTTGTCTATGGTCTACAGTGTATACAGTTGGTAGAGCGCATGGTAGAGCTCTACTCAAAATATCTCTACTGCAGCTCTAGTAGAGCGGTAGAGTGGTAGAGACGCGCCGTAGTGTACACATTACAGGTAGAGTCTCTACACTCTACGCTCTACACTCTACCGAAAAAACTCTATAGTGGACACTTAGCCTTACAGTAAGTTCATACAATTCGTAATATAAAATTAATCAAATCTACGGATAACATTTTCTCAGGCTCCCCAAGGCGTGACAAATATTAAGAAACTTGTGTCCATTGAATAATAACAACATTACTTTGAAAAATAAGAAAAAATGTTCAAATGGTTTTGTTTTAAGGCTGCGTTAAAAATTGGGCTTAGCTGAGAGCTGAGCTTTCTCGTGAGCTTTATAGTAAATCACACCAATACCAGTAATATTTTTGTTTCGTTTTTTTGAAGATTTTGATAAATTATTTTTTTTTATTTGTAAGATGTATTTGTAAATTTTATGAAATATAGTGCAACATTAATAAGTTATTAACATTTTAACAGTGTTTTGATTTAATTTTTGCCATCTATGATCAGATGATAGAACTAAAATAAATACTGTTAAATCTTAATAACTAATTAACGGTGTCATCTACTATATTGAATTTTGCTCTAAAAAATCGAAAAAAAATCAGCTATACGAATCTTTTAAAAACAAAATGTAGATATGTATGGCATTCGCGTTATTCTCAGTTTTCTCAGCTCATTGCTAAGCGTGGCTAACCCCATTTATAACGCAGCCTTAACACAATCAAAATTTTTAATAAACAATGCATTTTGTCCGTAAAATAAAAAAAAATAAATATTAGAGATGGTTTTACTGATGTGACGTTTGTAGTGAATAATAATGTTAACGTTTAGAATACTATTTATAAGATTTCTTAAATTTGAAATATATATCTTCCGTACGCCTCTGGAAAAATTCAAACTAGAGCAGTTCCCACCACAATAGCTCTATTATCTCTACTCGTTTCAGTCCGAACTTTGAAGTGCGCATGCTTGCGGCAAGGCGATAGAAGATTCTTTTTCTCTATCATTCTATGTTGACATCATACTTCTTATGAGGTAAAGTGACAAAAGCCTATAGAAATATTTCTGTCATACACTAATACCAACCTAAATTGTAAATTGACACAAAGTTGGCTTAATTTAATACAATTTAAATAAATAAATTAAAAAGAATATTATTAATGCCATAATATTCTGAAGGTAAAAAAACGGATAGACACTTACTAGAGTCACTAAAAGTTACTAGTTTAGTGAAAAGAAAAAGTTTGGTGCATCAGCATCACCAAATGAGCACGTCATTAAACGTCGAATTAGTAAACATGGCGTTATGTTTTTGGCGTCCGCCTCTTGTCCGTCTACCGTTTATATTAAATTAAACTCCTCATCAACACAAATATTAAATTAAATAGAAAGCAGCGTTAAAGGTAATTGATTTGTCTTATTTTAGGCGTATGTTCGGAATCAATTTAAATATCGGTTCACCATGTTTGTAGGTCAGTAGTTAACTAAACCAAATAAATATCCATTCGGTATTCATGTTTCGTTTTACATCCACAGAAATGATGTACACACTTCGAATGCCGTTTGATACATTTGGTTTTGTTAATGGTTTCTGTATAGAATTTAGAAATTATCGGGAAGCTGATGAATGAACATTTTTAACCAAGAAAAGTGTATTTTCGGTGGCTAAATTACAACAATTTGCGGTAAATGCGTAACTTAATTGATTTTCAATAGTATAAGCTTAATAGACTGAAACTAGACTAATCCAGTTTAGTCAAATCAAGATTTTTGCTTTAATTTTTAGGTTATATTGCTACAACTTAAAATATGGGTTTCGCCTCGGGTTTCGCGATATTTCCTGGCAAATGTTCGTAAATCTATTGGGAACTCATGGAAAATCGCGGAAAGCCACTACTACTAATATAATCGTGGCAATAGTATAGTCTATCACCAGTGCGGAAAATGAATTATTGCTGATGATGAGTGTATTGCCAATATGCGTGTGATTTTGCAGCGCGAGCGATATTGAGTGCAAATCCACACCTATATTGCTACGGTCACGTTTACACCTCGGCGATTTCTGCGAACGCCAGCTTTAGGTGGCCGATCGCATATTTCAAAAATAGCCCCTACACCAAGTGAACTAAATAATTATAGGTGGTTGTTAATTAATTCGGCGCTATAACAGAACGATAGCCACCTAGTGGTATTTTTTGCAACTTTCTAGAAACATATTTTGAATGCGCTAGCTTGAATATTAGAACCGTTGCCCCCTGGTGGTATGCTTGAAACTGTGCAAAGGCAGATGTTCGTAGCGCCACCTTCGTTCATTTCACTTTCCAATAGGGAATCACAAGAACTCGCAAATTTAATTACTTTAAAAAACTACTTATTTATCATAAAATTGATTAACCAATTAAACATGTAATTTGTATTTTTCAGGATTATAAGCTGGCGAAAGTTTGTAATGAATTGTGGTTAGATGATGGTCGGTTAAACGGTAGTTCAAGGAGGAAAACATGGATTGGTGTGGGGCAATGCCTCACTTTTAATGTCGGAGTGTCATGCAGTCTGAGTCCGGACGGTATATTAATTCGGTGTCTGACCTCTTATACAGTACTGACGAAATTGAGTTTTTGCTTGACGATATTAGAGACCTGGAGCCCACCAGCTGTAAGCCTGAAGATATTCAGGTATCCTAAGTCAATCAAGCTAAATTATTTTAATTTTCTGAGCATGCTTTTTTTTCAGTTTGGGGTTCAATTAGTGTACTAAAAGATTAGCACAATAGTTGGACTTTTGTTAATTTTGTAGATTATATTTTTGTTATTTTTTTTTTTCAATAAATTTTTCTAGTATATTTCTTTTGTCTCATTGTTTGTAGTTTATAGTTGTTTTAGTAGAGCATGGAGTGTGTGAGATATAAAGAAATCAAGATATTTACTTTAGCAAATAAATTCAGACATTTTTGTATTCTAGAAATAGTTGTAAAGTTAGGTATTGGTTACATTAGGTTAGGTTAAAGCTGGGGTGTTAAACTGGTGGCCTGCAACAATTTATTACTTATCTAGTCTAAACATAATAAAATGTATACTATGCAAATATAAAATTGTAACGATTTTAATATGAAGCTAATTTCCGAATCTAGAATTTAAAATTATGATAAAATTATTTTAGAAGATTTTTTGTACCTTTTACTTCAAATTCAACATTAAAACCATTTCAAGGTGCAAGAAAAAAAAAGCGTTATCTTGAAATCCAACTTAAATTTCGTCTGCGGCGTACCATTTTTGCCACTCTTCATTATATATTTTTCAACAATATTCTCACAATAGAAACGTATTTTGTGCGACCTGTGCGATTTTTTGCTTGCTAGATTATAGCCCCTAGCAGAAACGGGTTTGACACCCCTGGTTTAAGTGTTAATTTATATTAAATTTTTAATCAAGTTAGTTTGATTTAAAAACGTCACTTTTAATAGAATGTGGTACCCAATAGTGTATTACATATTATTTGATCTTGGCGAGGGCTAAGCGAAATAAATAGATTTGAATATTGATTTTTAGAATAGAAGTTTTAGTATTCTTTTGTGTTTAAATAAATCTGGGGGTCATACAATTTGTTTTAAAAAAATAGCCTTTTATGATATGAGTGTTAAAAGTGGGATTTTAGTTTGTGAGTTGAAATGATTACGAAACGAGCGTAGCGAGTGGAGTAACTCCACGAACAATATAAAATCACTTTTAACACAAATATACAAGATTTTTTTGTACGACTACCATATTTTAATAATACCGAAATTAATTAAACTTTGTGAATATAATTTAAGGCTTCCTTAGTCGAGTGTTTGCAACCAGTAATGCACTAAAAAATTGAATGTGAAATAAATTTATGTTAGCGTTTGTCGATCTTTTGTTATCAAAATATGTTGAAAAAAAAAAAGATATACTTAGTGCGCACTAGTGCAGCCTACTGAAAATCTCTATTATAGTTTATCGCGTGCAGGAGCTAGGAATTTTGATTTTGCTAGAAATTCATCAGTTTTGCTTCTATTTCACTTTTATTTTTTATCCGATTTTGATGAGTGATACATTAATGGGTTTAGAAAACATGTGCCTTTAAGAAAAAAAGAAAGAAAAAGTCTTTTAAAATAATGTATATTTAATAATAAATAGTTGAAGTTTTATAGATAAACTTCATTATGTTATTAAAGTTTGAACCATTTATTAAATATATATTATGTTAAAGGACTTTTTGTTTGTCTATTTTTAAAGACACATGGTTTCTGAACCCATTGATGTATCACACATCAAAATCGGATAAAAAATAAAAGTGAAATAGAAGCAAAACTGATGAATTTCTAGCGAAATGAAAATTCCTCGCTCCTGCACGCGATAAAGTATAATGAAGATTTTCAATAGGTTCCACTAGTGCGCACTAAGTATATCTTTATTTTTTTCAACATATTTTGATAACAAAAGATCGACAAACGATAACATAAATTTATTTCACATTCAATTTTTTAGTGCATTACTGGTTGCAAACACTCGACTAAGGGGGCCTTAAAATGATATTTTATTAAAATTTTCAATTATTTATTTTGTGAAATGTATCGCCATGGTTTCACATCAAAACCATCGATTTTTAATAATAAATATAAAAATATAAAAGTAAATAAATAAATTCAAAGTAGTGAAATCGAAAAAAAAAATTTTGCAAGAATTTGTTGCTGCAAATTGTGAAATGCACTCTGATTTTGATGTTGAAAAAGCTGCTAAGTTTATAATATTCAGTTTTAAATCGAGTCAGTTTTGGTTCAAATCCCGTTGAAGAGCAAGGTTTTTTTGGAGAATTTATTCCTTTACCCTCATACCAAAAAAATCTTAATAAAAAACCACTTGGCATACTGGAGATTTTTTTTAAATAAGAATAAATTGCTAAAGTAATTAGAAATTAAAAAAAAAATGCGAAATGTGAAAGAATGAGATGAGTTTAGATGTTGGTTTGCAGGAGGCGGATGGTATGAGTTGTGTGTTGCAGGACTTTGAGATAGCGGGGAGCAGGACGGGGGCCTTAAGTGCGGATTGTGCAGGAGGCTGTGAGTGCGAATCTCCTTTGGGCACGGTCAACTCTTGGGACTCGCATTCACATTACCGAAGGCACGCCGCCTCGCCCGACCTGCCGCTATACTCCGGTGTCATCGTCTACTGCGACCACACTCACTTCAAGACACCTACCGGACTATTTCGACTTCTACTATTGGTAACTATAAACTTGTATTTCTGCAGGCTCTCAAGCTCAAGTCACAATATCTAACAGTTATTAATCCAATCCAGAATTTAAAGTCAAACAAATGTTTTATCAAATTATTAAAAATGGGTCCTTCACGAGCTGTCTCAAAGTTGTCTGCAACCAGCATTGCATGATAGCGAAAAGAGCGCGAATGATTGGCGAGAACTTAAGAGCGAGTGAGAAATATATATAATAAACACGCGTATTTATAATTAGTGTATTTTGGTTATGCGTTGATGGTTTTTGATGAAAATTATGTCAAAATATTCAGAAAAAAATTCTCTAGGGCACGAAGCTCACTAAATTTGAATAATTTTCATTAATCATTGTTAATTATGTTAATTTATTTTTGATTGTCAAATATGTCTTTAATTATCTACCATTTAAAAAAAAAGCTTTAGGAAACAGATTAATCTTTTCAGAATATTTTGACATGATTTTTATCAAAAACCATCAACGCATATCCGAAATACACTAATTATAAATACGCGTGATTATTATATATATTTCTCATTCTCTCCTAAGTTCTCGCCAATCAATCGGGCTCTTTTCTCTGTAATGCAATGCTGGTTGCAGACAACTTCGAGGCAGCCGGTGAAGGATCCTTAATAATAGATATTATGTTATGAGCATCGTAATACGTGTCATTATCGCACTAGTAATAATCGTTTTGATTGCGATGATGAGCTATGAGAGTGTGCAAAATTTCTTTGAAATTGATTTATTTAAAATGTTCTGTTTTTAGATAACATCTGTAGCTTGTTTAGCATGTCTTTGTACATCAGGAACTGTGAAAGTTGGCTTATTCATGCTTCCATTAGTGGGACGACTAAGACTGATGTTGTTCGTCTCATTACTCAGTCTATTAGTTACATGCGTATTTCTATTTCTTGATATATCTCACGTTGTATATTTATTCCCATTTAATTGGGGCAAAGTGGTAAGTATTTATTTATTATTGACAACTAAAATTAATAGCGTTTTCCATTGGTACCATTTATGCGCACTGAATGTATCTCTGTGTTTCTTCAACGCTGTTAATATTAGAGGACAGAGGTACGTGGCAGTGCGCACTAGTGCTATCAATGGAAAACACGATAAGTGACTTTCGCGCCGTTTAAATGCCGATATGGGACGCGTGCGCACTATAGTATAAACACGTGTTTACTGTTATTTGTTTAGATTTGAATAACAATAATCATAATCGTAACAAGAACAATAAACCTGAATGCACTTCTTATAGCGTTCAACAAACACGTCCATTATGGACAATTTGAGGGTCCTTCGCCGGCCGTCTCGAAGTTGTATGCGACCACCATTGTCTCATAGAGAAAAGAGCGAATGATTGGCGAGAGCTTAGGACAAAGTGAGAAAAATATATAATAAACAAGCGTATTTATAATTAGTGTATTTCGGTTATGCGTTGATGGTTTTTGATGAAAATCATGTCAAAATATTCTGAAAAGATTCATCCGTTTCCTAAAACTTTTTTTTTAATAGTGGATAATTAAAGACATATTTGACAAATAAAAATAAATTAACATCATTAACAATAATTAATTAAAATT
The DNA here is from genome assembly GCA_963556235.1 of Cryptophagus acutangulus. Lineage (NCBI taxonomy): Eukaryota > Metazoa > Arthropoda > Insecta > Coleoptera > Cryptophagidae > Cryptophagus > Cryptophagus acutangulus. The sequence continues at coordinate 3,482,470 of OY744565.1, read as the reverse complement.
ATTCAAATTTAGTGGGCTTCTTGCCCTAGAGAATTTTTTTCTGAATATTATGACATGATTTTGATCAAAAACCATCAACGCATAACCGAAATACAGTAATTATAAATACGCGTGTTTATTATATATTTTTCTCACTCTCTCCTAAGCTCTCGCCAATCATTCGCGCTTTTTTCTCTATGATGCAATGCAGGTTGCTGACAACTTTGAGACAGCCGGTGAAGGACCCTTAAGTTGTCGTTTTTAATTTAATTTAAGTCGCACTAACTATTTGATTGGTATAAATAATATTGGTAATAAATAATAATGTTTACTTGTTTTGTTTCAGAATGCATATTTTTATGTAAGCCTTAGTGTGTTGTTCCTCTTAGCTTCGTCACTGATTTTTCACTCGATTTTCTTATCAGAGGCCTTTTCTTGGGTCCCTAAATGGACACACCATCAACTTCTAGTCACTGGTGTATGTATTAACTAATTAATTAGTTAAATGTAGATTGAATATCTAATTGTCTGTCTGAATGAATTTTAGTGTTTAGGCTACGTGTGTTGTTTGGAGTCCGCGATGATTTCGTTGATCCAAAAATGCAAAATTATTAATTACGAGCCAGTGGCGGAAGAGCCAAGTTTAAATTTAAATGAACGACAAACGTCCCCGCCATGTTCACCCGAGCACAATAAAGTGAATCAGACCACGCACAATTATAGACCTGTTTTAAACAATCCACCAGAAAGGGTAGTAGCGTCCACATCCAGGTATCAGGAGCAGCCTACTTTGAGTAATTACCTCGATGAAGTCCAGCCGTGTTCCTCGAAAAATGCATCATAGTAATTCACTATTATTTACACGTATTCATTTAATGCACTTGAAACACTTTTGCTTTTTAACACTGAATTTCTAAAGCTTTCTCAAAATTTTGATTCTATTTAAATCAAATAATTTTTGCACGATTGTACATTGTTACGCTTACAAATTAGAGTACGGTAAGAATTTGGTAAATAAATTAACATCATTAAAAAAGTCCATGTCAAACTTAAAATTTTTGGGTTTCCAATTTCAAACCAATTTCAATTAGATGATTACTTCGATCGTGCAAAAAACTTAATAAGCGAGCTAACATTCTTAATCCGTTAGGATACACGTACAGATCTTAATATTAAAATAAAATAATTATAAATAATTTAATATTTTTATACAATAAGGATTTAATTTTCCGGTCTGAATTAATTAAGCAATATGCCACAATCAAAAAGCCCCGTACTTCTATAAGTATTTGAGTTATATATTTTTTGGTCACAGAACTCACTCTTATGGGTCCTACACCGGCTGTCTCGAAGTTATCTACAACCAGCATTGCATTATAGAGCAAAGAGCGCGAATGATTGGCGAGAGCTTAGGAGAGAGTGAGCAAAATATATAATACACACGCGTATTTATAATTAGTGTGTTTCGGTTGTGCGTTGATGGTTTTTGATGAAAATCATGTCAAAATATTCTGAAAAGATTAATGTTTCCCAAAGCTTTTTTTTTTAAAATAGTGGATAATTAAAGACATATTCGACAATCAAAAATAAATTAACATAATTAACAATGATTATTTAAAATTATTCAAATTTAGTGAGAATCTTGCCCTAGAGAATTTTTTTCAGAATATTTTAACATGATTTTCATCAAAAACCATCAACACATAACCGAAATACAGTAATTATAAAAACGCGCGTTTATTATATATTTTCTCACTCTCTCCTAAGCTATCGCCAATCATTCGCGCTCTTTTCTCTATGATGCAATGCTGGTTGCAGACAACTTCGAGACAGCCGGTAAAGGACCCTTAATGAAAAATACACAATTCTAAACTCATTAGAAAAGCCATTTATTACACATGTATTGTTTACTAAAGATAAACACAATTTAAAATAAAAACATAAACTAACGCGCTTGAGTGGAAGAAGTGAGTTCCCAAAAACGGCCACCGCGCGTTCTGGAATTTAAATACTCAATACTATTTTTAAAAATCTTAAAGAAACATTATTTAAATCAATTAATAATTAAATACATTAATAAATACATTTGTAATTTAATTATAATAATTAATTTAATTTTATAATTAAACATTAAAGAATTAAAAATAATTAATATTTAATTAAAACAATTTAAATAATTGGAATATCGATATTCTAAAAATAGTTAAATGAAATCAAATTGAAATCTCAAATATTTTTCTTCAGAATGATTAAAAATCAAAACGGTTTTACAGGTTCTAGTGTTAAAAACCAAAAGTGTATTATAATTATTTCAATGCATATAGAAACCGCAGTTTAAAGTACGTTAAAAATCGAAAGTTTTAAAATTTTAAAATATACGTACTTATTTGACTTCTTAAAATACGTACGAGTATTCGTTTGTTTGTGCATTATTGGTAACTTGGATAAATTATTTATAACGTTTGTAAATAGTGTAAAATTACAATCCTTTTAAATATCTTAATTTATTGCATCTACTGTACAGTATTTTCAAATAATAATTTTTATGTATGTATTTATAATTCATTTTGCTTAAGAGGAATATTAATATATTAACCAATTTAAAAGAAGTTGTTCCAAAATACTGTTCGATTTTCTTCGCGTGTGCAAAATCCGAAACACAATCGTAAAAAAATCCTGTTTGAAGTTCAATAAATTATCATTTCTATTCGTTATGATTTTTTAAATATCGTACTTTTTATGGTACTATTTAAATGTTATACAATTAAATTTAATAAATATAAAGTGAGCGAGTTTGGCCGAGCAGAGCCAAATTAAGTAACGATTTTCAAATTGTAAAATTAAAGAACAGTTTGAATTAAAGAACGTCGACTGAAGACTATAAAACAAAATAATAAGTAATCAAAAAATTAAATAAATTTACATACTAAAAATTAAGCCGTTTTTTGCCCAATTTTTGACATAATAATAAAACTTAATTTTCATATATAGTATTTACTTGTAATCAAAACAATATTTTTAAGTTGGTTAATATTATTCTTAGCTAATTTAATGTACTACATATCTTTACAAGAATGAAGATTATTAAATATAGCTTGAAAACTTTTGGCATTTGAAAATGTTTAAATTAAGATTGACTAGCGATCAGAAGACAAATTATACTCAGAAAAACTACCTCATTTTTCGAACTAAAGTTCAGCCAGAATCATATTAAAAATATGACAAAGGTAGTTTTGGTATAATTTGACGACGACGCTAGTTTTGCAACTAATCAACCTCTTAGTTTGCAAAAGATATATTTTTAAATAATAAATAAAGTGTTCAAATTTTGATTTTTTATAAAATAAAAAAACTGTAAACCTAAACATCTATGCTGAGTATTATTGACTGTATTACTTGTACTTTAGGTTTTCATAATAAGAATTATCATGTGTGGCGTTAATTTATTCGTAATTTGTATAAAGATTTTTTCTTTTAAATTATATCACAAAACTGCCAAAACATAATTCGATACTAGCCAAAGATTAATATTTTAACCGGTGTATATTTTATAAAAGAACTAATCATTATTATTTAATTTTGGTAAAAAATGCGAGTTTGGTTTGGCAGACAATCTGGCAGGGCGTTTCAATAAAAATAGAATGAATCAACTAATTTGTGGTATATAGTGTAATTTTATATACAAATAAAGAGAAACTAAATGAATTGTTTAAATATTTTTATCAAAGATAGTACATCATCATACAAATTCATTATAATTAATATTTCATCATTACTCTTACATTTTACTCGGTTATCATGTCTTCTGCACTGCTGATAGAGGAGGTGGAAACCTCTAAAAGTCGTGGCCCGTACAACAAAACGTACGCACAGTGCCAGTCGCCACCCCCAGACAGTTTGAGTATTTCCTCGGTCGTAACAGGAGACACAGTTTCATCGTCGCATTTCACCCAATTGTCTTCGGCCTGCCGAATCCAACCAACGTAATGACCACTAGATGACGATCGCCCTCTATGAGTTAACACTGCCTGCAGTGTGTAATATCCGCTATTGTTACTTCCTAAATCTATAAAAACAAACAAATAGTATATTAAAAAACGGCAAAACTTACTTGCAAATAAATATTTAAGGGGGCGAAACCGCTACATAAATATATAGCGGCTCTGGTCGCTAGCGAATCTACATAGTTTTGCTTATCTAAATTCACTTTAAATTTCGCGACATCTGATAAAGAATAGATGGACAAAGATCTGACTTATTTGCCACGTGCTTTAGCCGAAAACATTAGGAAAGATCGAGAGGTGTAGAAAATTGTCAAAAATTGGTAAAGCAGTTTGCGGCTTTGTTATAACCCCTAGAAAACTTCCAAAGCTACCGAAAATTAAAAAAAAAATGATTATATTTTGAAGAACGATTTGTTCGAATAGCCATTAATTAAGTAAAATATGAATAAAAAACCTCGATCAAATATTAACCACTCGCTTGCTAATTAGCGGAAAAAGATATAAGAATAGTATATTCTGCAACGAGTGCGGAATGAGAATATTCAGCCCGAGTGGAAATTTGACGGTTCTACGAGGGTTGAATATTCATTCCGACGAGTTTCAGACTATACTTTTTCTAATACTATCGTCAATTAAAATTGATTTAATTTAAAACTTTGGAGTCGCTGTCTAGTACCTATCACTTTTAGGCAATTAGTTCATAGATGTCGCGCCGCTATAATTTTTGTATTAATAAACAAAATTAGTTATAAAATGTCATAAAGAATGTTCTAAATATGAATGATTTAGTTGATTGAATTATAATATTACTAATATCAACAATTAATAAGTTAAATGAATAATTCATTAATCAAAATACAATAGCTTAATGTTGCGTCAACTTCCATGAGATAGCGCCGCCACATGTGATCATTCTATCACTTGTATACGAATGAATATTCTTGCACTTGTTGCAGAATGAGTACATTCTCAAATTAAAATTAGTACAAAAAAAACTTTTTCTAATACTATTTTAGAATAATAACATTCTTGAACTAATTTTAATTTGAAAATGTACTCATTCTGCAACAAGTGCAAGAATATTCATTCTTATACAAGTGATAGAATGACCACATGTGGCGCCATCTCATAGAAGTTGACGCAACATTAAGCTATTGTATTTTAATTAATAAATTATTCATTTAACTTATTAATTGTTGATATTAGTGATATTATAATTCAATCAACTAAATCATTCATATTTAGAACATTCTTTATGACATTTTATAACTAATTTTGTTTATTAATACATATATTATAGCGGCGAAATCTGTGAACTAATTTCCTAAAAGCGATAGGTACTAGACAGCGACTAAAACTGACGTATTTTAATTGACGTTAATATTAGAAAAAGTATAGTCTGAAACTCGTCGGAATGAATATTCAGCCCTCGTGGACCCGTCACACTCGCCTTCGGCTCGTGTGACAAATTTCCACTCGGGCTGAATATTCTCATTCCGCACTCGTTGCAGAATATACTATTCTGTCCATTTATTGCTACATCTATTCTCTCTCTAAAACTACCATTAGATATTTTCTATGATAATTAATCGCGTCTGAAACTGCTTTTCTGCGTTAAATTCCCTGAGCTGCTAACCAACGTTTCACGCATAAATTTGGAAATTTATGCGTGAAATCTTGATCCATCTATTCTTTATCAGATGTCGCAAAACTTTCAGTAAATCTAGATAAGCAAAACTATGTAGATTCGCTACCGACCAGAGCGGCTATATATGTAGCGGTTTCGCCCCCTTAAGACTTGTTAAAAGTGACATTAAAAAGTCACAATCCACAAAACCATAATAATTAAATGCCTACCTCGAAGCAAACTTCATAACAAATGAATATAAAAAGAATTACCGTCAGGAAATGAATAAGCGGCATATTGCTTTTCAGCTTTTGCAGTGGCATCACCTTTACTTTTGTTTTTATCTTGAGTAGCTGTAGCAGAAGAATCCACTAAGGCATCTTCAATTTCCTATTAACATAAAAATACTACTTACTAATCAATCTATATAGAAATAAATTAAAATTTGTTTACTTTGAACTTCAGTCGCATTGGTGCTAATTTATCCTGTAATTCTCTTGAGCATAAATCAAATGCATCGAAATCCAACGGAAATTTAACATCCTTCAGAATTTTCGCATTTATGGATTCCTTTTCTTTGTAATAAAACCGGACAAATTGGACTGTTAAATAAGCCGGCAATCTACTCACTTTTGACTAAAAAAAATAAATATCTGGTTATCAACTTATCAGAACTATAATTTTGCTAAATAATTACTTATCAACTAACTGATAAAACTCGATAGAGATACTAAACTTAATTCTTTTTAAAAATAATTATCAATCGAAAATAATAGTTTTTATTATTGAGATAGTCTAGTTTTATTAATAATGTCAAACTTAGTATGTGGAAGAAACCTATAAAAAAGTTCAAAAAACTTATGATGAGTAAACAAAGGTCAAACACTTATGAATCTGGTGAAACTTCAAACAGTTCGAATCCTCTAATGTAAGTTTAATTACTAGTACAAAGTGCAACCAAACACTCTCCCTACTTTGAAGGCAAAAACAAAAAACCCTTTGACGTAAATTTATTTTTGGATTTTGAAACTACAGCTTGAACGACTGATCTCAGGGAGATCGGTTGAATTTCAGAATTCACCTTCAGCAGAGTATTGACAATCACCTGCAAGATATACTTTTTGCAAGTTCAAATTTTAAAACATCCCAAATTTTAGTTTCACACCCAAGTTTTAGTTTTACCCTTAAAGTTGGAGAGTATTTGGCCGGCCACTCTTTCTAAAATATCTTAACCTATTTTATTTATTACTGAGTCATAGTTATTTTATAGAAAAACTTTTACTCACGCTTTTTGTATAAACTGCATCTCGATCCAGCGTTGGTGATTTTTTCGTTAAGTGTTCTTGCATTTTCTAAAAATTAAAAACGTCTAAAGAATTAATCTAACAAGAAAACTCTTTCAAAATATTATTACTAAATATTTTAATATTTGGAATGAAATCACTTGAGATTGATATTTTGGAAACTTAGTCGTAAAATTTTTATCGAGTGAACTTTTAGGATTTTAATAATGCGCGTTTTTAAATTCAGCACTTTGGTGAATCATCGGTCATTTCGATTTGATTTTTTTGTAATTTTTTTCAAGCCAACTTAATAATTTGTACACTCAAAAAATAGCAAAATATTTTTGCCCTGATAATTTAATAAGTATAATTAAATTAAATAGCAAATAAAATTACCGATCTTAAGCCGGAATGCATATGGCGAACTTCCTGTGATATAAAACAACTTAATTGTAAAAACTGCTCCTTGTTTTTCGATACCGGCTCATCTTCAGCTTCATTGCATTTTAGCTCTACATCAAACGTACCCCCAAAGTATTGGTCTACTATAGATCTGCAATCAAAACAACATTGTTTTTAATAATTTAATATAGTGCAGAGGCAGAAAGACGAAAGTCCATAGGTGCTACCTTAAGGGGGCGAAACCGCTACATATATACCCGCTCTGGTCGCTAGCGAATCTACATAGTTTTGCTTATCTAAATTCACTGCAAATTTCGCGACATCTGATAAAGAATAGATGGACCAAGATTTCACGCATAAATTTGCAAATTTATGCGTGGCATGACGTGTTTGAAATTTATGCTTGGTGCAGATGGTGAAGTTCTTATTGTGAGTCCCTCTGTTTAGGTTTTCTTGCGCAAGCCAAGATTGCAACAATCTCTGCCTGAAACGTGGTAACTATTTTTCCTAAAGATAGCGTGTGGCTATATTTAGGTCTTTCGCATATAATCCAGTGCCGTTTTCGGACCTAGAGCCGTCTGTAAACTAGACCGCTCCACTAGGTTTAAGAAGCCTCTCTGGATTGGAGGTCCAATCGTTTAAGCATGATATGACAATTTCGTATTTCTTCTCGAAAAGAGTGGTCCACATCTATCACTTCTCATAGTTGAGGAGTTATGGGTCTGAGTCACGTCGGACCAGACCCTGCTGTTTCCCGGTCCTCTTATCAAGAGTTTACATTCTCCGCATGACAGTCTACATGCAGCTCTTCTGGCCTACGCCTCAACACTTAGATGGAGGGGCATGAGTCCTATGAGCGCTCCCAGTGATGCCGTGGGAGTGGTACGCAGAGCTCCGGTTATACAGAGCAGTGCTTGTCTTTGCACTTTGGCAAGTTGGCTTTGTATGGTGAGGCGTTTGCCGGCGTGCCACCAGACCAGCGCACCATAGGTTAGCATTGGTTTTACAACCGGAGTGAAAATCAAGTATATGATTTTTGGTTTGAGCCCCCATGAAGGCCCGAAGGTTCTGCTGCACATCCATAAGGAAGCGGTGGCCCTTTTGCTTTGCCTTTCGACATGTTTTGAACAGAGCACTTTTTTTTATCTAGGATGACTTCAAGATATTTTACCGACTCCGAAAGTGTAAGAGTGTGTCCCGCGAGTTTGGGTTTTTCAAACAAAATTTTCCTTTTCTTTGTGAACGACACGGTGACTGTTTTAGTCGGGTTTACCGACAGTCCTCTTGCCTTACATCATTCAGTGACTATCTTCAGTAACCTCGTCATAATCTCTGACACTATTTTCGGACATTTGCCGATGGCCATGATGACAATGTCGTCTGCGTAGCCTTGTGCGTATACACCCGATTAGTTCAGGGCCCGTATGAGTTCGTCAACGACCAGGCACCACAGTACAGGTGAAAGAACATCACCCTGCGGACATCCTTTGTTGACTTTGATCTCAACGGTCCCCTCCTCGAGTGCAGACACGACAAGACGTTCGCTTAACATCCTGTCAATCCATCTAACGATGGTGGGTTCGACCGAATGCTGAATTGCCGCGTTATTTATGCTTTCAAAAGTAGTGTTATCGAAAGCACCCACAATGTCCAAGAAAGTGCCAAGTGCCATTTCCTTTTGCTCAATCGCTTTCTCCACTCGGGAGACAAGACAGTGAAGTGCTGTGTCTACCGAACGTCCCGATTGATATGCATGCGTGAAACGTTGCTTAGCAGCTTAGGGAATTTAACGCGCAAAAACAGTTTCAGACACTATTAATTATCCAAGAAAAAATCTAATGGTAGATTTAAAGACTGAACAGATGTAGCAATAAGTGCACAAAAAGTTTTTTTTATCTTTTTCCGCTAATTACCAAGCGAGTGGTTAATATTCGATCCAGGTTTTTTTATTCATATTTTACTTAATTAATGGCCATTCGAACAAATCTTTCGTCAAAATGTAAGTTTTTTTTTCTCTAATTTTCGGTAGCTTTGGAAATTTTCTAGGGGTTATAACAAAGCCGCAAACTGGTGTGGAAAATTCTCAAAAACTGGTATTTGAGAATTTTCCACACCTCTCGATATTTCCTAATGTTTTCGGCTAAAGCACGTGGTAAATAACTAATATCTAGGTCCATCTATTTTTTTATCAGATGTCGCGAAATTTGCAGTGAATTTAGATAAGCAAAACTATGTAGATTCGCTAGCGACCAGAGCGGCTATATATGTAGCGGTTTCGCCCTCTTAACGTACATCAAACACTTTATGAGACAAGTAATTTAGTTAACATAAAATTGAATTGAATTCCGCAACTTACTTAAAACTCTCTTGCGACGTGGCACCCTCTACTTGCTTAGCCGGCAACTTCTGCTGCAGCATCCGCACCAATTCTGTCCAACATTCATTTGCGTCTTGCTGAGCAAAGCCACCATGTTCGTTTTTCTCCGCAAATCTTGGAAATGTCATATGAAGTACTTGCAAAAGAACGATGGGTGGTACTATGTTGCCTTTCTCCATGCTAGCGTACAGATCACGCAACGCGGCAGTGATAGATTGCGCTGGAATAACGCCACCAGATGTCGCTACACCCCCTTGGTAGGTTTGTAACGCTTCACGTAGTTCGGGAACTGTTTTTAGGCATTGTACAGTGGCGTTCATGTAGCACGTGTTGCCCAGATTAGTTAAACCAGCAGGCAGGTCCAGCTGAAAATAATCAATACAAAAACCAACATTAATTTATATCAAAATTATGTATACGAGTATTAATTATTCAATTGACCTTTTACAATCGTAATTCAGAAAGTGCAATGGAGCTGTCTACTAAGCCGGAAATTCGATAAACGATTACTAGTTTATTATTAAATATTTCTAGCGTTTTTGATTAGTTGTACTGGTGCAAGCTAAGCGTATTTCTATTCTGAGTTTTCAAACAAATTACACAAAGACGCAGATACAATTAATGTGCACCAAACCAAAAAGGCTGTCAAATACTGCAGGTCGAATGCAAGAGTACCGCATGCGCAATAGTGAACAGATAGTTCTGAAATTCCCAAATTGTGACATCACATCACTTTCAACTTGAAATTTCGACCCCGCCCCTTTCAAATTTAAAGTAATATGACGTCACCATTTAAGCACACCTATGAGAACTATTCGCCCTCTATTATTTGGCTTTGCACAAATAAACAGCAATAAAAAAAAGAAAAAAAAGGAAAATAGAAAGATTGTGATTTGAAATTAACTAATATGATTGGTTGAAATTATGACGTAGTTTTCTCACAAAATTGCTTCTATTTTCAATTCTATTAAAGATTGGTAAAAATAATTCGTAATAATTTTTGCTACCTATTTTAAGTGATACTACCTAGAAACAGCAATCAAATGGAACCACAGTTAGCATACATTTTTTATGTATTTTTAGACAATTTTGAATAGATGCCAAGGGTCTAAATTAGATTAATTTTCTCAATTCAGAAAAAATGTTAAGATAGCGTCTCAGATACCGATCTCTCCAGATTGAGTTACCAATAGACAAAAAAAAATATTTCACAGAAAATGTTGCTTTTGATAAGATAGCTTGCAGGTTCTTAATCATACTATTAATTTGCAAATTTGTGAGAATATGATGGATAAAAGTACACATTTTTCAATGCTATTGGATAAAGATTTTTGTATAGAAATTTGGTATGCTGATCCTGGCATAATTGAAACTAATATACTATTTAGACTAAATTTTGCTACAAATATTATACTGGGGGTCTTCTTGACGAATTACCTTTTAAAACCACTGGCCAAAATAAAATACTAATTATCTACGATCCTTTTAGAAAAAAAATACTTCTTTCAAAAACTAAGAATTCTTAAAATAATGCACACATCAAAATATCATTTTAAATCTCTTCCACAATTATAACCGTTTAAGTTTCCATAGAGCTAGCAAGCTGATCGGTGTACAATAGTTACGTATATCTGAAACCAAAGTTCTCCGCCAAGTGAGAATGAACAAAGAAGTTAGAAACCACACAAGATTTAAGAACCGAGGATGGACCTCGGCAACTCAATCCGAAGAAATGTAATAGTTTTACCAAAAATTTTGTTGACCGATGAGGCTACTTTTACACGAAGACGAATGGTTAACTATAATAACTTAATTCAATGGCCACAAGAAAATCTTCATTAAACATTATTTATGAAATACGTAAATAATGAGTTATAAATTTATGTAGATGCATACTCAATTTCTCTTAGGTAACTCAATGTATGCATTGCTCTGAAAAATTATAATTAATGATTAATTAGCATTTCGAAAAACAAGCATTTTTTTTATTTTGGCCAAGAGTGTACCAAAAAAAAACAGTGTACCAAAAAAATGTGATTTTAAAGAAAATCCGCTAAGAAAACGTAAACACCCAGTATATGCTTCTTTCATACTTGGTGGTGTGCAAGTATCACTAATTTCATATAAGGTTATTAGATTAGATCTAAAAACTATCTAATAATTACATTAGATCTAATAACTATCTAATAAACTTGAATTTCACATACTGATTTCATTGTTTGAATTGATAAGTGGATTTGAATATTTGAAACTACTCTAACCTCACTTTAATTCAAATTAAAATGACAAAGAAAATTATTAATTTGACATTTCGCATGGGTGCGTTCGAATAGCAAGTGAGCCAGAGAAAACAATTTTAAATATAATTGGTTTCAGTACCGTACAAAATGTAAATAAACTTAAAACATATATTTAATTTTGTAGAAAAAAGTTAAGCAAAGTTGATCATGCTAAAAAATTACAGTAACGCGAGCGAAATTTTACATAAATCTAATAACTATTTATTTGTCGAACGCACTTTTTCATTTTTCAACTAGAAGAAAAATTAAGCATTTTCGCTATGGCATACCCCATAGGTGAAAACACTACTTTCACATATATATACGTAGAAAAACACTATTTTCATATATATACGAGAAAAAATAGTATTTGCTACTCGAAGTGAAATACGTTTTTTTCGTTTGTGAATTTCACTCACGAAAAAAACGATATTTTAACTTTTTGTTGCAAAATATACTTTTTTTTCGCAAATTTTTTTTTAGCAATTTCAACAAATTAAGATTGAGACAAATTGAAAATTTTGAGCATAGTTATCCATTGAGGAAGTTCCCCGATTAGAATTCGGACCACCGTGTATATTAACTATTTATTGTCACAATGGACTTTCGTCATTCTTTCAATAATGCAACTCTTCGGAGCCAAGAAGTTTTTGTTGAAAAAGTTTTACCACTTGTATTTTCTGCCCGTACGTAGGATTCCCCCCGTATATTACATTCATCTGCCTAAAATATTCTACTCTGGTATTTCAACACCATGTACAAGAGTCAAGCACGGCTTGACTAAAATTCATTTTAAATTAATTGCTTAGTTTTGTTTAAACCTTCAATCTTACTTGGTTTCAATTATTACTTAAAAATATTTCACTTACCGCTGACGCCAATTCGCTTTCGTTCATATCTTCAACAAACACCGTTTTCTCTACAGGCTCTTTAGGAACATCTTCCTCTTTACTACCCATTAAAAGAATTGCCACTCCCTAAACAACAATGAACAAGCACATTTGTTATAAAAATAAATATACAAATATAACAATATTATATATTTACATCTTTTAGTTTAAAATTATCCCAATCGCTATCTTTTAATGTGACTCCCTTGATCATCACTTTTTGTCGTTCCGGCTGCACACCGGTTAAAGCATAAAGTTGAGCTTTGAAAAGGATCGGAGTTTCATCGGTATTCACTTCGATCTCGGGGTATGTTTCTTTGCCCCATTTTACTTTAACTGCATTGAACAAAAGTACAAATCATTAGAAAAATTAAAATTCATCATAAGAGAATGGTTTTTAGGTTATATGTACTTTTACGATTACTAAGCAATTTTTGACTCACCTTTGTATTGCGGCATATTTAATTAATAGTGGAACTAAATAAAGTTTATGATTCTTATAAAAAATATACGTTCAATGTATTTTAATAATAAAATACGCTCAAAACACAATAAACTGCAGTTTCAAGTGACAGGTAAAATTAAAAGTCACACTTGGAATTCGAGTGCAGTGCTGCCATCATTTTTTTTTAATAAAAATCCCTAGAGTTACAGTTCAATAAACTAAGTACGTCATGAGGTTTAACTTTTCTGCAACAAGCAATGCAATATACAATTTTATTACGCCCATTTCTGAATATTAGTTAATTGTTTTAGATGATTTCGAGTGAGCTGAATATTGTTGACTATAGTTAGCCGTTGGTCTGTCAAATGTTGGTTTGGTCAAGTATGGTTAGAACAAACCATGACGTCATAACTTTTACACCCGAAATGAAATATTCAGTTGTGGTTTGGTTAATGTCACAGACCACGTGCACTTTTTAAAATACAATTTTAAAAATAATTAATGCTTCGTGGAATGAAAAGAAAACGAGTTTTCACAGCTCTTGCATTAGCACTGCAAGCAGAAATGGATTTTGATGATGGTGATGCTATTATTACTAATAAATTCTTGAGTCTTCAGCAAAGTTTGTGTTGGACATTGGAAAATGATTTTGAGTGCCAAAAAAACATTCAACTTCAATTAGTTTGGTTAAATAGTAACATCATCGCAAACGATCATTTTCGGATTCCACTTTTTTTTGAACATTGGATTGACAAATATTTAGAGTGTGACTTTTTTACTCATTTTCGACTTAGTCGAAAATCGTTTGATTTATTGGTTAATGAAATAGGAAAGGAAATGAATGATGTTTACAAAATTCATTCCGGTGGATGTTTAGAAGTTCCCCTCTCAAAGAGCGTTTTATTAACACTGTGGATGTTGGCTAAAGGTGATACATTAGTATCTACAGCTGATCGATTTGATATTGCGGTTTCAACGTGTCATTCGGTCACTGGAATTGTAATTAGCGCACTTGCTGATTTAAGACACAAATTTATAATCTGGCCAACCAAAAGAGAATGCGTGACTCTATCAGAGGAATTTGAAAATTTGTGTGGCTATCCAGGGATAATAGGGGCGATAGACGGAACTGATATTTCCTGTAAAGTTCCACAAAATCAGCATGATAGCTACCAAAATAGGAAATGTTTCCATAGCATTAAAATTCAAGGAGTTTGCACAGCGAAAAAATACTTTATAAACATATTTGTTGGATTTCCTGGATCCACTCACGATGCCAGAGTCTTAAAAGAATCGATCTTATTTAAAGATATTTCACAAAAAGGACCAACAGCATATTTTTACAACCAGGCACACCATTTAATCGGAGATAGTGCATACCCCTGCCTACCATGGCTTTTAACTCCGTATAGAGATTTCGGAAGATTAACAGCACATCAGAAAGCACATAACTACAAATTGAGCAGGTCAAGGGTGGCGATCGAACATTGTTTTGGAAGCCTTAAATGCCGCTGGAGAATAATGCAGCACATAAATGTATATTCAATTAAGAAAGCAATTTATATAGCAACAGCATGTTGTGTGTTGCATAACTTTTGTTATCTTAACGAAGATGAATTTAATGATATGCCACACGAAAATAATTTTGAAGACAATGCGGATACAGTTTATGGATGTCCTTTACCAGACGAAAAAGCGGGACTTGAAAAAAGAAAATTAATTACTGACTATTTGCTTTAAAAAATATATTTTAATAAAAATGAAAACTTTAAATGATTCTCTTATATTATAAAAACACTTACTTATTAACACAGCTGTCATTATACTGAGATCATAGATACATTAAAAATCATCTTACATCAGATACAAAACTCTTTATAAAAATACAACTCGCTTAAAAAATAAAACTCTTAATTCTGAAAAACTTGAACTTAAATCTTTAAAAAACTTAACTTTTTGCTACGATTGAGAATTACATCTCAAAAGGAAATTAATGACTTCCTAAAGGGCCGATTTAAATTCATTCGCTCTATTTCCTTCTGAGATGTAATTCTCAAACGTAGCCCTTATATGTTAATATATCACAAAATCAGACTTATTCAATTCGTACGCTTTTTGGATAGCTAATGATTAATTCTGCGGAGCGCAGGCAAAAAGTGATAAGTCAAAAATGTCATTTTTACCTGAGAGACAAAAAACTGGTTTCCAACCTTTTTGAGCGCTTATTTATGTTACTATTGTAACATACTACTAGACAATAGTATTTATATTACAATAGTAACATAAATTAGAAAGGCTTGAAACTAGTTTTTTGTCTTTTATTTGTGAAAATGACTTTTTTGACTTATCACCTTTTGCCTGCGTTCCACAAAATTATCATTTTTTTATTAATCTTCATTATCACTAGAATCAAAATCGCGTTTGCGTTTTTTCTTATTGTCATTTGTCAACGATTTAATTAAAGATTTGAACATATTGTTAAAATTTTCTCGTTGTTCTGTTTGTTTTTCCATGTACTTAATCAATTGGGAATTTTGCTCTGATTGCATTTGCTTGAAAGATTCAAATCTGTCGTTTGTTCTGACATTCATCGATCGTATTTCCGCAAGAATTTCATCTTTCGCAGTTTTCGGTTTGACCGATTTTTTTAAAGATTTGAATCTGTCTTCGGTTGCGCGTTTATTTATTTTATTGGTCGGTGTAGATTGACTGATAGTATCGTCATTTGGGTGCACCTCAAACGCAGATGAAGACGATTCGCCCGACTCTTTTACACCAGATGTTATTGGTGTAATGCGAGGTGTAATGCAGTCATTGGAAACATTCTGTATAGAGTCTAACAAATACTTCGGAGCCACTTTGTCCTTTTCACCCAAAATGATGTGAATTTCGTCGAAATACTCGGGTTTAGCCATGTAAGCAGATCCAGTTTTTCTTTGATTGGCTGTATACAGAATGTACGTCCGCTGCAAATTTGCAAATTTTTGCCTGCATTTTTCGGCTCCAACTTTACCACTTTTCAATTTGAATCCTTCGCAAATCAAAGAGTCGGCAATTTGCGACCATAATTGCAACTTATTATTTTTTTTGTTGTCAAATAATTTTTTAAATTTGTCACTGCCCCGTAATTGAAGCAGTCTCAGCGTAGCTTTACTGTCGGATTCTGTCGACTTTCCTTTCGTTGCCCATAAGTCAGGCTCAGGTGACTCTAAAATAATCATAAAAAATAATCTAATAAAAAAAAATCTTCTCTACGAAAGAAGTAAAATCAAAGATTTCTTTAATATTTTTGAGCATACCAAATTCATCATCGGGATCCGACTCAATACTAAAAAACTCGATGGAATTCTCGCTGTAAGTTCCTGCGTCCAAATTTTCCTGTATCGCTATCCTTTGCACCTCAAGCTTGCTTGCATCAGCCGGGGTAATTCCTTGCGAAATGAGGGAATTGCTCATTGCAGCTCGATAAATATAATCCAGTAATAACTCATCATCTAGAATCAATTTAAGAACAGTCAGTTGAAAACTAGAATAATACTTGTTTAATTTAACCTCAAATTTAACAAATTTCAGGAATTTAGCTGATCAACTTACTGGTTAATAAAGGCCTTAAAATCTCCGATCGGTCTTGAAAATGTATAATTTTCGAATTAACCAATACCGAAAAAGCTTCTCCTTCCATTATATCACATGTCAAAACATTCAAACAAAACAAAACAAACTTCACATTAGAAGGAGATAGTACACTACTGGAAAAAGATAGGAAAATAAACCAAACCGCTAACCATCGTTCGGAGATAGTTTGCGATTTGACAGACCAAACACAAACCAGGTCAGCATGTGACGTCATTGTTTATCACCCGAAATTGAATGGTTTAGTTCGGTTAAGAATGGTCAACAATATTCAGCTCACTCGAAATCGTCTTTTGTAAAAAGTATGATTGACGTGTAAGTCAGGGCTGACGGTTGGCTAGCATGTAAACCTTTCCCCGCTAGCTTCGTTGTGGTTTGCTCGCATATTGAGGTTGATTGCACAGTGATGTCGAAAATGGTTTTTATTTACATGTTTAGATAAAGAAATAAACAAAGTCTAATCACAAGCTAATAGTTTTAAACTAAATAGGGACTTTTAGTAAAAATAGTTGTGATGTTTTCGTTGTTGCGCTTGTGTTAGTGAACAATGGGTAATTGTTTTAGTAGTCCATCCTCGAACGACAGAACAGAAAGAGCTCGGGATAGGATCGGTGTTAACCCCATCGAGGAAAACAGCCTACCCGTGAATCCTATACCAGCACCACCCTCGGAGGTAACACGACCAGCGGTTAACGCGAATCCGGAACCGGAACAACCAAACGCACGAATTTTTGTGGCTTTGTACGATTACGATGCAAGGACAGACGAGGATTTAAGTTTCCGGAAAGGTGAACATTTGGAGATTCTTAATGATACGCAAGGTGATTGGTGGTTAGCTAGAAGTAAACGAACCCGACAAGAGGGTTACATACCCTCCAATTATGTGGCGAAGTTGAAAAGTATTGAGGCGGAACCGTAAGTGAATTTATTTTCTATTAGTAATTAAGTTGATTTTAAGCTGCAAAATTTCAAGGTTGCATTGTTTCGATTATGTTAACTACATACTCGACTAAATAAGATTAGCGGATTACGAGCATTTCGATTGCGATATTTATGGAAAATTAAATTAGTGCATTTTCCAGAAAGTATCGTCTACTTTCTATTCGTCAACAATGATACGTATGCACATGCATAATATGCTCGTAATCTTATCGTGTTTAGGCTCGCGTTTAGGTATGTGATGCATTCGATCATGTAATGCTTATTGTTGGAAATCCGGAAGTAATTTTCATTCCTTTTTCTTTGTTGCTATAATATGACGAACATTATTTATTCATTCGTTTATTCATGTGTTAAAAGGTAAACAAAGGGGGCGCTGCGGGCCTTTTCTTAATAAACTAGGCAACTCATTATACAACAAATCAATTGTTAAACTCTTATCAGTTTAATCTAGGCGAATTAAACTAATATTCGGGCTATTAGGAATTGGGACCATTAGGATATATTTTCTTGTAGGAGTAAAAATAAAAAGTCAAATTCTAGGAAACAAGAAATTTCGGAAAAATTTAATACAAATTACGTTTAAAGAGATAAGAGACGTACATAATATTACCGATTAAAATACAGCAAAAAAGTATTTATAAAATGCTGTTCCAATAGCAAATGGGATTTTTTTATGATTTAGAAAAGCTTTCTTGTAATACTTTTTCCGAGACTTTTTTCCTCTATTTTAATCATTAATATAATTCTCTTTGAACGTGATTTTTTATTAAAGAACCCGTTGGCTAGATTTGAACTTTTCAAGTTTTTACTTATTTTTTACAACAAGAAGATACAACTTAATGCGGGCCTTAACGTGAGTCATAATGGATCTCGTAAGTGGTAAAAATGCACATTGATTGCTTGTCAAACAGGAAAGATATTAAGGGGGCGAAACCGCTAAATATATAGCCGCTCTGGTAGCTAGCGAATCTACATAGCTTTGCTTATCTAAATTCACTGCAAATATCGGGACATCTATTAAAGAATAGATGGACCAAGATCTAACTTATTTGCCACGTGCTTTAGCCGAAAACATTAGGGAAGATCGAGAGCTGGGAACAATTCTCAAAAGCTGGTAAAGCAGGTTGCGGCTTTGTTATAATTCCTAGAAAATTTTCAAAGCTACCGAAAATTAGAGAAAAAAAAATACTTATATTTTGACGAAAGATTTGTTCGAATAGCCATTAATTAAGTAAAATATGAATAAAAACCCCCGATCAAATATTAACCACTCACTTGCTCAGTAGCGGAAAAAGATAAAAAAAAAATTCTGTCCATTTATTGCTAGATCTGTCCTCTCTCTAAATCTACCATTAGATATTTTCTAGGATAATTAATAGTGTCTGAAACTGTTTTTCCGCTTTAAATTCCTTGAGCTGCTAAGCAACGTTTCACGCCTAAATTTGCAAATTTATGCGTGAAATCTTGGTCCATCTATTCTTTATCAGATGTCGCGAAATTTTCAGTGAATAAGCAAAACTATGTAGATTCGCTAGCGACCGGGCGGCTATATATGTAGCGGTTTCGCTCCCTTAAGTCTTCCCAATAAAAAGGCTAGTGAAAAGTGATACACATTGTGGCCCATATTTTTATAAAAGTTTCTTATTCAATAACAAACTCGATAACAAACATTTAAAATTTGAACCATGGTATTGTTTCATGAGTATTGTTATTGATAAAGTAGCTGGAAGGCCGATGAATAAATTTGAAACAAATTCAGAAATTCGCAGAATAATGCATATATTCATTGCAGTAAAATATAAGAATAAAAATGCAATTATAATTCATAATTAATAATACTGTACATTATAGAAAGTGACCTGTTTCTAGTTGTTTTTCTGTTTTACCTTGAGTTGTAGGATTTGTAAATCACTATGCATTTCAATTGAATTCTTTTATAATTAATTGTTATAATAAATTCAAGTGAATTAAATGATTTCGATTTTTATCTTTAGAAGTAATCCGGTAATCAATCTTCAACAATTTATATCTTCTAATAACGTCTGATCTTATCTAATTTAAATTAATTATCTCGTTAATTATTTATATTTAAATAAATAAATATTGTTTGAAATGATATTTACTTAATACCGAAAAAACAAACGATTGATTGGCATTTTATTTGCATGTAAATACACAAACACTTTCATAAAATAATACTTTCTTATATTGTGATCACATGCGTGCTTTTCATATTCACATTCATGCTAATTGAATATCTATTGCTACTAATACTAAATAGTCGAAATTCTAAATTTATTCGAATTATTTCGAATTTATTATCGAACTTATTATATTATTGTTGATATATTTACATAATTTACAGTAAAATATTACCTCGAAAATTATACTTTAAGTTGAGATATCGCATTATCCGAAGCACTATCTATTATTTCGATGTAAAATATCAATAACTTAAAATTAATTATTAGTTGTTACTTCAGTATATTACCACTAAAAATTGTACCATAGGGTTTTATTCTTTTATTCAATGCAAAAGTAAATTATTAGATTTCGCCTCGGATTTTTGAACATATTACTTAGCGGCAAAATTAAAATGTTGTATTGTTGGTTGCCTATAATATTATATTAAAAGGCGTTTTGATATAAAATTAGACTGCATTTGTACGCTTACTATGGAATTATTTTTTATTTAATTCTATGATGGAGTATAAAAAATTGCATACGAATAGAATTGTTTGTGATTTTTTTTTTGAGCTCGCACGGGGTTGAAATTTGAAGATTAAACTTAAAGTGACATGAATTGGAGAACATTTTGGACTATCATTCGATTTATGGTATTTGATATTTTATAAATAATCACCTACCGCAATAAAAGAAGGGGGAAAATTAGAGGATTGTGATTTAAAATGCTCTAACCTGTCTGGTTCTAATATTATGACATAGTTTTTCGAGTAGTTTTCCCACTAATTAGCTTCAAATTTAAATTCTATGAAGGGTTGGTAATTTTTTTTATTCACAATCGTTATTGTAATGTTGTGATTACCAACGATTTAGAGGTCGGGAAGTTGAACATTACATACCTAGGTTCGTAATACTGTCAAATAATAAATATGATTGTTTGACACTTGCAACAGTAGAATTTACACAAGTATTTAATGTATTTCGCTATTTCCACACTTTTAATTACATTTAAAGATTAATCTAGTCCAACAGCACAACAAATTAATGAACTATCGTAAAAAACAACAAGCAACACTGTATTTTTGTTTTGAACTGGAGTTTTGACAACTGCAATTTCACTCCAGATTTGCTGATCGAAAAGTGCATTTCCACCACGGTCGAAAATGTGTTTTTATTCATACATTTTTAATTATTTTTTTGATAATAAATTGTTCGATTGTGAATAAAACTCGCGCTTATATCGCGCGTGAATAAATCTCGCGCTTATATCTGACCTCGAGGCTTCGCCTCTCGGTCAGATATTAGCCCTCGGCTGTAATGAATATCATTCCCAACTCGGTTGTAATATACTATTGTTTTCGTAATATTTTTTACTGCCATATCTGCCACTATTAATCCTTTATGGAATTTCTGACTCAGTAATGAGACTCATTCATTAAAAGCGACGCCTATTCAGAAATAAATATTAGTTGTTTATGGATATCCGATTACAGATTATTAAATAATTCTTAATAGCGGTTAATAGACATCACCTCTAATATCAACATTGAATGCCAAATTAACTTAAAACTACTGTAGCTTCTCTATTCTTTCGAATTACTTTTCAAAATTTAATCGATTTGGATAAAAGTCACTTGCGATTTGGAATTGCGTCTAAGGACGCGACTTGTCAGTCAGGGCTACCTGTCGCGAAAGGTCTAATTCGAGTCTAATTAGAGTCTCGGTTAGAGTGTTGTAGTTTTGCTTCAACACGAAAATGCTCGCGAAAATGAAAAAGAAATACATTAGTTTTGTTTGCTATTTGACGAAGAACAGGAACAACAAGAGCAGCTATTACTTGAACTACTGAAAAATGTTTTTACCTCGGTTTTTACATTTACTGTCATTATTAAAAAAAAAGTAAATTTTCATCTTTATAATTGAAAAAGGTTTAATTGAAACCGCTTTACGTTTGCTCGTAGGATCAAGGCATGCTGATTAATTCGGTCCGGATTTGATACTCTGATTTATAATAAAAGCGGATTCTGTATGATTTTTAAATGATGTGGTTAGTTCCGTTTCGAGGTCCGTTTAAAAAATTAGTTGTAAAAAGATCTCTTACTAATCGTCATACCAAAATTTATATATTGGACTCACTTTAATACTGAATGGTATCTGGAGGATTACTTCATGAAAAACTAAAATTAATTAAAATACATTTTAAACTATGTTTGGTTATTAGCTTTGTTGGACTTACCACTCGGATTACCACATAACACGTTGATAGAACTGTTCATGTTCTAAAGATCTGTCTGTCATATGCAAACTATAAAAACCAAACCACATTATGCTGTGCATTATGTAGGAAACAAAACAAAGCTTATATGCCATAATATTACGGTTATTTGTATTGAAAATTAAATAATATTAGTCAAAGAAGTTAGCTTTAGGCTCGGCTTTGGGTAATTAAAAAGTTAGGAGTTAAATAACACACTGATAACACAAAGAACATGCATTTGGTGCTTTCCTTAATAAAGTACCGTTTGATTCTCCATTTTAGCAACATTATTTTAAGGGGTAGATATCATTTTATTATATATTCATTAAATCGAGCAACATTTTTTGCCATGGTGGCACGCAATTCAATTCACATACTCTTAGCATTCACACCTAACATGGATTTAAAAATATTTTTTCTGGAATCTTAGTAGCTTCTGAAGAAATGGTCTTGCTGGAGGTCTTGCTTTTTAGCAAAATAAGCTTGAG
This sequence comes from Cryptophagus acutangulus, assembly GCA_963556235.1. Taxonomy (NCBI): domain Eukaryota; kingdom Metazoa; phylum Arthropoda; class Insecta; order Coleoptera; family Cryptophagidae; genus Cryptophagus; species Cryptophagus acutangulus. The sequence goes on along the minus strand of OY744565.1, from coordinate 3,459,680 downwards.
TAAAATAGGCAAAAATTTGTTTTTTAAAATGAACCTAACAGAATCTTAGAGTTTTCTTTTGGTTATATCTATTTTCTAGCTATATCTGAAGCGTGTTTCAAGAAGGCTCCCGGATTGTCAACCAATTGTTAAAATGGACAGACGGACTAGATGTTGTGTATGTGTGTGTGCAAGAATTTTGTCATGATTTACTTGGCGGACAGCTTCTGACTGTCTGACTTCTGCTTCTGATCTGACGAAAACTTTCGAATTGATTGAGCACTAAAGGAAAAGATAATTTTGAAAATAATATACATAACTTTTGGAAAAAGAACTTTTCGCAAGTTTGGAGAAAATAGTTTGTGTAGATCAGCACAGTGGGTGATGTATTCTTTACCAATTAACTCGCCATTAAGGCTCCCTTAGTCGAGTGTTTGCAACCAGTAATGCACCAAAAAATTTAATGTTAAATACATTTATATTAGCGTTTGTCCATCTTTTGTTATCAAAACATGTTAAAAAAAAAGATATACTTAGTGCGCACTAGCGCAACTTATTGAAAATCTCCATTATAGTTTATCGCGTGCAGGAGCTAGGAATTTTCATTTCGCTAGAAATTCATCAGTTTTGCTTCTATTTCATTTTTATGTTTTATCCGATTTTGATGTGTGATACATCAATGGGTTTAGAAAGCATGTGCCTTTAAGAAAAAAAATAGTTGAAGTTTAATAGATGAACTTCATTATGTTATTAAAAGTTCAACCATTTCTTATTAAATATATATTATGTTAAAGGACTTTTTCTTTCTCTATTTTTAAAGGCACATGCTTTCTGAACCGATTGATGTATCACACATCAAAATCGAATAGAAAATAAAAGTGAAATAGAAGCAAAACTGATGAATTTCTAGCAAAATCAAAATTCCTAGTTCCTTCACGCGATAAACTATAATGGAGATTTTCAATAGGTTGCACTAGTGCGCACTAAGTATATCTTTATTTATTTTTTTAACATGTTTTGATAACAAGAGAATGACAAACGCTAATATAAATTTATTTCACATTACATTTTTTGGTGCATTACTGGTTGCAAACACTCGACTAAGGGAGCCTTAATGACGTAGGACTTAGAAATGTCTTGAATCTCAAGCTACGTTAAGGTTTGCTCTTTTATTTAGACAAGAAAAAGGAATTCACGATTTTGACTTAGAGACATTGTGTTACCAACTTTCGAATTGATGAGCAGTTCATCATTTTTAAAATAATATCGAGAATAATATATAAACTCTTGGAAAAAAAACTTTTTGACACTTAGGAGAAAATAGTAAATGTTCCTGTAGATCCACACAGCTGATGATCTCCTCGTTGATCTCTTCTTTCCATAATAAAAACGTAGCACTCGGAATTCGACGTCGAATCAATCTTTCGCCAAAGCTAGGTACATTTTGGTCGGATTTCTGCTCGGATTTCGGTTGATGCAATTCATACGTGCAATACTTTCCCGATGAATTATTTTTGATTGTAAACACAAAATAATAAACTATAAGATGATGATCGTTTCATAATACTTTATCAACAACTTTTATAATTAATCAAGTACTTTAATTTAACACTATTGTTTCTGTTAAGCAATAAAACAATAACAACTTAAACTCACTGATCCAAGTCGATCAACATTAATTATAGAACAAGTATATAGAAAACATATTACATAATCGTAATGGTGGTATCGTAATTTCTACTTGCATTTTTAATATCTTATCTAAATATACGATAATATTTTTATAATGCAAAAGATGAAATTAATGATATTACTAGAAAAGTAAAAAGTATCAAAGACGATCTGAACATTTCGATATTATTTTTTTTTACAATTAATTCGTAATTAAATGATAAATAGAAACAAACAAATCCGAAAAATCAATCGCTTTAGCATTTGGTTGCTTTTCGAGAAATACCATTAGATTACTTGTACAGTGCTTAATATAAAATATTTGGGCAAAATTGGACTTTTTAAAGCTAACGGTAAACGCAAATTGTGGAACCGACAAACGACATCCTTCATCTCTTTTATTTGAGTTAGGACACAAATATTAGCCTGAGTCTAGAATTGGAGTATATTTGCATGTGTTGAAATGAGACGCAACAAGCCATCTTCGAAGCTATCTTGCGTTTGAGCCTCCGTATAGCCATCTACCGAGCACTAGAACAGGCACTCTAACGATGATTTTCGTTCAAAATATGATAAAAAAATTCATATTGGGTGTAAGGCAATCTTAAAAACTAAAGAATCAATTTTCAATATTTAAACTGATATATAATCTGAATTGATTTATCTGTGATTGCAATGGACAAAGTGTCATTTATATTATTTTGTATTTGAAATATCAACTATATTAACTTTGAGTAGCTGTATCTTTTTTTTACAATGAACTATAAAAACTTTGTTGCATTAAAACAGTAGATTAATGTTTCTAGAGTGTATATCACTTTAAATATTTAAAATTGATTCAGTAGTTTTCCTGTGGGCCTTACACCGAATGGCAGTGATTTTTCCATAAGAATAGCATGCGTTCCAGTTAGACGCGCTGAAATGGGAGCTCAGCCGAAATACTCCTCTTAAGCTATGTTTCAAATCCATGCGGTATATAAAAGTTACAAAATCGTATCGTATAAAACAATATATAAAAGTATAAAACAGTGAATTAACTGATCTCAACTAAAAATGTTGTCGATAGAAGTATTACGGAAATGCATTTGTAGACTTTTAAATTCGAATTGGTAAAAAACCAACCGGCAATATGCATGTAGCTCCTTTTACAATAAATGTTTATCTCCCTAACTCGAATAGTCCTTATTTGCAATTGATTGGTCTCAATTTAAAACTGATTAGTCTCTATCTATTGAAAGTTGAAGCGTTATAGAATAGAATCCTAGAGCTTAATGTAGAAAAAGTAAATTGCTCTATATTGACTCAAATCATGTATGGTCAGCATACCGTTATATATCATGAAGTAATACATTTATGTTTGTATGTTAATAAAACATCTTTTGCTTGATGTGATGGTGAAACTCGACTTGCAGTTGCATTTTTATTTTATTAAAAGCACTGGCGCCAAAAAAAATATTTATGTATGTGTTGCGAATAAGCATAATCCGGTTTGTGAAATTTATGGATGACCGATTATTTATTGATGTTACTTGCACTCTTGCACAATAATTTATTTCTGCTTTTTAAAAATTTTAACTAATTTTGTGCTTAAATTTTATTCAAATGAGAATACTTTACTGAACACTATGGTCATATTTTAGGGATTTAATTCTCAGAATTTGCTTTTTTTCTTGTTTATTAAAAATAAAATGCTTCATTGTTTTGAAATTCTTAAAATGAATTACGACTTTTTATAGTCTTATACTGTCATAGTTATTTTTTTTTTACATTTAAAATCAAATTTAGTTTTTTTGAGATTTTACAAAAAATTGAATTGTAAACTGTAACAGATGAAATTACAACCATAAGTGCTTTAGGCAAAAACCAGTCAAACATTTTGTTAAGACTAGAAAGTAAACTTTTCTGAGAAATCAATAATAATAATAATTTGATTTCTTTTTGTAATTAAACCCGGACCATACAATATATTTTAAAATTTTTAAACCTTACCTCCAATATCTTATATCGAGATAATAGCTATTTATGATCTGAGCTCGGATATCTGATCTCACTGTTAAAGGTGAGATTTTATTTTGTGAGTTGAGAAGATTTCGGAACGAGGGTAGAGAGTGGAGTAACTCCCTGAACAAATAAATTAATAGTATTTGCATACAATTTTTTTAAAATTTATAATTGAAGTATATATTTTATTAAATTGATGTGTGAAAGTTTTTTTTTTAAAAAATGCAGTAGATTTTGTAACAATAATTTTAGAAATTGGCAATATTTTATATTTTTGAAAACTCTTTTTAGCGCAACACGAGTAGTGACGTCACATAGCCTCCAAACAAGGAGTGTATTTTGCCCACTTTTTTTTAAGTAACAAGATAAAAAGGTGGGAGAAAATCGCACCTTGTTCGGAGGCTATTTGTGACGTCACTATTCATATTGCGCTAAAAAGCGTTTTTAGACCTTTAAAATATCGCAAATTTGTAAAATGATTATTACAAAATCTACTGCACTTTTTTCCAAAAAACTTCCACCAATCAATAAAATAAACTACATATATATTTTCATTATAGGTGCAAATAAATAAACATTTTTATGCATTTTCCCTATTGTCGATGTGTCACTTTTATTTGACGATGTCAAATAAAAGTGACACATGTCAATTAAAATCGAGATTAAAATTTTATCTAAAAATAGCATTTTCAAATATAAATGACAGACGTCACCTAAAAACTTTAATATAACAACGAGCGAAGTACCGTGGAAACTCATTTACAGTATTACTTCTCTCGTAGAGGAAGTATTGGATTCATGAAAAAAAAAATTTCTCCAAATTTCACTTTTTTCTACTTTATAGAATGCGTAGATTACGAAAATCATATTCACTAATTTCCGTCTGTCGGTCTGTTCGTTTCTTTAAACCGCTATATTTCGGAATCTACTGAACCGATTAAAGCAAAATTTGCGTCCTTTTTTTCTACCTGCCCATTGATTAGGTCAAAGAAAAAAAAGTTAGGAAATTCTCAAGGACCTGCGCATTATTGGCCAAAAACATGCCAAAAACAGCAAAATCGGTGCATCCACTTAATCTTCTAAAGTTGCAGACCGATTTTGACCAAATATTGAACATATGTTTTGTGTATACCCCAAGTGGTAAATGCTTTCAAAAAATCTGTAGTTTTTTTAAGGGTTGACTTTTTATTAAGGGTTGAAGGGTCAAAAAGTTGTAAAAATGCATAAGTTGTAACGTGAATACCTGCCAGGAGGAATATTTTATTTGAACCAAATTTGGCATACATATTAGGAATACATTGACGAAAATGCTGGTAGAAGTTTCATCCCCTAAAAATGAACCCTAGTGGCCTGTTGGGTCTTTAAATTAATTGTTCAAAAATTGGCGGTGTTTTTATTCTTATATGTCAGCATAACTGACCATTTTCCGTCAGTAATTTTATATATATTCACATATTGAGTGACTAAAAATAATTTACGACCCTAACTACACACCCCCCACCCCCCAAATATACAGTTTGAGTTATATGGATCGGATTTTCTTCATATTAGATTTCTACTATACATTTAAAACAGATTTACATATAATCTAATTAAAAATAATATGCGACCCTTATTTTACAACTTCAACCCTTAACGTACCCTTTACAGTCAAAATGCTCGGATTTCTTTCAAATTTGGTAGTAGTAATTTTAACATATTTAACTTATCATTACTTAGTTAATATAATTGAAATTAGGCTAGACCTACATTTTACAATTGTAACCCCTCATAGTTAGAATTGTCAGATTTATTTAAATTTTAGTATATAAACGAGAGAAGTACTGTGGAATCTCATTTCCAGCGAATTTTTTTATTCGTTTTAGAACACGAAAGAAAGCAAACAAGCGCAAAAGCTGAAGTATGCATACAAGCAGCAACAAACAAAAAAGCGAAAAAGAACTAAAAACCTGGGCGCCAGGTGACCTGAAAAAATACAATGTGTAGAACTGCACAAAATAAAATAAGCAAATATCTCGGCAAATACATAAATCAGAGAAATAATGTGATACAGAATCATTTATTTACATATCTCTCTAATAGCTAGTTTGGTTGTTGTTTCATTTTTGAGATGCAAAATTACATGTTGTCTTTCCTGTAAACATGATATCGTCAAATCAAAACTAACGTCTATTTATAGATGCAGAAGTATGCAATTATTCTCTATGTGCCCTACACTTGAAAGTAATAGAAACATAATTATAATATTCAAGAATTTATTAAACAGTACTTTTTTCTTCTTTTAAATCTGCAAGTGTATTTAACAAAAGTTTGAATGATTTTTGACGATTATATTTTACAAAATCTACAATTTTGAAACAAAAAATCTGGTAATGCATTTCTTTTCCGCGGTGCTTCTCTCGTTTGCTAATATCCAACACTTTTAATATTTTTAATTAAAATTAATTGATTGATTGAATTTTGGTTCTATCAGAAAATTTTATTGTATTTTTCTACAACTAACGCCACCTTTCTATGCTAAACTGACAAAGTGACAGCTCAAAAAGCACACTTTCTGTTTTGGTCATAGAAGAAAGTATTATTATATATGTATATTAGCATTTTATAACAACAGAAAGCAAGCATTCCATGCACTAGCTCTAGCAATATTAGCGAGGTAAACCGTTTCCCCTTGTCTGATGTCTGACGCCACCTCGGACACCACTATAACAAACTACATCCTTATCTCGGATTAATTATCCAATGCATTTTCACAATAATACAGCATACATTAATATTAGTTACTACTGCGCAAAGTGCTACTTTAGTGTCCGAGAGATAATATTCAATATTATGCTGGGGCACTAAAGAACTTCGCGCACGAGTAAAATGTCAAACATGTAATACATCAAGTAATCTTATTATGCGGTAACTAAGCAACAGCAGCAATGAATAATAGCTGTTTATGCAATAAGTTGCAAAATGAGAGTGTTTAAGCACAAAAACAGGGTTCTTTTAACGTTATAAATGACAACTAAAAATTTGTCATAATAATACAAGTGGCTGCCATCTTGCCGGCAATTTTTATCTGTCAGATTGATAACGAGTAGCTGTTGCAACGAAAATCGCCACGAGCGCTTCAGCGCGAGTGACGATTGTCTAGAGGCAACAGCTACAAGTTAATCTGACTGATAAAAATTACCAAAAGATTGCTGCCACGAGTTGTATTCGACAAGACAATCCAATGAATGATTTGGAATGAGAAAATCTGAGAAAATCAGGGTGCCTTTTTGTATTTTTTGTATACAGTTTGTATCATTTCCTGTTTTTTATTCTGTATGTCAAAGTGACAAAATACATTTGTAATTCATAAGCTAAGCTAACCATTTCTAGCACTGCTGTTCATACTTCTGCTAGTGCAAGTACTGGACAAGGAACGCAAATTGTATACAATAATTGCAATGTTAATAACTATCCTTAATTAAGTATTATTAAGTGTGTTAAATAGCGTTGATTGTTAACTTCTTTTAAATTTTTGACAGCGACAATCGTACATTTTTGACAGCGACAATATCATATCTAGGTTTCTTCTCGAAACAATAGTCTTCTTTTTAGTTTCTCAGAGTTAACATTATAGAACATGAATTGGATTGTCAGAACTAACATATTTTTCAAAATGTGCTCGGAAATGTGCGTAATTGGGAAGTCCTTCAAAAGTTATTTGTTACGAAACTTCATGGTAATATAGCTCATAGGCTTTTTTCGAGGCTTTTCCCGGCTTTTCCTTTTACATGGAAATTTGTTTGACGAACATAAGGGAATTCTTTGTGAATTCTCATAATGTAAACGCACTATCATGCGATAACCAAAATGTTTTTTTGTTCTGATTTTCGACTTAAATAAATTGGCAAAGAACCCAGAATAAAAATATATTTTTTTTTGTTCTAAATATTATGCTGGAGGCTTGTCTGGAATTATGTAAAAATGTTTACATATCAATTTAAATCACCAAATCACTCTGTATACTCAATGTTGGTATATAAAATTAATATGCTATTTTATCAGTTTTTCCATGGTCCATTATACTGGTTAATTACTGCGATGGTAAACAATTTTATTGGTCTTACTAATATAGGCACTGCTGAATAATGTAGGTTATCCGCCTTTTTATTTGATTGCAAAGTGCAAGGTAAATTTAAAGTTAATTTCCAGAAATGATAATTTTTATTATTTTGTTCATTCATCCCTGTTAAATCTGTACCTACTTGCGAAACTTTATTATTACGTTGGTTTTATGGGTTTTTGTATCATCAAGGCCGTGTCCGATGTGGTCATTCACTCTGCGACCTTTCAAGTACGTCCGGGCGCTTACGGGGTTTTGCTTCTTACATTGTAGACAATTTTCTTCTGAAGGAGTGGAGAAATGTTGCAAGAAGATACCACTTTCAACATGTGAGCCTTGGTTCAGGCGTCTTCCCAATTTGGTATTCTTTTAAGGGTGTGTACTGTGTTGTTCAAGATTTCATTGTTTCATATTGACTAATTATGTGTTAGCCGTACTGGGTTGATAAATGCTGCTTTAGCTGCAATTATTATGTTATTAAGAAAGCGACAATCGGAAACTAACAGATCCTCAGACGGGAAAACCCGAGGGAAAACCATTCTAATTTTTGGAGAAATTTAGAAGTTACTTAAGGGATGTGCAAATAAATTTAACTCGACAGCATATTGCTCTTAACCATTATAAATCTGATAACGAGCATTCTTAGAAGACCAATTTTAGAAGCTGCCCAATTAATAAAATCTCAGAATTTCTTCCAATTAAACCTTGAATTATACTGACCCAATATTCAATAGACGTGAACAACAAGAGTTCTCTATGGGTGTTTTGACGCTTCATATGGATGGAACAAAAAAACTATAAATTATTGATAAATTATAGTTTGGGTTTTTATTGACACGGAATTCACATCATAATTAAGGGGGCGAAACTGCTACATATATAACCGCTCTGGTCGTTAGCGAATCTACATTGTTTTGCTTATCTAAATTCACAGTAAATTTCGCGACATCTGATAAAGAATAGATGGACCAAGATCTGACTTATTTGCCACGTGCTTTAGCCGAAAATATTAGGAAAGATCGAGAGGTGTGGAAAATTCTCAAAAACTGGTAAAGCAGTTTGCGGCTTTGTTATAACCCCTAGAAAATTTCCAAAGCTACCTAAAATTAGAGAGAAAAAAATACTTATATTTTGACGAAACATTTGTTCGAATAGCCATTAATTAAACATAATATGAATAAAAAACCTCGATCAAATATTAACTACTCGCTTGCTAATTAGCGGAAAAAATTAAAAAACACTTTTTGTCCATTTATTGCTACATCTGTTCTCTCTCTAAATCTACCATTAGATATTTTCTGGGATAATTAATAGTGTCTGAAACTGTTTTTCCGCGTTAAATTCTCTGAGCTGCTAAGCAACGTTTCACGCATATATTTGCAAATTTATGCGTGAAATCTTGGTCCATCTATTCTTTATCAGATGTCGTGAAATTTGCAGTGAATTTAGATAAGCAAAACTATGTGATTCGATGCGACCAGAGCGACTATATATGTAGCGGTTTTGCCCCCTTAATTTGTGGAAGAGTTTGTGCGAATTGTGAATTTTCTTGTTCTTGTTCTTTTGTTTTAATAATAGTTGAGAGTAGAAGTACAGAATAGTTGAGAGTAGAAGTACAGCTGGGTTCACTCTAAAATTGATCTCCATCCTACATTTTTGATTTGCCCTAATTCAGAATGAAAAAGAACTCGGGTAATCTAAATTTCACGTCTAGTTGACAAATGAGACACATAATATTTTTGATTTTTCACTAAATCTTCTAAAGGAACCAATAGTTAAGATACGAAAGGTCGGTCTTGGTGCCAAAAGTTTTTTATGTAACGCTAGATGTTTTGCAGATCAACTGTCGGCATCTTCACGCGTGGGCACTACGAAAAAAAAAATATACAAACTTATAAATTATGACTTTAAGTAAGGACATATTTTGGTAAAAAGAAAAAACCAAAAATGTACATGTTTAAATAAATGTTTTGAAATCAAAAAACATTAAAAAAGCCAGATTTTGTTTGCCTAAATGTCCTCACTGAGTTTGAAGAAAGTTTTGTTCCAGATTGAGTCATTCAATAATTAATTTTTTCATTCAACCATCTCTTGTACTTTTACCAGTTTGATTTAAAACCATTCAACAAAAGTTTTAATATGGCTCACTTATCCTCACTACGTTTATATTCAGACGACCGAAAATCTAAATTGTGTAGGCCGTTTACACTGGGTGGAATTCAAATTTTTGTATTATTTCTCTCGTAGGGCCCACGCCAGTAGATGCAGACAGTTGATCTGCGAAACATGTTGTAGCGTTAAATAAAGAACCTTTGGCACAGTGAAGATCGACTTTTAGTATCCCAAATCTTGGAAAATTCAACTTCACTTTAATCACTATGGATTACTTTCTCGAAAACTTAATTCTAATGGGAATCTGGGGTAGTTGAGCCAAATTTTAAGGGGTGCTTTTTTAACATGATTATTTTAACGTTATTCAATGTTCATTGTATTCTTATTATGGGTACAAACTTTAAATTAAATATTTTCATTTTTCATCCATGACAATGAGTGTTAAAAATTATTGCCTTGAGTTTTGTCCAATTTTGAATCTTCATCTCTTAATGAAAACTAACCGTTGGAAAAGGTCGTATATTCAATTCAATCTTCAATCCATATTTCAATCAACTAAGATGTAAATTTACCACAAAAGTTGCTCAAGCATGATGGCTTGACATTACTCAACTTGTCAATTCGTTATCTTATCATTAATTTAAATTGAGATTTAATCATGCATTGTAAGTGATACATAATTGGACGTTCGTCTAAAAAATCAATCATCAGCTTGAAACTGAACTCCACTTAGTTCTAAACATTGAACTGAGCTTTGAGACCCCTCCACAAGACTTGAGCTTTTTATTGTATAGAAAACCAACTTTATCAAAAGTTTTTTTCAACGAGTACGTTTTGTGGGTAAACAGAAGATGTTTTGGCCTTCACGTGTGCAAGTTTTCAAGATTTTTCTTAGGTGACGATAAAATTATGGTCCAAATTTCGATTTTATTCGAGAAGTAGTTCTTGTGATAAGGAACAAAACCAAGAGTCAGATCGACAGACAGATAGACTGACGGAAATTGGTAATGTTTGGTAGATTTTTTTGTTAACTTAAGAAAATGTTCAAAATAGATAAAAAAAGTTCGATAGAAGTGAAAATTTCCTTCAAAGCTGTGGAAGCCATCCTTCACTATTCACTATACAAATTAGTGATTTCTGGTGTTATGTTTAATGGGTTGTCTTTTTCTCCAAATGCACCAAAAATGGGAAATAAATTTATGTGAGCGTTTGTCGATCTTTTGTTATCAAAACATGTTGAAAAAAATAAAGATATACTTAGTGCGCACTAGTGCAACCTATTGAAAATTTCCATTATAGTTTATCGCGTGCAGAGGAATTATTATTTTGCTAGAAATTCATCAGTTTTGCTTCTATTTCAGTTTTATTATTTATCCGAGTTTGTAGTGTATTACATCAATGGGTTCAGAAAACATGTAGAATAGAGAAAGAAAAAATCCTTTAACATAATATATATTTAATAAGAATTGGTTGAAATTTTAAAAACATAATGAACTTCATCTATTTAAACTTCAACTATTATTACATATATATTGACTTTTTCTTTCTCTATTCTTAAAGGCGTATGTTTTCTGAACCGATTGATGTATCCCACATCAAAATTGGATAAAAAATAAAAGTGAAATAGTAGCAAAACTGATGAATTTCTAGCGAAATAATAATTCCTCTGCACGCGATAAACTATAGTGGAGATTTTCAATAGGTTGCACTAAGTATATCTTTATTTTTTTTTAAATTGTTTTGATAACAAAAGATCGACAAACGCTAACATCAATTTATTTCCCATTTTTTGGTGCATTACTGGTTGCAAAGTTTCGACTAAGTGAATTTTGCAATACGCGATCTATTTGATTTTCCGCCGTCTTTGCTGCGCCAATTGTCACTCCATTTGTCACACTTACTAGTATAGTAATTATATTAACCGATAAGTTGTGCCTACCAACATCAGCGTCGGTTAATAAAATCATACCAGTGAAAAAAAATTCTAGACCAGCACCATCTAAGAAAGCTCAGAGAAGTCAAATTTGACCCAATAAAAAGACGCCAATCTTTAATTTTGATCGTCGATTTGTCATTAGTCTCTGATAGTTAACTTGGCATGCTCAATGTATTTAGATTTACTGGAATGGAATTATTTTTGTGGATAGTGTCGAGAAATACATATTTGTTGATTATTATATTTTCTAAATAGAATGTAAAACAAGTTTTAAACAGGCAGATATATTCCTAGAAAATAATTTACATTCAAATTTCAATGAATTGGAATAAGGTCAATACATACTTAATAAATTTTCTTTGGAACAAAGATTTCATTGAACTGATATTTTGAGAAACTAAAATTCTCGCTAAAATTCGGGCTATTTTGGCAAAACCAATATTGTGCAATAACAATTTACTGGACTTTCCCATATAAATATATAATTATATATATTTATTTTACAATAATATGTGAATGTTTTTTCGTTTTTATTTGTATTGAAATTTACAACTTTGATAAATGATTATCTGTAAATTGAGAAATCATTACGCTTGTTGTCGTATTTTTTTTTTGTAGTAATTTTATTTATGTTGATTTTGTCTAGCAAATCTCGAAATTAATTAAAAAAAATTCTGCAAAATATTGTACTAAAATTTTCTTTAGCTCTCGCTTTAGCTAAACATTTTGATTTTTCAAATGAACCTGTATTCAAATGAAGAGGGTAACCGATTACTTAACAGCCAAAGTGTTTAGCTCGGGATTTAGCTCTAGACGATCCAAACATATGGAATGGCAGAACCTGGAACTATCGTTATTGTATGCACTGACAATAGTTTTTTACATTCTGTTATATGGGCGACTAGGCAATTTAGTTTCTTTCACTTGGCGACATCTACCGCAGTTTAAAGAACGGAACGATAATAAATGTCACAAATTAGAGACAAACAATAACAATCCGCTATGAACTTTCGTCTTTCAAAATTTTTAATTTTATAAAATTGTGGATTAATGAAATAATGTGGGAAATAGTCGAAAATAGTTTTACAAAATTGGTGCAGTAGCGAGTGCATCAGTAAAACTTAATTAATTTCTAACTTAACTTAAATAATGTGATCGAGAATGTGACTAACATATTTGTGCACACATTTTTTCAATTCGATTTAGAATTGCTACATGATTTTTTTAATGAATAAAATAGCTGTAAATGAAATTGCAATGGTACTTGTCTCGTTATGTAAAAATTTCTGATTTTTTAACAAGTACCACTTTTGGTTGACATCATCTGTCACTTTTAGTTGACGTTTGTCATTTGAATTTTATCTATCCAATTTGGTTGTTTGTATTAAAATTTTTCACTTTTTGTTAAAATTTGTCATTTTTTTTGACATGTGGCATTTTTGGTTAACTTAAGATATTTTAAATTGGCATCTGTCACTTTTAGTTAAAATAGGCCTGTCAAATGTCACGTCAGTTATCAAGGGCACTGGAGAAAAAATTTAGGTAACTGAAAGGACAACTGAGATAAAAGGGATAAGTTTCAAGGGATGCGCTTTCAGTATAACGTTCTCCAATATATTCAAAATTTGGATCAAATATTTTAATCAGTGTCTGACAAATATGCTCCACAAATTATCAAGATTTGTTCAATTTGGATCCGCCATCCTTTAAGAAAAATTAACTCAGTTTAAAATGTTTAGTTTTTTTTTGCAGTGTTCACGTCTTGGGAGGTAATCTCGCAAGTGTACAAAATGTCGTTAAAATCGGTCTGTAACTTTGGAAGATTAAGTGGATTCACCGATTTTGCCATTTTGGTATGTTTTTTACTCGTAGTGCGCAAGTCTAAAGGAAGTCAAACATGTTTGTTTGTTATTAGCGTGCTTACATGACCGGAAATAAATTTGGTTCCGATCCGCGCACTAATTTTCGAGCAAAGTAATAAGTTCAAAACCAACAGACCTACGAAAATGAGTGAATACGATTTTTGTGAAGTACGCGTTCTAAAATCTCAAATAAATTGAAATTGGGGTTTGTCAAATTTTTCACCATTACAATACTTCCTCGTCGAGAGAAGTAATATAATTAAAATTAAAAAAAATGATAAACAAAATTTTTACATAGCTATCAAAGAATGTCTTTCGATGGGTGTTCTGAGACAGCATGTATATATGTATACATTTGAAGGTACTTTTTCAAATACCATTTAATTTGGGCTTCATTGAAATTTCAAATATATTTTGATATATTATTTTTCATTTATTAAATATTAATAATAGCAAACCTTGATGTGATTTGGCTATTTGAAATTTAATCACGTACTGTCAATAACATTTGACTTCCATAGATAACGTTAGATGCCCATTAACAATAATTCTATGCAATACACATTTAATTCTATTCTATTTAATTGTGACTCACACTTCAAACATTCTTAGTAAAAGCTTGCACTTTTTTAAAGTTGTTTAAATTTTGTAGTTGTTTAAATTTTGTAACTGTGCTCATCATTACAGGTATAATGAAGCATAATTATCTATTAATTGTTCAAATCGTTTAACCCGAATATAATGAGATAAAGGCACTAGTGTCATTTACCTCCAAGAACAAAATATATCTTTGTTTTTTGTGTTTGAATATTATTAGAGCATACTTTTAAATAATTTGTATTTACATTTTTTACTTATTCTAATTTAGATGTACGATTTTTAAAATAATATAAAATTATCCAATTTAAATTTGGTTTTAGGTTAAAGTTAATTAGAGGGCTGTTAAATACTACTATCATGTCATAAACCCACTTACGAAGTGTATTCATTGAACATATTAAGTAAAATAATGTGTTACGTAAATATTTGACAAGTGTAAACCGAGGTGTAAACTTTCTTCCCGTTCTTGGTGTTTTTCATGACATTGATTTCTTAGTTCAATAATTTTTTTGGTAAACAGATTATTGTGAATATTTACATATTAATACAATGTGTCAATGCACACTTAAGGTTATTTAACATCTCGTTTAACATTAAGCAATGCAGTAAACTAATAAAATTGCCGATTTTATTACTATTTTAACATTGTTGAAGATTTGCACAAGGTTTGGATCGTAAATTCGCGGAAACGAAAATATGCTGTGATCATTTTATTTTCCGATTAAATTACAATATTAGCAATGACATTTTACTTTTTATTAGTTCCACTCGAACGACGATATTTTTTATGCTAATGTATTTCGAAAAAATTGTTCTATATGTGACATGTATGTATGTATGAATTAATTAAATTGATTTATCTAATTATTGGCGATTTATCCGTTTTCGCTTATATAAAATAAGGTCAGACAAAAGTGTGTTACACCATCTGAATTTGATTTTCAATTTGACAAATATAATGAACAATGGACAACATATTATAATAGTACATTACATATGAGGTGGGAAATATTTCGTTACGTCCAGGGGGAAGATAAATAATCGAGGCGCGAAGCACTGAGGTTATTTAAAGCGCTAGGCGTTAATGAAACTTCCCACCTACGTATGTTTACTTTTTTATTGACAATCGAACAATAAATTATTATATTAAAAATAAATTACAAATTATAAATTTCAATTACATTCAAAATCGTTATGGAATTAAACTATTTTATTTGCAAACACTGTTTATTAATTTTAACTGTTTACAAAAAAACCTTATACAATAATGTAACATTTCATAAAAATTTAAACTTAAGGTGTTGAGTCGAGCCGTGCAAATATAGACGTGAAAAATAGTTTAGCTCATAGCTTAGCACATTGGCATATCAATGTGCAAATAAGTTGGACGTCGTTATTAAATATACTAGGGAATATCTGATGGTACCATTTGAAATAGAAAAAATGTAGCAACAAATGCACATTTTTAAAAAAATTTATTGTGTTTTGTGTTATCTTTAATTTAAAACTACTGTTGAAAAACTGTTTTTTATAACGTTTTATTTAATAACGTTTTTTTATATAGTTTTTTTAACGATTTAATAACGACGTCTAACTTATTTGCACGTTGATAGGCCACTGTGCTAAGCTTTGAGTTAAACTGTGTTTTACTCCTATATTTACACAGCTGA
The DNA here is from genome assembly GCA_963556235.1 of Cryptophagus acutangulus. Taxonomy (NCBI): domain Eukaryota; kingdom Metazoa; phylum Arthropoda; class Insecta; order Coleoptera; family Cryptophagidae; genus Cryptophagus; species Cryptophagus acutangulus. The sequence continues at coordinate 3,443,747 of OY744565.1, read as the reverse complement.
ACTCGCCACTTAAATCTTAAGGGGGCGAAACCGCTACATATATAGCCGCTCTGGTCGCTAGGGAATTTCATAGTTTTGCTTATCTAAATTCGCTGCAAATTTTGCGACATCTGATAAAGATTAGATGGACCAAGATTTCAGGCATAAATTTGCAATTTATGCGTGAAACGTTGCTTAGCAACTCAGGAAATTTAACGCGGAAAAACAGTTTCAGACACTATTAATTATCTTAGAAAATATCTAATGGTAGATTTAGAGCTCGATTTAGAGAGAGAACAGGTGTAGCAATAAATGGACAGGAATTTTTTCTTTTTATCTTTTTCCGCTAATTAGCAAGCGAGTGGTTAATATTTGATCCATGTTACTTCTCTCGTAGAGGAAGTATTGTATTCATGAAAAAAAAATTTCATGTTTTTAACCCTTAACACACCCCTTACACTGATAGTGCTAGGATTTACTTCAAACATTGATTTATATTGGTAATTTTAAATCTAGCTTCAAATAGTTTCATTAACTTAGAGTACCTACAACAAATTTTTCACTTTTTAATCTTTTTATACACACCTTTCAACTTTATCGCTTAAATTTGTTTAAAATTTAGTTTTTAGTTAAAATTTAAAAAGCATTTTTAAATAACCCGATAAATTTTTTTCAGTAAAAGATGCCTCAAAATTTTAAAAATTTGAATTACAAATTTTAATATAGCAACGAGAGAAGTACTGTAGAATCTCATTTCCAACGAATTTTTTATTCATATTTTAATTAATTAATGGCTATTCGAACAAATCTTTCGTCAAAATATAAGTATTGTTTTTCTCTATTTTTTGGTAGCTTTGGAAATTTTCTAGGTGTTATAACAAACCCGCAAACTGCTTTACCAGTTTTTGAGAATTTTCCACACCTCTCGATCTTTCCTAATGTTTTCGGCTAAAGCACGTGGCAAATAAGTCAGATCTTGGTCCATCTATTCTTTATCAGATGTCGCGAAATTTACAGTGAATTTAGATAAACAAAACTATGTAGATTCGCTAGTTACCAGAGCGGCTATATATGTAGCGGTTTAGCCCCCTTAAGTGTGTGGAGCAGAACAGAATCAACCATAAATTGAAAGAAAAATTTCTAATCATTCATTATTGACCTAGGTAGGGAAGTTCAACTTTTCTACCTCTAAAACATTTATAATTACAATATTACAGTACCGACTGTAAATAAAAATATATAAACTGAAAAATTTTATTAAAATCAACCAAATTCGATAAATCACCCAAATCTAAAAAATATAATTTTACAATAAACGAGACAAATACCACGGAAATGCATTTCCAGATATTTTCAAGTGAATTTTACTATCTCTGGTAGATCGCGTAAATGCATTTTAATATATGGTCCTTGATATGGTCTGAATATGAAAAATCGAGTGAAGAATGAATGAAGAACAATCCGAACTTACTTTGAAAGAGCTCACGGTAGAGGGTTACTAGGTAGGAGAGTACTTTCGACTTTCGACTCCTGGATATTTTCTTTACGAATATGCGTACGATGTTTCCAGCGTATGAAATAATTCATCTTCGGCCATCATCGTACGTTCAGATTAGCATTAATTCGGACACATTGCGCAGATAATCTAGTGCGCTTACCTTATTCTTGCTACTATGGTTCTTCTTGTGGGTAGGTAATAGGTATACGAATGCCGTGATCGGTAATAAGATTCAGTTGTTTCGTTTACTCGTTAAAGTGCGTTCGTTCATTCTATTCAATTTGTTGAATTGCGTTTAAAGCGCAACACATTGCTTGATAAATTTGTGTTTATTGATGTGATTGTGCGGTATAATAAAAAAATATACTCGGAACTAGTGCTTATTGTTTAGTTTTGAATTTTTTAAATCGGTATATGCGCTTGACAAAGGTACATATTATTTTATGTTGAAAGGTTTCTAGGTCGTTCTTGTTTGATTTTATATTTTTAGTTCGATAAATGGCCTGCTTCTCAAATAAATTAACGATTAGCTAATTAATCTAAATAGCTATATTGTCACATTTAATTCATAAATTATAGTTCATAAATAAATTAATCTTTTTATAGGTGAATATTGCATTAAACATGTTTTGAGCGTCATTCAGATACGGCGTCAAAACAGAATTGTATCATTCGCTTTTTGAAGTTGAAATATATTTTAATTAAAATATGTATAAAAAAAATGATTAGTATTAAATTTTAATGAAAATTAATTTTGTTTTTGAAATTAGATAAAATAAGATTTTGCAATTTATAATTTTACTCATAATTTTAGCTCAGCTAGGGTAGAAATTAAAATACACATCTAGATCTCTGTTAAAAAAATCAAGAAATCTAATACAAAACCGAGTACAAAACTTAAGTAGTAATACAATAAGTCACATTAGAAAATATAATTTTTCACTTGGGTTTTCAAGAACAACATGATTTTCTTGAAAACTTATTAATAATTAATGTATGATATAAAAAATGTCATATAAAATATTAGAATTCTATAATCCAAATTCAAATTGGTTTATTTTTCAAATTGAAGTTTGTCTGAATGTGCACAATGACTTTAATAAAAAATTTGCAGTTTGCTTCCAAGGAACGTTTGTCAATTTTTTTTAAATTTTATTTTATTTTGTATTTTCATAATTTGGAATTTTTGAATTTCTTTTGAAAATAATAATATTCTACCTTAAAAAAATAATGAAAGCGCAAGCATTTTAAGCACGTTCCCTACCACACTGTGCCATAACAGCCAATCATATATGGGTCACAACTTACAAAATCGACTAATCCTTTGATGCAAATAATTTTAACTACACTAGTTTGCAATTTTTTTTTTTAGTTCTTTAATTTGAACTGAATCTAGAAATTTAAAAAAAAAAAACACGATATTTCGAGGGTTATGCCCATTATTACTGGTTCCTAAGGTACGGAAGATACGATGTTTAGAAAAAGTCGTATCCAATTCCCATATTTTGAAACTTTTAATAAATTTTGTTTTCTCTAAATGTTTAACACTGGAGATTGTTTATCTCTAATTGAGCCTTTAATGTACAGATCTATAAACTTTTAAAATTGTACGTTAATAGCAACATAAAGAATATCTTAATTTTTTTTCTTCATTTCTTTAATCTTTAATTAAAAGAAAGAATTACAAGGATAAAGATAGCTTCCATTAAAATTACAATTTACTGTTTAATTTTCTTTTCAATTTTTTATATTTGTACCTTATTAATTTTTTTTTATATTTTTAATCAATTTAATTGATTTTTGTTTATCAAATATTTACTATGCGTTAAAAATTATCTTTTATTTATTAATAAAAATCTCGTTATATACCATAATATTTCAGCATATTTAAACCAAGTCACTCAGGAATTTTAAGAAGCACACGCAATATTGAGCTATATAATTCGGGTAGTAAGTGCATTCCTAAAAGGAGCAGCATAACCCTGAAATTAATGTATCTCTAATTGTAACACACATTTTAATATGTAAGGGCGAATTGTAAAATAGTGGTTCATCCGCAGCTCAGAGGCTGAGCTACTTACATTCAATTGAGGATTTGGTTAACTCAGAATCTGAACCGGATATGAGTTTCCTTGTACAACTTGCACTTAATTAGCATTTGGGCCGAAATCTTGACGAATGGTAATTTCGCATTTAATTTAACTATCAAATAACTGTAACGCGAGGTATTGTAAATGGAAATAGTTAACAGTATTTGGATGAATTACTATTTGCGATGTAAAAAGATTTTCAATTAATGTTTGAATAAAAAGTGAAATGAATCAAAAAAATTATGAAGTATTTGATAAATTGACATGTACCGTTCCTCAACAAATTATTCATGGTCGTCAAACCAATATAAAGCTAATTGCTCTGAAATGAAGTTTTGGTTATGAAATCGGATAAAAATGAGTAAATTAAGTACATAATGAAAGAGTCTCACGTACAATGAATTTAAACCGCGATTTACACTATGGTCCATATCTCAGCTCGTATTTTAAACCTCAGTATCATGGATTAAAGGCATTAAACCAAATTGTTTTTTAAAAAATCGATCAAAAGTAAAAGAGGAAAAAATCAACTAAATTTGGATTTTTATTTCTCTTAGCAGACAGTAAAACAAAAACAAAATATATCGTCTTAATGGATATAAACACTGAGTCCAAAAACTGGTCAAAAACGGATAAGTTGTTGTGGTAAACGCAAATTGTGGAAGCTACAATCGATACTCTTTATCTCTTTTATTAGAGTTAGGACACAAATATTAGCATGAGACTAGAATTGGAGTATATTTGCATGTGTTGAAATGAGACGCAACCAGCCATCTTCGAAACTATCTTGCGTTTGAGCGTCCGTATAGCCATCTACCGAGCACTAGAACAGGCACTCTAACGATGATTTTCGTTCAAAATATGATAAAAAAATTCAAATCGGGTGTAAGGCAATCTTAAAAACTATAGAATCAATTTTCAATATTTAAACTGATATATAATTTGAATTCATTTATCTGTGATTGCAATGGACAAAGTGTCATTTATGTTATTTTGTATTTGGAATATCAACTATATTAACTTTGAGTAGCTGTATGTTTTTTTTTACAATAAACTATAAAAACTTTGTTCCATTAAAAGAGTAGATTAATGTTTCTAGAATGTATATCACTTTAAATATTTAAAATTGATTCAGTAGTTTTCCTGTGACTCACAGGAAAACTGTGAGCCTTACACCGAGTGGCAGTGATTTTTTCATAAGAATAGCATGCGTTCCAGTTAGACCCGCTGAAATGGGAGCTCAGCCGAAATACTCCTCTTAATATTCTAAAGTAACCAACCGATTTCAACCAAATTGCGTGTCCTCTATTTTTCAGCACAGTTGCTCCAAATTTGATTTGTAACCGAACGTACCAAACTGAACATTTGATATTATATTGAACCCAATGCCTTCTGGTCTTTGACCTTGAATGGAAAACCGACAAATTAATTCTTTATCATTATTGACCTTTTAGTATTAGAAAAAGTATTTCAAATTATTATTATTATTAATAAGTTTCTCAATTCTTAATAGAAGAATATTTCATAAATAATTATAAATGATTATTAAATAAGTAGCAATATACTGAAACTGGTTAATGTATTCAATATTACATAGTTACAATACACAGAACTACAGTGTATGGTGAATTGGTTTTGTATTACACTGCGAATCATTATGACTTCGAAAAACCCGAGAAAAAAACCGGTATGAAAGTTTTTTACTTTTTGGTTATGATTGCTGATTCTGTTCTGGTACTGTTAGTCTGGCTAGGATATTATTTTGCCATCAAACTAGAACATGTAATGTGTTCGTATATAAGAGCTGCGAGATACAAATACATTAAATGTAGAAAAAATAATGATCGGAGCTATATAAAGTAAATATTGCATTTTAATGGCCATTGGTTTGTCTAGTGTACTCAACGGTATCTTGCAATTAATCTCAATTATTGACATCTTAGCGACTAGTCTGACCAGTGACTAAGTTTATCTATATTAGTTTATTATTGCAGACAAATACTGACATTTTTCTTCGAATTTGTATTTTTTTATTTAGAAACGTAATTCACCCTCAATATTAAACTATAAATTCAGTAAGACAAATATAATGCTTATTTTTATAAATTTTTGAGTTTTCAAAAATATATTTACATAATTTACGATTTGGAAAATTATAAACTATTTAAAAATAATAAATTTTATGTAATTTTATTGAAAAAGTGTACTTTTATCCACTAAAATGAGTTAGTAAAGTACATCATTGCCTCACTCTGTGATTAAATGGCCCATATCTGTCTCTCTCATTTAATGACAACGTTTATTTAAACTATTTGCGACTGCAATATAAGTTTTTATTATAACTTGAACATTTTTATTACGCTCTTAACAAATTTTAGCAAGTCATAGTTTCCGTAAATTAGTTGATATTTAGTTTATACTAAAATATGCATTACTTTTTGGCGAAGTTTACATTAACCGTTGGTATGCTATTTTTTTTTACAGTGATTGTCATAACCAAACGATTAATATTTATCATTTATGTCAATTACAATAATGTAATGTTTTGTCTATTATGAAATTGGATAAAATTAGATTTTTTTCCAACCGTCAAAAAAGAGCTTAATTTTAATACTAATATCTGTCAAAAAAGTGGCCAATTTTTATACAGTAAAAAAATGAATTTGTTCTTAAGCGACATCAATACTTTTTCTCCTAGAAAAAAAAAGTACTTACTGTATTAGTAAAAGATTTGAAACCACTTCTTTTGCTATTAGAGCCACTCCAGGCGGCGTATTTGGTAGTTCTTCGTCATCGAGATCGGACTTTGCGTTAATAATTGCAGTGCGAATGATGATTTGATTTGACAGATCAAATAATATGTAAAAAGTCATGGCTACCTTATAATTACAGTACAAAATGTTTAGATAATTTTTAAATTAATGATTTTATAATAATTTTCTCGGTTGGAGAAAAAAATAGTAGGTACGTATGTGTTATTCGGATTAAAAGTTCTTTGTTGGATTCGCAATATTTGCATTAGCTCGGCTACGCTGCGCTTCGCCTCGCAAACGCAAACATATTGCTCATCAAGCTGATTCCATTGTTTGAATTGATAATTGGATTTGAATATTTGTAACTACTCTAACCTCACTTTAATTCCAAATAAAATGGCAAGAAAATTTATTAATTTGACATTTCGCATGCGTGCGTTCGATTAGCAAGTGAGCCAGAGAAAAGAATTTGAAATATAATTCGGTTTAATACTATACAAAATGTAAATAAACTTAAAACATATATTTGATTTTATAGAAAAAAGTTAAGCACAGTTGATCATGCTAAAAAATTACAGAAACTCGAGCGAAAATTTACATAAATGTAATAATTATTCATTTGTCAAACGCACTTTTTGATTTTTTTACTAGAAGAAAAATGAAGCATTTTCGCTTAGGGTATGCCATAGGTGAAAACACTATTTTTACATATATACGTAGAAAAACCCTATTTTCACATATATACCAAGAAAAATAGCTATTAATTGTATTTTTTATTATTTTATATTTTACTCGATATTTTATATTGAATAACCGTTTTAACTCGGTTTTTAATTAAAAAAAAAACTATTCTACATCCAAAAAATTAATTTTTGTATTTTGAAAATACAAAATGGAAATTTTACATCATGTAGTTTTATAAGAACATTTAGCAAGAAGGGTGGTATGATTATCAACGAATTACCAATACACTGCTTTAGGCGGATTTTGAAACTAGACTTATATGTCTGGCGGCCGGCGCGCATGTCGGATTTAACCCTTTGCCATTATTTCTTAGGAGATATTCAAATGTCGAGCTAAATCCGAGGGTAAATCTCATAAAATCAACGATTTTTTTGTATCTTTAATAGTTCAGGATGGCATATTTACGATTTAGTCAAACCGCTTGTCAAAATCTTTTCAGTATTGAATCTACTAAACTCAACCAGTCATATATATATATTTTATTACTCAATCATATATATTTAAGTAACACCAAAAATACTCATAGTCATTCTTCTCTTCAAGCTATTTAGGGTTTCTATAAAATATTTAGTATTTTAAAATTTCCAATATTTACAACATATCTATCGAATACATTTTGCTGAGAAACGTCGTGCTTAAATTTCAAATAAAATAGCCATGATAGTACAATGTTCACCTTAGAATCGAATTAATAAAAAACCTTATTGTAACATGCTGTTTAAAAATTAAAAGCAAGCACGTTTAAAAGAAAGCGACCATGTCATTGACATTGATTTCGTAGTTCAACCTAGAAATAAAATGAAACGCAACGAACCAAAATCAAAAACCAAGCAAGAACAACTACCTTACTGAAAAACAAAGTGGTTTAAAATAAAAAAAAAACCTATTATTTTCTATTTAGATTATTTTGGCCAAAGTGATTAATGTAGCGGTACATTAATAACCATCATGGTGAATTCTGGTGGCGTTGTTTGGTGCTTCAAAAACGACAAATGGATACCATTGCAATTATCTTCGATCCGTTTGAATGGAGTCTTGACTCAAGCCCATTGGGCCGCAATATCCGACTTTCTTCAACGCGTTGCAAACAAACAACTTGTTCTACAAGACAACGGATTCACGGAACTGACCGAAAAACACCGCGAATTAATTGAAGAGGATTGCGAGAAGAGCAAAGTGATTGAACGCAAAATCAGCTTGGGGCAGATACCTGAAGATAAAATTGTGGAGCAACCCCGTAGGCCTTCAATGCCCGAATTGCGATGTTTAGATAGGGATAATAATTTATTAACTAATAATAAGACTGATGAAAATGATGAGATTGCATTGAGACTGTTGAAAAAGTATTGCAAATACAACAAAGAACAATTAGATGATGAGATTGTGAGTGCCATCCAGTCGATTCCAGATGAAGAGGTCCGCAATCGTACAAGGAAATTGGGTCATGTACCTAACGAAGACAAAATTTATGAAAATTTGAACGAGTTTTCTTTGGATTCGTTTGAGGTGGATCGAAACGAGCATGTGATTCGCTGGTTGAAGCAGCAGAATAGTCAGAATGATTTTACTAGTCTTGATATTTCGAATGCGTCGACATTTCGACGACATTCATCGGTTGAGATCAAAATTTCGTCGCCGACTGATAGTCGAAAGAGTAGTTTAGTGGAGAAATCGTCGTCCGGATTCGAGAGCCTGAAGTCCAGTGTTACTGGATTGTCGACGCCGGGAAGTCGAAAGTCATCGTGGTGTGATAGTCGAAAGAGTAGTGTTGGTTCGAATAGTAGTTGTTCGGAGTGTGAGGAATCTGAAGGTAGTCAATGGAAAAAGTTTTTAAAAAAACATTTAAGTTCAAAAAATTCGGAGAGGAGATTGAAGAAGCAGTGGGAAGCTTGGTCAAGAAATAAACGAAAGTTCAGTTTAAATTCTGAGAATAGTTCGAATGATGTGGCTATTGAATCGTAAGTTTTTTTTATTGGATTTTTGACCTTCTAAAGAAAAGAGTTTAAAAAAAAAATTGAGGAAAACAGTATTTTGAATCTGCCTCGAGATTTTTAACTGTGCTAATAAGCGTCGCATAATAATTTTTTTTTGAGCATTGCGATAAAATTTTGAACCACTAGTGGTTTTTATTTAATTTGGTCTGTGAGCAGAAGAATCTTATTGTTTAGGGGCGCAACCGCTAAATAATCAAAAAAGTTATTAGCAATTAAAATGAATAATAATTAAATTTTTGTCAACTAATAATCAAATGTATCTCAAATTTTTGTGACTGGAAAAAAAATAACTTAAAATTTAAATTAGTAAATTAAAATCTGGATCAAAAATGAATTAATTTTAATTTAAATTTTTATTGAAACATTTAGATAATTATTTCCTCATATATTTTTAACTTTACCTTTCGTTTTCACTATGCGCGTAAAATGGTCATAAAAATGAGTATGATACAGAATGTGAAGTAATCGTGTAAATACGCTAATAATTGAAGGGGGCGAAACCTCTACATATATAGCCGCTCTGGTCGCTAGCGAATCTACATAGTTTTGCTTATCTAAATTCACTGCCAATTTTGCGACATCTGATAAAAAATAGATGGACCAAGATTTCACGCATAAATTTGCAAATTTATGCGTGAAACGTTGCTTAGCACCTCAGCGAATTTAGCGCGGAAAAACAGTTTCAGACCCTATTAATTATCCTAGGAAATATCTAATGGTAGATTTAGAGAGAGAACAGATGTAGCAATAACTTGACAGAAAGCTTTTTTTTTATCTTTTTCCGCTAATTAGCAAGCGAGTGGTTAATATTTGATTGGGGTTTTTTATTCATATTTTACTTAATTAATGGCAATTCAAACAAATCTTTTGTCAAAATATAACTATATTTTTTTTCTAATTTTTGGTAGCTTTGGAAATTTTCTAGGGGCTATAACAATGCCACAAACTGCTTTACCAGTTTTTGAGAATTTTCCACACCTCTCGATCTTTCCTAATGTTTTTGGCTAAAGCACGTGGCAAATAAGTCAGATCTTGGTCCATCTATTTTTTATCAGATGTCGCGAAATTTGCAGTGAATTTAGATAAGCAAAACTATGTAGATTCGCTAGCGACCAGAGCGGCTATACATGTAGCGGTTTCTCCCCCGTAAGTTTCAAAATTTTAAGCTTGATAGGTTACTTCGAGGCTTACTTGTTTTAGAGGCTTAGTGTTTTTTGTTTATATTAAATGGACAATATATTTGGACAATATACATATATGGACATTTAAAAGTATGTATATTAAATATATTTAAAATTCAGTTTTGTGGTTGACAACCTACATAAAAATTAGAATGCTTTTATCAATAAAATATTGGTCCTTCGCAAAATGGTAATATTCCCATCAAGAACTCTGATAAATTTACGACTTTTTTGGCAATATTTTATAACTACATAATTCCTATACCGGAAGCTCGAGTTTCCGGAATATAAACATACATTTGTATGGAGGTCAATTTTAAAACGTGAGTGATTCTCATCTTTCCGGACATTTTTGTTGATCTTTTTTTTTGTCAACAACAAAACAATTAAAACTGTGTCGTTACATGAATTTTAATTAACCAAGAAGGGGTCGAGGTTTTGTTTAAATGCTGTAATAAATATTTACTTTCTTTAAAATGCATTAAATGCAGTTAAACTACCCATGCGAAGAAAGCTATATGTGTTAACTCGTGTTTTAATAATAAAGTCTCGAATAAAGTCAACTATTCACAATGTGGGATTTTTGTACATGCTAAAGAAAAGGCTACTTTGCAAAGAGAATACATCTGTTTAGTTAATTTTAGAAAAATATTTATTCATTATATGTCGAGTGCTATGTGTAATTGTGTACTACCTTACCAATCGAAACGATTTTTAATTACTCAACTGGTTTAATCTAGACTAGTCTAATTATATTTCTTGTATCATTTACAAAAAATAAATTAAATTAAATTAATTGCTAACTTAACATTTATAGTAAAATTGAATTTATATAATGAAATAAATTTTATATAGTAAGGAAATAAACAATTATCTATTAGTCTTTGATGCTGAATCGAAAGCATTTGCCGAGGCATTTTCTAATAATTGAATATTGAATAAATGAATTTTATAATAACTGATGAATAGTTCCCGAGATAATTCCTAAAAAAGATGTGATTTAAGCTCGGAAGACCAATTTTATTGTATGAGTTCAAGTTTAAAACGCGACCCGAAGGGGAGCGTTTTAAAGAACGAGGCAATAATTTGACTTATGAAACACTTTCTTTATACCATTTTATCTATTTTACGCTTTTTATACTTATATTTTAAGGGTCCTTCACCGGCTGTCTCAAAGTTGTCTGCAACAAGCATTGCATCGTAGAGAAAAGAGCGCGAATGATTGGCGAGAGCTTAGGAGAGAGTGAGAAAATTATATAATAAACACGCGTATTTATAATTACTGTATTTCGGTTATGCGTTGATGGTTTTTGATGGAAATCATGTCAAAATATTTAGGGTAATATTCTCTAAGGCAAGAAGCTCACTAAATTTGAATAATTTTAATTAATCATTGTTAATTATATTAATTTATTTTTGTTTGTCAAATATGTCTTTAATTATCCACTATTTACAAAAAAGCTTTAGGAAACAGATTGATCTTTTCAGAATATTTTGACATAATTTTTATCAAAAACCATCAACGCATAACCGAAATACACTGATTATAAATACGCGTGTTTATTGTAGATTTTTTTCACTCTCTCCTAAGCTCTCGCCAATCAATCGCGCTCTTTTCTCTATGATGCAATGCTGGTTGCAGACAACTTCGAGACAGCCGGTGAAGGACTCTTAATGCAAAAATTTTAATTTTAAAATCTAGGGAGTTTTATGTTAGTTGGTGACATTGATGAAACATCAATGTCTGAAACAAGTGCCAGATTATTATAAGTTTTCAAAAACACCTTTAGTTTTATGACAGATTGAATAATTTTATACTCACTCACTACCAACCTTACAAAGATAAATAACTCTACGGCAATTAAAGCACGCTTTTTTCTATTTCGACACTACTGTTGGTGTTGTTATGGCTTCATTAAAGACGTAAAATAGATAGACAATCTTTGTATTAAATAATACGTACAATATACATTTTCTTATGGATAATGATTTCAGTCGTTATTCATATCCATTAATCCATGATTAATTAAGCTGCACTTTCACCTCCACTCCTTATATTTTTTTGAACCAGAATGTAGGGTAATTTAACTTGCAATGGATGCAATGTTATATTGAAATATAATACATTGGTATTTCATAAATTGTTGATATATTTTATTCAATATAAAGTATATCTTCAATCATTGCCATTAAACTTGAAACATCATATTGGTCAAATACCTCGTCAAATTTTAAATAATTGGCATAATCTTATGGAACTTCATAAATGACGTGTGGAATCTCGTCGATTAGCTCTGTATTTTAGAGGATAATTTATTGGTATATGCCACATTATGTCTCGCATTATGTATACTTCAGGCAGATAAATCCATTTCAATTGGTTCACAGTTTTATTTACTATTTAAATGCAAACAAACTAATAACTATAGTATTGGACTGGCATATAATTGCGATTATTCACTGGACTATCAAGAATCCACATGCTTTGTCTGCTTATAGCGTGTAACGCCACCTATAAATTAATTAGACAAGTAATTAATAATTATAATAAATTATCTTTCAATTAGCAAATAAATCCCAGTGAAATGCTACTGTTTGAATAACTTAATCATTGCCTTGCTCGTGTGTATAAGTGTTTATGTCGTCACTTTTCGATCATTTTTAAACTGAATAATAAAGTAAAGTACACTGACCATAAGAGTACCATTATAAACCCATTCCCATTCCTTACCATTCCCAACCCCTACCAATATCCAAAGTTACAGAAAAAACAGAAAAACAGATCGTATGTGATTATTTTTTATATTGATTTTCTTTAATAAGCTCACGTAATTTGAAAAATTAGTCCTTGTTTTTATTAATATTTTACTTAATTGATTTCTCTTTAAACAAAAAACAAAAAAATGTGATTACAAATATATTTTTTTTTACTTTTCAGTACTTTGTATATTTTCTAGGGATTATAACCAAGGCAAGTCTTCTTTTACTAATTTTAGAAACATTTTTGCTGAAGAAAGCGAATAAATCCAGTCTTGGTTCAGCTACATTTAAAAAATATCTGGAAATGTATTTTTGTAGTACTTCTCACGTTATTGATATTAGAAAACACTATTCGTTAATCAGTTATTCCCTTAATATATTTTACTTGTGTGTGTGTGTGTGTATGTGTCATATTTCATTTTTAGTTTACAACTGTCCAATTCAATTGATGTTACCGATATTTGTCATTTTTAGTTGAAAAATGTTAGTTTGTGGCAAAATTTGACTTATTTAGTTATTATTGGTAAAATTGAATTAATTTTATTAATATTTGCCACGTTTTGGTCTAAAATTTTATGTTTGTCAAAATTTGGTGACAGCTGTCAAGTTTGACATTTGACATTTTTAGGACAATTTTTGAATAATACTAAAATTATTAACAGAAAATGGATGAAAGCTTTCAAATACCGATTAATATAAACTCAAATTTTTGACCTAAATTAAAACGGTAAAAAATCCATAAGGGTTAAATTTTAAGGAATGAAATTTTCACCACCATATTTTTCCATTTATTTTTAATAAGAGTGCAAAGTTTGGATGATGCACCTTGAATATTTTTAAAGATATATGCGATACAAAATAACAAATTTTCTTAATTTTTCTCCCTTCAACCCCTAATAAAACAGCACCCCTTCAAAAAAATCTAACTTTTTTTGCAGCGTTCACAACTTCAGGGTTTACGTAATCACTGTGCAAAGTTTGGTCGTAATCGGTATGGCGGTTCAAAAGATTACCTATACTCAGTTTTTTTGTCACTTTTTAGCTAGTTTTAAACCTCTTTTAAAAATTGAATTTATTTTTTTAACTATCAGGTTCGCCTAATGACAACAAAAAAAGGATGCAACTTTGGTTTTGTTCGACTGAGTAGTTTTTGAGATATAGTGGTTAAATCAAAACCGACAGACCGACGGAAATTAGTGACTATTGTTTTTGTAATCTACGTTGTCTGAGCTATCCAGAACACTAAAAACCTCAAAAAGTAAAATTTTCATGATTACAATACCTCCTCTACGAGAGAAGTAACAATTATTTGAGTCGTGCAGAATTGACATATTTCATGTAATAAAAAATAATTAAGTTGAATCTCACGAGTGTGGGCATTAATTTAAGATATTAAAACGTGATAAAAATAAAATTCTTACATTTTTAATCCTTTATACAATAACGTATACATTTTTATATAACGTTGAAATTGAACGCATTTTTTTGTTTAAAAATATGTTTTTGCCTTGTTTTTTATAATTAATTATAAATGTGTAATAGCATTAGTGACTTTAATTCATTGCGTGTGAGTTTACTTGTTTTACATATTTGTTATGATAGAACCTAATTCGTAATTTGTTATTGGAATATTAATTAATGACCTTTCCTTATGTTCGATCCTTGCATTCCAGCATTTCTTTCATGGAAATGTGTTTATTTACAAGTTTCAATACGTTTTTATAACCATATAGCTCAGTGATTTCCGTTAAAATTAAAATCGAAATATTTTTTACAAAAAATAAATGTGTGGAAAATTTGCAATTATTATGATGCAATTATTATTGCATTCAATATACCGGCCTTAACCTTGTCAGTTTCCGCCAAAGAACTGACCAACAATTACCAAATCAATTACATATATATTTGACTTTAATAATGCTATTTGAGTTAATTTATATTTATAACAATAATAATAATAATAATAATAATAATAATAAATAATAAATTTGTGGTAGTAAAACAAATAAATAATTTTTCTTGAGAACAGTTGAAAGGTTTGCAGAAATAGAAGCTATTTATCCGAGGTATTTATGAAATGAGTGATTAAAAGTGAGATTTTATTTTCTGAGTTTAGAAGATTTACTAACAAAACAAAGTCACTTTTAACAGAACTATTATACAAGATTATAGCTATTTTTAATACAAGTGAGTAAAGTTTGTCATTTAATCATTAGTCGGAAAGTTGAGCGCCCGATAGGCTAGTACCCCAATCAGATTAAGAGAGTATGATTAAGAGGAGGACTTTTTAAAGCTAACGGTAAACGCAAATTGTGGAAGCGACAAACGATACTCTTCATCTCTTTTATTAAAGTTAGGACACAAATATTAGCATGAGACTAGAATTGGAGTATATTTGCATGTGTTGAAATGAGACGCAACAAACCATTTTCGAAGCTATCTTGCGTTTGAGCGTCCGTATAGCCATCTACCGAGCACTAGACAGGCACTCTAACGATGATTCTCGTCCAAAATATGATAAAAATAAAAATAAAATCGGGTGTAGGGCAATCTTAAAAACTAAAGAATCAATTTTAAATATTTAAACTGATATATAATCTGAATTGATTTATCTGTGATTGCAATGGACAATGTCATTTAGGTTATTTTGTATTTGAAATATCAACTATATTAACTTTGAGTAGCTGTATCTTTTTTTTTATAATGAACTATAAAACTTTGTTCCATTAAAAGAGTAGTTTAATGTTTCTAGAATATATATCACTTTAAATATTTAAAATTGATTCAGTAGTTTTCGTGTGGGCCTTAGACCGAGTGGCAGTTATTTTTCCATAAGAATAGCGTGCGCTTCCAGCTAGACGCGCTGAAATGGGAGCTCAGCCGAAATACTCCTCTTAAATGACAATACCCGCGACTGCTAAACCTGATTTTATCCAATTTCATAATAGACAAAACACTACATTTTTGTAATTGACATAAATGATAAATATCAATGTTTGTTTGTCATAATCACTGTCAAAAAAAAGTCTCTATAGCAACGGTTAATGTAAAGTTTCCCAAAAAGTAATGCATATTTTAATATAAACTAAATTTCCACTAATTTCCAAAAACTATGATTTAAATTAAAAAAAAAAAAAATTGTTAAAAGCGTAATAAAAATGTTCAACTGGTAATAAAATCATATATTGCAATTGCAAATAGACCAAATAAACATTGTTATTAAATGAGAGAGGCAGATATAGTCCATTTAATCATTGAGTGAGTAAATGATGTATTTTACTCACACATTTTAGTGGATAAAAGTACACTTGTTTCGCTGAAATTGGATAAAAGATTTAAAAAAAGGGGGAGTTGTTCCTGAAAGTGTAGCTGGATCCAAAAACAGCTAGTTTCATATAAATCGATCAATGGCTATAAAATTATTTTAGCGACTCAACTTCATTGTGAATTTGAATTGGTTTAACCTTAACACTAATTTAGCTACTTATTAATCACAATTGCTTAACTGAATGCAAATAAATTAATAGTAGGTGCTACTGAATATTAATTTGAAAACGTTTGACTTGACTTAATTGTTAAACAGTACGTTTGCTGATTTTTGTCCAAAATTTTTCCTCAGTTGAAAATTTTAAATAATGTATTACTAAATTTAAATGTGACGTCATATTATAGCATTATAATTACAGAAACCTTCAAATGTTTGTCTATTTCATTTCTAATATACTATTCTTTGCATTTCAGATGGTATTTTCGAAAAATAAAACGGATCGAAGCTGAGAAGAAACTACTGCTGCCAGAAAATGAGCATGGGGCTTTCCTAATTCGCGACTCCGAAAGCAGGCACAACGACTATTCTTTGTCAGGTAAAGTTTGTCTCTATACTGCTTAACATATTTATTGCAATGTTACTCAACATTACAATAAAAGATATATTATTGAATATATTTATACCCGTATGCTAAACACACTTTCTACGTGCTAATATGTTATATAAGAAATTACTTGAAAATACGTAGAATAAAATTGATGAGCGTTTGATATCTTTCCATAACATTATTCTTATCTTGTTGATTAATATAAGAAGTAACATTTTTTGACATTTGTAATTTTAGTTCGAGATGGTGACACAGTGAAACATTATCGAATTCGACAATTGGATGAAGGTGGATTTTTTATTGCAAGAAGAACAACGTTCCGTACTTTACAAGAGCTAGTGCAACACTACAGCAATGATGCTGATGGACTATGTGTTAATCTATGCAAGCCTTGTGTTCAGGTTGGTACCATTTCTTGATTTACTCGATAAATTTGTACTCTTTCGTATCTCACGTAGATATTAAATCTAAAAGTTAACCAAAAAGAGCCGGGTGCGCATGCTCTTGAAGTTGTGATATTGGGATGAAGTGTGCACACTGTCTCTGTTTTACTTTTGTTATCGGTATCTTGTGTCCTTGTTGCGAAGTGTAATAGCTAAATTATACATATTTGATTTGAAAGATTACGAGAAAATTTCCACAGTACTTCTCTCGTTGATATACTAAAATTTCTTATTCAATTTTTTTTGAATTTTGAGGCATTTTTGTGGAAAACATTTTATCGGGTTATTTAAAAATGTTTTTTAAATTTTAACTAGGAACCAAATTTGAAACAAATCTAAGCGATAAACTTGAAACGTGTGTAGGAAGAGATGAAAAATGTGTTGTAGGTACTTTACTGAAACTATGTGAAGCAAGATTTAAAATTTCCAATATAAAACAATATTTGAAGTAAATTCTAGAACTATTAGTGTAAGGGGTGTCTTAAAAGTTAAAAACATGAATTGAGGATTCTAGCCTATTTTTGATTAAACTAGTTGAAATTATATTTAAATTTATTATTAGAAAACAAATTTGAGAGAAATCTGACCATTCAAACTGTGAGGGGTGTATTAGGGGTTTTAATTGTAAAATGTAGGTCTTAGCCTAATTTCAATTAGATCAACTAAGTAATGATAAGTTAAATATGTTAAAATTGCTAGTGGAATCCAAATTTGAATGAAATCCGAGCATTTTGACTGCAAAGGGTATATTTGAGGGTTGAAGTTGTAAAATAATGGTTGCATACTATTTTTAATTTGGTTATTCGTAATTATGTTTAGAATGTATAGTAGAAACAAAATATAAAAAAAATCCGAACTATATGACTCAAACGTTATAATTGGGGGTAGGGGTGTGTGGTAAGGGTGGAAAATTATTTTTAATCACTCTTTATGTAAATATTACTAAGATAACTGATGTAAAATTGTGGGTAATGCTGCCATATAAGAATCACAACACCGTCAATTTTGAAACAATTAACTTAAAGGGCAAATGAGCCTCAAGGACTTATTTTTAAGGGATGAATCTTTCACCAGCATTTTCCTCAATATATCCTTAATATGTATTCAAAAGTTAGTTAAAATCAAATATTCCTCCTGGCAGGTATTCACGTTACAAATTATGCATTTTTACAACTTTTTGACCCTCCGCTTAATAAAAATTCAACCCTTTAAAAAGATTTTTTGAAAGCATTCTCCACTTGGGGTATACTCGAAATATATGTTCAATATTTGGTCAAAATCGGTCTGCAACTTTAGAAGATTAAGTGGATGCACCGATTTTGCCGAGGATTTTGCTGTTTTTGGCATGTTTTTGGCCTATAATGCGCAGGTTTTTAAGAATTTCCTAACTTTTTTCTTTGACATAATCAATGGGCAGTAGAAAAAAAGGACGCAAATTTATTTTTAATCGGGTCAGTAGATTCCGAAATATAGTGGTTTAAAGAATCGAAAAGAACGACAGACAAACCGACAGACGGAAATTAGTGAATATTATTTTCGTAATTTACGCATTCTAAAAGTAGAAAAAAGTGAAATTTGAAAAAAAAAATTATGAATACATTACTTCCTCTGAGACAAGTAATACGAAAATTTGTATACAAAATTTTAGTTTGGATTCATGAGCTTTTTTGAATTATTGAACTTAATGATATACTAACGAAATTATTTTTATATTTCCAGGTCGAAAAACCCCAACCAGAAGGTCTCTCGCATCGCACAAGAGATCAATGGGAAATCGAGCGGTCTTCCTTAAAATTCATTCGTAAACTTGGTCACGGTCAATTTGGAGAAGTATGGGAGGGCATGTGGAACAACACCACTCCCGTTGCTATCAAAACACTCAAGCCCGGCACAATGGACCCGAAAGACTTCTTAGCGGAAGCACAAATTATGAAGAAATTGCGACATCCAAAACTGATTCAACTATACGCGGTTTGCACCGTGGAAGAACCAATTTATATCATTACGGAATTGATGAGGAATGGATCGCTTCTGGAGTTCTTGCAAGGGAAAGGAAAAGGATTGAAGTTGACGAATTTGATTGATATGGCTGCACAGATTGCTGCTGGAATGGCTTACTTGGAATCGCAGAATTATATTCACAGAGATTTGGCGGCGAGAAATGTTTTAGTTGCAGATACGAATGTGGTGAAGATTGCTGATTTTGGTTTAGCTCGGTTGATCAAGGTAAGATCGAAAAAATAATGGATAATCAGTAACTCCACCGGTAATTTCTAAGAGTACTAACATATATAAAATAAGTGCATTTTGAATTATCTTAAAAAGTTGTTGGTTCACGAAACATCATGTCTTGCCCATATGGTTCTATATTGGTATTTTTATGGACAATCCTAAGAAAAATCTTTTAATGCAAAGTAAATGCACTTTATGTCATCGAT
This sequence comes from Cryptophagus acutangulus, assembly GCA_963556235.1. Classification (NCBI taxonomy): domain Eukaryota; kingdom Metazoa; phylum Arthropoda; class Insecta; order Coleoptera; family Cryptophagidae; genus Cryptophagus; species Cryptophagus acutangulus. The sequence continues at coordinate 3,423,992 of OY744565.1, read as the reverse complement.
CACGTAACAATTAACAGTCTCAATGAGTTTTTCTGCACGCACTTATTTGTCATTGAATGTGATCACGAAATTGACATTATCCGCGCGATGTAGAACAATGATATTTTGAATATTTTAAAGAATTTATTATTAATAACTGATTAGAAAAACCGTTAAAATTTCAAACCGATGGAAATATACTTTAAATTTAAAAACGTCGCAAAAATGACTACCGTTGATATTTTTTGTTCACCCGATTTCGATTGATTGAATAACGGACCTTCATCAAACGGTGGGTCATTGATGATTAGATATAATATTGATGCGATAATATGAATGTAGAATAAAGGCCAAACTTGAGTTAGATAGGTCGTTTTAAAACCTTGTTAAACTGAGGGAATAGAGGAAAAACTTGAATGCGACAATGACATGGTCGATGGTGTCGTTATGAACACATTTTATTTATTTTTTAATAATTTATATTAATTTGCAGGAGGATGAATACGAAGCAAGAGTAGGTGCCAGATTCCCCATTAAATGGACGGCTCCAGAAGCAGCAAACTATAGCAAATTCTCCATAAAATCCGATGTTTGGTCATTTGGTATTTTACTCACTGAATTAGTTACTTACGGTCGTATTCCATATCCAGGTAAGCACCTCGTTTTCCAAATAATTAATTTATTATTTTGTTTAATGTAATATAACTCCACTAGACATAAAGTTCTATAAAAAAATCGCTGGAAATTCCACAGCACTTCTCTCGTTGCTTTAAAATTTCTTATTCAAATTTTTAGAATTTTGAGGCATCTTTTGTGTAAAAACATTTATCGGGTTATTTAAAAATGCTTTTTAAATATTAACTAAGAACCAAATTTGAAACAAATCTAAGCGATAATGTTGAAACGTGTGTATGATGAGACTAAAAAGTGAAAAATGTGTTGTAGGTACTCTATTTTAATGAAAGTAGTTGAAGCAAGATTTAAAATTATCAATATAAATCAATGTTTTAAGTAAATCCTATTACTATTAGTGTAAGGGGTGTGTTAAGGGTTAATACATGAATTGAAGATTATTTTTGATCAAATTAATTGAAATTATATTTCAATTTATTATTAGAAAACAAATTTTAAAGAAATCTGATAAATCAAACTGTAAGGGGTGCATTAAGGGTTTAATTGTGATATGTGGGTTCTAGCCTAATTTCAATTTAATTAACTAAATAATGATAACTTAAATAAGTTAAAATTACTACTGGAATCCAAATTTGAAACAAATCTGAGTATTTTGACTTTAAAGGGTATATTAAGGATTGAAGTTGTAAAATAAGGGTCTCTCATATTATTTTTAATTAGATTATTCGTAAATCTGTTTTAAATGTATAGTAGAAATAAGTTTTTGACGCTTCAACCCTTAATAAAAATTCAACTCTGTAAAAAACTCCAGATTTTTTGAAACCATTCACCACAAAACATATTTTCAATATTAGGTCAAAATCGGTCTGCAACTTTAGAAGATCAAGTGGGTGCACCGATTTTGCTGGTTTTGGCATGCTTTTGGACTATAATGCGCAGGTCTTTCAGAATTTTATAAAAAAAATTTCATTGATTTAATCCATGGGTAGGTAGAAAAAAAGGACGCAAATTTTGCTGTAATCGGGTCAGTAGATTCCGAAATATAGTGGTTTAAAGAAACGAACAGACCGACAGACGGAAATTAGTGAATACGATTTTCGTAATCTACGCGTTCTATAAAGTAGAAAAAAGTGAAATTTGGAAAAAAAATCCATGTTTACAATACTTCGTCTACGAGAGAAGTAATTATCTGAAATCGTCACTAAAATAAGACAATGAAACAAGCCACTAAGATGCTATTTTATCGATTGATCTTCAAAAAGATGCTATTTTATCGATTGATCTTTCCTTTTTTTATTATCTAATACCTTTTTTACTGTTAATTTCTATTGGTATTATTTATTTTTAAATAAATGTATATAGGAATGACAAATGCCGAAGTGCTCCATCAAGTCGAGCATGGATACCGTATGCCATCTCCACCAAACTGCCCGCCTGCATTATACGATATCATGATAGAGTGCTGGAACCGGGATCCAATGCGTCGACCGACGTTTGAAACACTTCAATGGAAACTTGAAGATTTCTTCACAATGGAAGGGTCTGAATATAAAGAGGCATCAGCCTACTGAGGTCACGTCCACCCCCCTGGAGACTGGTTGCGCAATTCCATTGAAATGCACTACCATTAAACAAAGGAGAGGGGTGGATGTATCTATTTAAATCTCATCATTAGATAGATATGTTCTTATAATTTTTGGGTCATTGCAACAATTCTAAATCAAATACTATATTAGCAGAAATTATTTATTGTTAAAGTGTTGAGGTAAAGTACAGTTTACCAAGAGTTTCCGCACAGGATTTTTAATTTTATATGAAATTGACAAAACAAACCCTTTCTTATATAGTTTTATGATAATTAGACATTTATCAGAAAATATTATTTTCAATGCTTGAAACTTTATTTGTTGCAAAAATGAAAACGCACAAATGTAAATCCAACTGCCATTAAGCTGAATATTTGTGAAACTCAAGCCAAACTAATTTATTTTCTTATGATCTAAAATTATTTATTTTAAATGTTTCTGAACGTTAAATAATTTTAGGTTTATATGCTTTCGAATGGGAAAGTGTTCCTATTCGTTGTCTTGTTTAACAATATTTTCATTTTTATGTAGTTTATGTACATATTATAAATAATTTTTGCAGTAGCTCAAATCTACTCAAATATGAATGGAAATTTTCACAAAATCACCAACTTATGGCAAATATGTTGAATGAAATAAATCATAAAAAAATAAATTCAAGCAAGACTGTATCATGTATCATAGTTATTATTATGTTAATTGTGTGATTGTTGCTTTAAAAACGCTCTGAGTAAATATCAGTTTTCTGAATTGTTCTTTGTTACATTCCTGTAGTAAATCGTATACTTTGTGTATGATTTATTTACGTACGTGTATTATCTGATATTTCTTCGCAGATTATTTTCATTTATTATATCAATTTTTATTAAAAAAAAACTATTTTTTATCTATTGCATCAAAATAATTCGAATTATAGTTTGATATAAAAAATATTATGAGTGTGAGATTGACAAAATTAGTTTATTTAAAACCATATCTAAAAGTCGGCAACATTTGATTTTCACATTCTATCATATTTCAGTTTTTCTAAAAACTTGATCGAAAATAGGTATTATACATTTATAACCAATTGTATTTTATTTTTGTAAGATAAATAATACCAGTTTTTGTATGAATTCGCAATATTAAGGTAATTTTGTTTCTGCCTTGTTTATATTATGAATTATAAATGAAGCTTTGTTTATATATATACACTACAATATTTTGTGTATTATACATATAGATATAATTAATAAAGTGATTAAGTATTAATATTTTGTAGTGATGGTTCATGTTAACATGTTATTTTTTTTTATATTTATCATGATTTTTATCATGATACGAGTAAATATCAGTCAATTATTATTATTTTTAAAGTATATTCAAATGAATATATTAGTTTTAGGTTTAGCATTATTTTGACACCAAATACTATAGTAAATTTGTTTTCTTTTTGTGAAAGTATTCCCAAATCGGTATTTTTTTCCCCATAATTAAAGTTTTCTTTGTTTTCTAATTAATTAGACACGGCACGTGGTTTTACATCAAAAACCACTTTTATAAGTTAGAAATTTAGTTTATCCACATCACTAATTTTTCGTCTTACACCACATTTCTTGTCTATATCACCAAATGCACATGCGCATTTTTGTATCGTACCGATAAATTTGTACCGGTTTCGTATCGAAATCGGATGAAATTTTATCGTCCATATTCTTCGTAACGATAGATTAAATTTGTGAGAAATGTTCAAAGTTGACACGTAAATTTTGCAACAAAATGTGGGCTCCAGATCCGAAAAAACCCATATCTGATGGTTAATATAACTCGTTGGAAATGAATTGAGAAATGAGTACTTCTTTCGTTATGTCAAAATTTTTTATTCAAATTTTCAGATTTTTCTAGACATTATTGTGAAATATATTCAATCCGGTTATTTAAAATTGTCTTTAAAATTTTTACTAGACACCAAATTTGAAACCAATTTGAGCGATAAAGTTGAATCGAGTGTATGAAGAGCTCAAAAGTGAAAATTATGTTTTGGATACCCTATTTGAATGAAACTATTTTAAGCAAGATTGAAAATTACCAATAGAACTCAATGGTTGAAGTAAATCCTAGCAAAATTAGTCTAAGGGGTGTGTTAAGGGTTAAAAATGATTTAAAGATCCTAACCTATTTCGATTAAACTATTTGAAATTATGTTTAAATTTATGAATAGAAAACAATGTTCGGCTTGTTAGAGCTGGGCATTCACATAGCGTGTGCTGAGAGGTTTTCTTCCCTTCGTCACACATCCTGCAGTCAGGATTATTCTTCACACCAATGTTGGTGAGGTGTTTCATCAGTGAGAAGTATTCTATTAGCAGTCCCACTGTCCACCGCAGGTGATTTCTATTCAGCTGTACTATTTTTTGTTTATTTTTTTCTTGGATGTTTATGAACAATTGATATTGTCTTAGTCAAGGTACCCCCATCTAGGGTTTTATATGTCTATCTCTTAAGTAGGTCTTCAATAAGTTTGCAGGTTGGTTCCTGACTATTACAGGTAAATGACCCCCGCTTTTTGCTAATAGGTCCGCTTTCTCTTTACCTTCGACGCCTTTATGTCCTCTCACCCATTGCAGGGTACCTGTGTTGCAATCCGCAAGCGAGGCTAACGAGTCCACACAGCATTTCACTGTTCTAGAGTGTATTGCTACTGAGTCTAGCTGTCTAGAGCTCTTAATGCTGCCTGGCTGTCAGTAATGATACGGATTCTCTTATTTTTATAAGACCTTTTTTTATTTCCTCGGTACAGGCGGTTATTGCTGTAGTTTCAGCTTGGAAAACAGTGGTCAGGTTGCTATGTTTATGCTAAAGTCATTCCCTTCACCCCAGACCCTTGCTCCAGTACTAATTTTGGTCTTGGAGCCGTCCGTGTACCAAACGGTTTCTTTCCTTTGCATCAGATCCTTTGGTATACTCTCCGTTTTCCTTTGGTGCACCCGGAAAGGTTTCTGAAGGTTCAGGATTGTGCTAGTTTTATCTGCAGGCATGCTTAGCATACGGTTATTTCTTGGTTGTTGAACTATTTCAGTATGGTACCTTCTTCTTGGAGTTTCGGTCCCATACCCATTTGTCACTAGTCTGTTAGAGGGTAACAGAGTTTCTGATTCTACCACTAAGTGCAGTGAAGGAAAATCCACCAATGATTTGTTGGTGGCGGTAGCCGTTGTAGACATTGCTTCTGTGATTCCTGGACAGGCTAGCCTTTGTAGTCTGCTCAGCTTTTTGATTGATTTTATAGAAATGTCTGTTCTATCTATTATGCGAGGTTCTTTATTCACCAACTGAACGTCTTACATATGCAGGATGATTGAGATAATTATAATATTTTAGTTGTAGACCAATCTTGGTTGCACTCTTGCCTCAATCTGGTGGTTTGAGTCTCTCTGGTGAGTGCGAGAGAGGGAGCCAGTTGTACCACCCAAAAACTAACTGACCAATTTCCAGTGGCGTGGGAATTGGGACAACTTGCCAGTGGCGTGGTCGGTGTCGCCGCATCACCTCCCTGCAAAGATTGATGGGCCGGTCATCTCCTCTCCCGGATCTAGTTGTTTGGATTGGAGTGGGCGCAGGCGTCGATTTGGGTGTCGGTTGGCAGATTTCCTGGGGTGTGGGAATCGGCAATGAAACATGTTGCCGGTTCCTTACGGCCGATTCTGTGTGTTTGTCGGTTAAGACGTACGCCTGTTTGGTCCGATCGATGGTGACGGTGTTGTCGAGGCCTCTGCGTTGTATCGAGATGGTTTTGTCGTCTCGTCGAATGACGGCAAAGGGGCCGTTATAAGGTTGAACCAGGGAACCGCGGACCGTGTCGTCCTGCACCATAACCTGTGGGGTTGTCGCCAGTTCTTTGAAAACAAACGAGTCTGGATTTCTTTTCTATGGCGGGAAGCAGGCTGGGGTCTAATGGTATTCATGATTTGGCGCAGTCGAGCTATGAACTCGGAAGTAGCGATTGTTGGGTTGAGTGTAGCTGCTATCATTTCCCCGGTCTTTCCAAGCAGAGCGTACTCCGAGCAAAACGAATGGAAGAGCTTCCGTCCATGTTGAATTTTCGTGGCACATCAGTGCTGCCTTCACTTGCCTGTGCAGTTATTCCACCATTCCGTTGGCGCATGGATGTTATGCTGTTATTTAGTGTTGTTTAAAACCGATGAGTTGACACAGTTTGCGGAATAATGACCTGATGAATTGCCTGCCTCTGTCAGTTGTTATATGCTGTGGTGTACCAAATTGCGAAATCCAACCGAAGTTGAGTGCTCGAGCGACTGTTTCAGCGTTGATGTCGACAATGGGAATGACCTCTATCCAACGTGCGTAGCGGTCGATTGCTGTTAGACAGTATCTGAAACCAGACGAAATTGGCGTCGGTCGGATGAGGTCGATGTGGACATGGGTGAAACGAGTCGGTGGCAGTGCGATGTTACCGATTGGAGCTTGAACGTGCCTCGTAACTTTTGATCGTTGGCACTGAAAACAAGCGCGTGCCCATTTGCGGCAGTCACGCTGAATATCCGGCCAAACAAATCGTTGGGAACCGAGCTTAGCGGTAGCGCGGATTCCTGGATGACTCAAGTTGAATATTTGCTGGCGGAGTCGAATGGGTATGAACGGTCTTGGTTGGCTTGCGTGCGTATCACAAAAGAGTGCGGAGTCGGAACGTGGCACAGGAACGAGTTCCAGCTGCAATGATGATTGGCTGTTGAGGAAACTTTTGGTTTCGGCGTCTTCTTGTTGCGCTTGAGCGAAAGTACGGTAGTCTACAGGAGCGGCGGTCACTGCGGCGATTCTAGATAGCGCATCAGCCACCACGTTGTCTGATCCACTGACGTGCTTGATATCAGTTGTAAACTGAGCGATAAATGACAGTTGATTGAGTTGAACAGGTGGCAATTGCTGACGACGTTGCTTGAACGCGAAAATCAGAGGTTTGTGGTCGGTGAAGATAGTGCAATGTTGTGCTTCGAGAATGTGGCAGAAATGTTGCACAGCATTGTATTGGTTTTCTACGGTTTTCTTGGCGCTTATGTTTGTTAGCCGTTTCTTATGTTCTTTCGAAAACTTCTTCGAAAAGAAAGCTATTTGGCAGTATTGGTAAATAATGAAAGAAGGGCTCCAAAACGTGCAAAACAGTTTGGCAATACTTTAATTAGATTTACAGTCTTTATTAAGAAATACGAAACACAAGGAGAACATTCAACGTCTTTCAACGAACAGAACAGGAAGGTTACAACTGTTACATATAAATTGCCGCTAGGCGGCTACTCGTACATATCGCTTAAGGCTCGTTCATATGTTGCGACGTTAACACGCGCTAAACTACATCAATACTTCCACCGTTTAAGCGTGTCAAGTATATTCATGCTAATACACAATTTCTTAAAACGCTCATTTGGCAAAGCCTTAGTAAATATGTCAGCCTTTTGATATTCGGAAGGAATATATTCTAAGGCTATTTCTTTATCTTCAACCTTTTCCCTAATGTGGTGATATCGAATATCGATATGTTTGGTGCGTTTGTGAAATTCTGGATTTTTAACCAGTCTTATTGCACTCTGATTATCTACAAAAATGGTTGTTGGACCAACACATGGATATTCGATATCTCTCAACAATTTTCGCAACCATGTTGCCTCCTTTGCTGCAGCTGATGCTGCTACATATTCAGACTCGGTCGTACTCAAGGTTACATGTTTTTGTCTTTGAGAACACCAGGTAACTGGTCCATTCGCCAACTCAAAAATATAACCCGTAGTTGACCTTCTTGTCTCTATATCACTTGCAAAATCAGCATCTGCATATCCAGTCAATTTCTGTAAGTTTTCATTTTTATAGTATTCTATACCATAATCACTAGTTCCTACAAGATACGATAGTATTCGCTTGACAGCACGCCAATGCTCATTATTATGCTTGTTCAAATATTTGCTTACAGAATTCACCGAGTATGCGATGTCTGGACGTGACACTACAGCCAAAAACATCAATGAGCCAACTACTTCTCTATATGGTACATTATTTAACTCAAGTTCTCCATCACCTACTGGATGCAATACAGTATGAGGATCAAAAGGCACACTAACAGGTTTAGCTTCGTTCATACGAAATTTACTCAATATACGACGTACATAAGCACTCTGATGAATATAAATAGATTTTCTCACCCTGTCTCTCTCAATCTGCATTCCAACATACATACTTGAATCACCTATTGTAATCTTAAATTTACTACTCAAATACTCAATTACAGATTTTACAATTTTTTGTGATTTGGCCGCAATCAAGCCATCGTCTACAAACAATGCTAAATACACAACAGAATTTTCAACATTACCAACGAAAATACATTTATCTGCTTCTATTTCCTTGAAATCAAACTCGTTTAAAAATTCACAAAATTTTTTATTCCAGCACCTGGACGCTTGCTTTAACCCGTAAAGAGACTTTTTTAGACGACACACAATATTTTTACTCGCACATTCACTTGATTTATCAACTTTTACACCGTCTGGCAGTTCCATGTAGATTTCCTCCTGCAGTTCTCCTAGCAGGAACGCTGTCTGCACATCAAATTGGGCGAGCTCGAGATCTTCCTCTGCTACTATTGCTAGCAATACTCTTAGTGAATCATATCTCACAACTGGTGCAAAGGTGTCAGTGAAATCTACTCCTTTCAGTTGCAAAAAACCACGAGCACACAACCGGGCTTTGTATCTGCATATATTGCCTTCCGGGTCATTCATAAGTTTGAAAACCCATTTTGAGTCGATCGTCTTCGTTCCCAATTTCTTTTCAACCAGAGACCAAGTTTCATTCTCGCGGTGGGCTTCTAATTCAGTGTCAATAGCATTTTTCCACTGTGATGCTTCATGACTGTTCATCGCCTCAGAATACGAAGTCGGTAAAAGAAATTCAGCTACATTTGATTCGTAACGATATCGACTTGGACGCTTCAGATTGCTTCGATCTCTCAAATTTCGGTCTTGCTCATTATTTTCTTGTGGTTCTTCTATTTCAGTTGATACAGAAGCTTCATCTCCGTTTTCTTCTATTTCGCCAACATCGTTTGCTTGCTGACTCTGTTCATCAAAGTTGACTAAAGTCACTCCAGCATCATCTTGACTGACGCTCTCCAACAATGCAGTTTTTCCAATTTTTTCATTGAAAACAACATCACGCGACACTGACACTTTTCTTGTCGTCGGGTCGTATACTCGATAATTCGACGATTCATTGTCGTACCCCACAAGCAACATTCTTTTTGCTCGTACATCAAATTTGGTTGACAGTTGCTTTGGAACATGCACATATGCTTCGGAACCAAATATGCGTAAATGCTCCAGGTTCGGTTTCTTACCAATCCATCGTTCGTATGGCGTCTGTTCACCCCGTGAACTTGATGAACCCGATCGATTCATTAAATAAACCATTGTATACACAGCCTCAGCCCATAGTGAGATTGGAAGACCTTTTGCATGGGTCATCGTTCTGGCGCCTTCGATAATTGTCCGATTATCACGTTCTGCTTTTCCGTTTTGTTCCGGAGTGTATGGTGCTGTGGTCTCTCTTTTTATGCCACGAGATTTGAGATAATCACTCATTTGATTATTGACAAATTCCCGTCCATTGTCCGAACGTAGTACTCTCAGTACTCTGCCACATTTGTTCTCTAATAATTTGTCAAATGCTTTAAATTGATCATATACATCGCTCTTATGCTTTAAAAAGTATACATATCTAAAGCTCGTTGCGTCATCTTTAAATGTCAACATGTATCTTGCACCACCAATGCTTTCCGTTGTCATTGGTCCGCACACATCTGTGTGTATAACCTCACCAGGTTCAGTGGGTGCTCGATCGCGATGTGTGTTAAACATCTTTCGATGGGATTTACCGATTTGACATGAGTCACAAAATAGTTTGTTCTGGTTAGATACATTTACACCATGCACAAGATTTTTCTTAACTAGTTCAGTCAACCTGCGCTCGTTCAAGTGTCCAAGACGTTCGTGCCACACTTGGAAATTTACCATTGACACATTTGCTTCGATCGATTTCTGTTTGGTGTCTGTTTGGAATAGCATTCGATAGATTTCGTTTTGTTGTTTCACCCCCAAAGCCAAAATTTCGTTATCCTTTGAGATACTGACAAATTTATTTTTGAAGTTCACTTCATAATTCCTTGAAGTGCATACTCCAACCGAAAATAGGTTCTTCTTAATTTTTGGTACGTACAAAACATTTTCTATCTTACCTTGTCTCCAAGCATCATCGACATATTTATTAATCAAAATTGTACCTTCGCCAACAATATCGCACTCCTGGTTGTCGCCCAAGAGAATTGTCCCAGCATCTGTTAACTGTCGATATTCGGTAAACCAATCTTTTCGAAAAGTTATGTGTCTCGACGCTCCACTATCAGTAATCCAAACATCTGCTTGATCTTTCTTCAACGTTTCGTCTACGATCTGATCCAAAAGTTCCAAACTTTTCTTCTTTGTCGACCTATGACATGGTTGTGCTTGGTCTGCCACAAATGCGCAATCACGAGATTCACTTCCACCGTCACGTGAACCACTTCCGTTATCGCGTTTCCTTCCCCAATTACTTTTGCAATCGCGAGCGAAGTGTCCCCGTTTTTTGCACTTGAAACACTCGACGTTTCTTCGATCTGTAGGTTTTCGCGTTTTCACAGCACTATTATTTTTAAAAGCCGAAAATGCACCGGCTGGTTCACTGTCTTCCGTTAATCGAGCTTCTTCTCTGATGAGACGTTCTTGCAGATTTTCTATGGTCTGCCGATTTGGATCCACACTGTCCCACGCTGTTTGGAGAGTAGCATATTTTGTCGATAAGCTCGCAAGCACTTTTGACATGACCGTTGTGTCTGTCACCGTTTCCCCCACGTCCAGCAATTGTGCGGCCATATTCTGCACTTTTGCGATGTGTTGAATGATCGAGTCTCCCGGAGACATGCGATATTCGTGGAATTTCCTCATAAGTGCGAGCTTATTCGATGCAGATTTCTGTTCATGTATGCTGACTAACTTGTCCCACATTTGTTTCGCTGTAACACATACGAGCAATGGTTCTAATTGTACATACTCGATTGAAGACGATATCAGGAACATGGCCCGCGCGTTGTCCTTGTCCCAAACTTTTCGGTCAGCTCGATTTGCGTTGGATGGCATTTCTCTTTCGCCGTTGACCACATCTTGAATTCCATGAGCTATAAACAGCATGTTTATCTGGAATTTCCATCCTTGGAAGTTCGTTCCATTAAACTTTGTAACACTGCGCGTTGTCAATTCGTCTGACATTTTTCAACGTTTTGTTCACACACACAGCAAAAATGGCTACCGCGCCGATTTCACTTTGCCAAACTTGCTTTCCCGTTCACTCACCCAGACACCGTGCCTGGGCCCATAACCTATTGGTAAATAATGAAAGAAGGGCTCCAAAACGTGCAAAAGAGTTTGGCAATACTTTAATTAGATTTACAGTCTTTATTAAGAAATACGAAACACAAGGAGAACATTCAACGTCTTTCAACGAACAGAACAGGAAGGTTACAACTGTTACATATAAATTGCCGCTAGGCGGCTACTCGTACATATCGCTTAAGGCTCGTTCATATGTTGCGACGTTAACACGCGCTAAACTACATCAATAGGCAGCCTTAGCTTTAAACAACGCTAGGGCTGCCAAATCGTTGACGAATTGTTGTAGGCAGGCGCCTACGGAATGACTAAACGCGTCGGTGAAAAGGCCGAGTGGTGCGCCAACTGCGGGGTGATGCAATAGCGTGGTTTTTGACAGCGCCTCCTTGCAAATTTTGAAAGTTTGCTCTAGATTAGGTGTTCAGGCAGTCGACTGATTTCCACGAATGTTCGCGACAGCACAATGCAAAGGGGCCTGATGTTCGGCTATGTCCGGCAGAAAACCTCGGTAGAAGTGGATCATGCCAAGAAACCTTCGAAGCTCCTTAGCGGTATTTGGAAACGGGTACGCTTGAAAGCTAGCAATGCGGTCTACAAGTGGACGAATACCTTTGGCGGAGATTTGGTGACCCATAAAAGTAACTGTGGGTTTGCCAAGAGTTGTCTTCGAAACGTTAGCGAGTAGTCCGTTGTCGTGAACTTACCTCAAGTTGACTTACGCTGTCCACGACATACTGAAAAGGTCCTGTAATTGTGTAATTTAATGAATTGAGCTCGAAAGGAAACACCTGAAGTTGTGGAGTACAATTTCTTGACCGCTTTATTTATTATAATTGTTTACAAGAAAAATACCTTAAAAGTAAATGCCTAATTTGAATGATGGACAACCCGCGCGACCGGTCTAAATGTACGGGTTTGAATATTGCTCACGTTTTCACTACGTCTGCAGATTGGTGGTGACGACCCTGATGTGTGTGGTGGCTGGTTCCCTTGATGCTGGTGGTGTTTGGCTGCAGCACCCTGACACAAATAATCCCTAAATTGTCACTGGCTCACTGGTTCACTTAATAGTTATTTGGTATTGACTTTTAGTCTTTTGCACTGTTGCACCTCGTTACTTTTTCTCTTACGTGACCGATCTCTTCGAGAGTTAAGGCTTGATTGCCTTTCTCCCTTATTCAATTAGCCGATTATCTGCATCTTGCAAACATACGCAAATATTATTTAGTACAAGGGCCTATTGTTTCGTTTGCTGCACTTTGGTTCTCATGTCGAGTCACTGTCTGGAGTTTCTTTCAATCTCGCATCCGTTTGAGATTATAGTAATAAGTTTTTTCCACCACAAATAACTTCCCCTGTTTTTGTAAAAATTGCGGGCTTTCACAAGCCCCACAACGTTAACATATTCCAAAGACTAGCTATCATCTTAGGCGTCCAACCATGAGTGTTGTGAATAGCTATTGCGTTCAATATCACCTCAAATACAAACTTAATCACTCGACAAATAAAATAAACTCCTAAAAGTCCGCTAAAATAGGTACCCACAACTCTGATCCATCCCCATAAGTGACCCATCGTTGATGTTGCAATGCTTTCACTCTCATCTTTGCTCATTAGTTTTAGGAAGGAGTACTCCTGATCTTCCACCTTTAGTCCTTCGAGTTTTTTTTACTATAGTCTGTCCGTTTATGATAGGCTATTACGTCATCAATTGTATATGACGCAATCTAAAGGTCTATTCCGATTAACCTGCGGTTCCGAGTCACCAGCGGTTTTTTATGAGTTTGTTTTGAGGGCCCTGCAATTGGCAGGTCTTTGTTTTTGCCAGCAGCCACCCTATTAACACTTGTTAAACTTATTTTAAGTGCATTTGCCACCAAAATTTGCCAAGCAAATTTACAACCATGTTTTTCACTTCACTAGAAAGGCACTTTTGTCCTGGCGAATGTGAACTATACTTTATGCGTGACCAACAAAACGTTGGTAATAAACTAAATGTCACTAAAAATAAAATCTTTCTTGCCCATTTTCTCAGTTAATACCTCATATTATCGCCTAATTTTTGTAGCAATATTAATATTATTAATTACTAACGGATTTATGCCTAAAATTAATTGGATTCTGTCGTTTTAATTTTTATTTTAGCGGTTGGTATTAACTACGTCATAACTGCTAAGCAGTGACGTAATAGCCTATCATAAACGGACAGCGTATATGATGTTGTTCACTGCTTTTCGTTCTCCGTCAAACATCATAGCATCTTGCGCTTCTTTTATTTCTCTATCTGTATATATTCCGCCGGAGCCTAGACTTTGTATAGGTTTAAACGTGAGGTCGATTTCTTTGTCAACTTCTAATTGAGTCGGTTCGTGCCTCAGACTCGGATAAGGAGTGAAACTGATCCATTGATTGTTTACGTTGTATAGGGGTAGTACCACTGATATGCAATCTATTTCTTCCGCGTGCCTCTGTAATATCCTTGTAATCGGCGACAAAAAGAGACTGCTGTTATCTGCCGAGACAGGCAGTTTGTTATAACAACGCTCTGTTCTTCTAATCTCTACCACACGGGGTACACATTCTAAAATGTATAAGACTTCCCCGCAACCCTACCAATGTATCCTAGTTTTTGTTTAACAACTGAGGCTATGGAATTGGGTGTCACTTGCGCTAACATTAAACGGTTCTTCAGTATTTCTCGGTGTAGTAAACATCTTCGATATATTGTGTGAGCATAAGTGCTATGCAGCTGGCGCTTGAAGGATTGTTCGACGTAAAGGAATTTTGAATTTATGTAGACTGTTAAGTTGATGTTTTTTGCATTATTGGCTCTATTTCAAAAGTCTGTCATCATTGGCCCATTGTAATGTCCAAAACAATTAGTTGAGGATGCTCTGTGATCCATGCGCTTAACCCACAAACCTGTGTACTCTTTACAAGAGTTAGCGCCAAAAGTTTTTTTTTCTTCAATAACTGCATAACTGCTTGAGTCCTTGAGTTGTTCTTTACAAGCTTCACTAGTTGCCCAAATCCTAAATAAATCTCCATGTACTGATTACAAGATTCTTTTTGTACAACGTCCCAGATTTATTGAGACTGACCACCATATCCATGCAATATCCTCTTACATAAGAACAATTTACTCCTCCTTTTAAGATAATTTCATTCTGATCCAGTTTTAATGTGGATAGATAATCTTGTGTTCGAATTTTTACTGTTGCTACCACTACAACGTTTTTTCAAATAGAATTATGTTCGACGTAAATGGCGTCTGCGTTATCGTAAATGGCGCCTTCATTATTATCCAAAGCGCCTGCTAAAGTTATTGATGCAAAAGTTGTTGAATTTGGTACAATCCTCGAAATAATATGCCCTGTAAATCCACGAAATTTCTGGTGCGCATAGATCTTTTTGCACTCTTTTTACCCAATTTCGTGTATATATAAAAACACCTCCGTCCACCATACTGCTATGACTGTGCATGCCACAATAGAAAACTATTCGCGTAACTTCCACCAAGCAGGTCTGTACATGCACATTTTCGAATCGGTTTTTCTGGATTATCTGAAACTTTCGGGTTGTTTCCTGAAATTCGGACTCTGCATCAGGGCATTGAGCCACGTTTCTTAGAGATATGACTGTGATATTAGACGCATCGTTATGACCATCGTACGCAATTATTGCTTGTGCAAAGTATATCCATTGAAATACATTCAATATCAAAATTAACTTTACTATAACACTATATTTATTATAAAATGCCATGTTTACCTGGAACAATAAGAACTTTCACCTGTAGTTCATCTTTTGAACTAAACTATACTGTTAGAAACACGACTCGATGGATGCAAAAGTATTTATTTTAGATGTACTAATTAACAAAAAATGCGTTACACAGAATATACGAGCTAGTTGGACGGCTGTGTTGCTTCCAGGCTGCACGCTTCTTTCGCAGTGTCGTTCCTTTTTTCTTGCGGTAGCGCGTAGACAGGCAGCGATCCGAGAGCGCCCTCTTTTGAGTAGTAAACTAACATAGTCGGTAAGGCAGAGGGCTATTCTGTGTAGTTATTTGAATTTTATGGCGGCAAAGGGAGAGTTCCTAACACGGCCAACGCTGACGGTAACTTCGTTCTCAAAGCATCTTCACTAGTATTGAGGGTCCTCCGGTGTAGTTCTTGAAATTAAGCCTGAGGCTGCATCTGCCCTCAGGCAATTATTAATAGTCGATTTGACTGGCAAGTAATTCAAACACTTTGATGTTACAACAATACAGAATAATTAGTTTTGCTTAAAATCTCCACCGTTACACCTAGCTCTCTTATCAAGTAGGAGAAACAACAAATTCCTATTGTTACTTACGCCGAATGACGGATACACAATCAGGTAAACCCTCAGTTTTAGCTCAGTTCTTATGGAAGCCGAAAATCAAACACATCTTTATGGTAAACCCGCAGTTTTACCTCGGTTCTCATGGAAGCCGAAAATCAAACACATCTTTATGGTAAACCCGCAGTTTTACCTCGGTTCTCATGGAAGCTGAAAATCAAACAGCTTTATGGTTAACCCGCAGTTTTACCTCGGTTCTCATGGAAGCCGAAAATCGAACACATCTTTATGGTAAACCCGCAGTTTTACCTCGGTTCTCATGGAAGCCGAAAATCGTACATAGCTTTTTTTACCAATCGAGTTTGGTTTATTTTTCATGTCGCTTTCCAGGAAATTTATTAAATATTCCATATCGCAATTTAGAGACCATTCTTTGGGTCAACGTCTAAGCTGCTCAGTTGCAGCATTTGTAGTTGTTTTGGATCCAACTTTTTGAATTTCGTAACGATCGTTTCCTAAGCACCGCAAAACTTCATAGGGACCCAGAAACTCATATTTAGTCTTGCTGATAGGCATGTTGGAATCCCGGTGCATTAAAACAAAATCACCCTCGGAAAAAGTAATCGTATTTCGTCGTTTTTGGTTAGCTTTTACGTTTCATGACGGAGTTAAAAGGTTATCACACGCTCGCGTTCTAGGTCTCGGTTACGAATAGGCGCACAATCTTTAGAGACATCTAGCAAAAGCGACTGTATAAGAGGTGTTGAGCTCTCGATGCCCAGAAGAAGCCGTAACGGTGTTGTTTGTGTTGTTTTTTGAATTGTTGAATTTAGCACAAGTTGAATTTTCCACATACTGCTCGACCATTCTGACTTTACTTCACTTTCGATCCGGATAATGTTCATAATGGTGCGCATGTAGCGCTCCACCTGACCGTTTCCTCGATGGACGTCCGGCGTTACATAATGGTATTCGATGTGCCATTCGTCTAAGTACTTTGGCAAAGTAATATTTTTAAAATTGGTTCCAGCATCCATAATCAACCGTTTTGGTGTACTAAATAGAGCAATCACCCCCTGAAATTGTTCCTTAGTTTTGATTGCTGTCACAGATTTTAGCGGAAGCAACAAGCAATACTTGGTAAATGCATCAACAATAACCAAGATGTGCTTATAACCCTCAGTCGTAATTGGCAACGGTCCAAGACAGTCCGCGTGCAGTGTGTGAAACGGCTGCTTTGGTTTTTCCACCGGGTGTATAAAACCTTGCAGAGGGCCGGTTCTTGTTTTCTTCACTGCGCACACCAGACAATGGCGTACGTAGTTCTTTACGAATTGTCGCGTACTCGGAAACCAAAAGTGATCTGTAATTGATGCCAATGTTTTCTCTGCACCGATATGGCATTGTTTGTCGTGAAAAATTCTAAGGAGACCCAGCCGACTTTGTCTAGGAACAAACCATTCCATATTGACAGATCCATCCGGGTTTGGTTGTTTATGAAAAAAAAGTCCGTTTTTCTTCCCAAACTGGTTGCTGTCAAGTTTACCTTTACCAAATATAATGTATACCATATCAATTTCTGCCTTACATAAAAATCTGCCCAAACTTGTGTTACGAACGTTTGGGCGACCTCTATTGCGCGTTACACCTACCAACTTATAATTTACTGGTAGGTGTAACGCGCAATAGAGGTCGCTAAAACAATCATCAAGTGGTTCTGGTCCGCAATATTACGGACCATTAGCAAAAATTATCTACCAAAACTAGATGGCGTTGATTCTAGTACATCTGACATTTGACTAACTACAATGCGAAATTCCAATCTGGGTCTTATACATACAAATTAAAATACTCTGTCTCATGAAATTTTATGTTCACACCGCTACAGCAGGAGTATTATTCATCTCATTGAAATGATTTTTAAACCAATGAAAAGCTAAATTCTTTCACGTTCACACGCTGCAAATTGTTTATCAAAATTTTTAATAATAATTGCTACAGAAATTGTTTAAACAAACCGTGCACAAAAACTGCATTATAAACTTCAGCATCGAGGTATTTTAAAAAATAATTTTAGATAGATGCATACATAGTTGGTATAAAATGTGCAAAAAGAATGAAGAAGTTTTTAGTGAAAAAATTACATAGATCGATTCATTTGTGTAAAAGATATGATTTTTTTTATAGCGCGCTGTGTTGTCTTCCGCTGAGCGTATGCTGACCAACATACGAATTTAACAGTAAAGCTGGATTTATAGTCCAATCAGTAACGTAACTTAAGGGACGTAACGTCAGTAACGTAACGCAACATAAAAGACGTAACGTACATTTTGGTCATTTATAGTCCATTTTCAGTATGACTGTAGAGAGTGTTGCCATCTAGTGTATTAAATATGAATTATTAGTTAATTGTATTAAAAATAGAGGTTGCACTACATCTATACCTCTAATATATCTATTTAGTAGGTTAGGTTGTTGCATTTTGCATAAACCTACTTAAACAATATAATGGATTTGAATACAGTATTAGCTACTACTGCTTTATCGATTGGATCAATGTATATAAACCGAATGAGGCTTAGAAAACTGACAAGAAGTAGAAAATATAAAGCACGAAGAATTAATCGTAATCGAAAAATTTCTGGCTTCTTTACCACAACGTTTCTGGCAATGAAAGAACGTGATCCACAACAGTTTTTTAAATACACCAGGATGAACGTTTCAAGCTTTACTAAAATTTTAAACATGTTAAAACCTCATCTTGTCCACAAAAAATTGCCCGATAGTGTTTGTGCTGAAGAACGCTTGGCTGTTACGCTAAAGTAAGTCATTTCATAACGTTTCATAAAACAAATTGTTTGCACTGTTATTTATTGACTAGTTGTTTAATCGTATTGATAATAGCTTAATGCTGTTTTAAACTTTTATTGCACCACAAATTCTTAATTATAAGTACAGCTCAAAGCCGGTCTTGCGTCTGCAATGCCATTTTTCTTATTGCGCATCCTCATCGATCCAACCGCTTGCTGTGGTTCGGGCAACTTCGACTCGATTCGCCCATCTCTGGTCACTGAGCGCGACAAATTTAAATTCAAACGCTTCTTCATGCCGGCCACCTTGAAAGAGTCTTTCAGCACTAAACAATAACATTCAGATACATGATCAAGATCATACCATGATACAATATTTTCGCTTAAGTCTACATGAACATAAGAAAAAGAAAAATCATACAACTATGACATACGGATAAAAAAATTTGCAAAATGAAAATAAATATAAATGACCAATCAAATAAAAATAAACCTATGCTACAATAATATAAACATCGGCGCGTTACAATTGGCGCTCATTTATATCACTTTCGGCTTTCATCGAACTCACTACTATCGGATATTAAACGCACTAGTTTAGTAGCGGGACGTTTGAACACGCCTGACGACGTGCGCACAGTAGCCACTCTTGTTATACCATCCGCACCGGGGTGAGTTGCTTCGACACGCCCCATTTGCCAAAGCAGTGGTGGTGTTGAATCCTTAATCAGCACAATGCATCTTGGAGTAATTGGCTCTCCTGAGGGTAGTTGCCACTTGGATCTAGTTTGCAGCAAATTTAGGTAGTCCTGCGACCATGACTTCCAGAAACTCTGGTACAATTGTTGAGTCAACTCAAACCGCTTCAGCCTATTTTGCTTGACATCTACCAGACAAGGCTCCGGTAGGGATAAAAGTGAGTCGCCCACAAAGAAATGACCAGGTGTAAGGTATGGTAAATCGTTGGGTTGAGAGGGTAATGCAATCAATGGCCGCGAGTTTAGCACCGCTTCGATTTGGCAAAACAACGTCGTTAGTTCCTCGAAAGTGAAGGACATATTACCAGTTATTCTGTATAAATGACGCTTTGCAGATTTTACGACGGATTCCCACAGTCCTCCGAAGTGAGGAGCTCGGGCTGGATTGAATTTCCAATTAACTTTTTTTTGAGTTAAAAAATTTGAAATCGCGTTATTTGCTGATTGACAAGAAATCATGTCAAACCAGTCCTTTAACTGATTAGCTGCACCGACAAAGTTGGTGCCGTTATCGGAGTGAATCTCAACGCAGTAACCCCTCCGAGCAATAAACCGTTTTAAACATGCGATGAAGGAATCTGTTGAAAGACTTCCCACTAATTCCAAATGCACGGCCTTTGTGCTGAAGCACACAAACACGCATAAGTAAGCTTTAGTTATTTTACAACCGCGCCCTGCAAAAGATTTTACGGAAAAGGGACCTGCGAAATCAGTTCCGCATATCGAGAAGGGCCTTGAAGGAAACAATCTTTCTTTTGGCAAATCACCCATAAGCGGTGCTGCCGATTTAGCATCAAATCTACGGCATATCACACAAGATCTAGTAAGCTTATTAACCGCGCCTTTACCAGCAACAATCCAATAGGACTGGCGAATGGCATGCAAGGTGGCTTGAGGACCTGCATGCAAATGTTGCTCATGATAAAATTTTATTATTAAATTAGAGAAATGATGACTCTTCGGAAGAATGTATGGATGCTTTGCATCATAAACCATGTGGCTAAAACGGATTCTACCTCCAACGCGAAGCAATTTGTCTTTATCAACAAATGGGTTTAGAGCTCTCAATCTGCTTTGTGGCGACACATGTTTGTGTTTATTAATATATTTAATCTCGTCCGCAAAAGCTTGTGCCTGTACGTTTCGAATAAGAGTTTTTAATGAATTTTCTAGCTCAGTTACAGTGAGTGAGCCTGCGATTCTATTGTCAGTACGCGAAGAATTAAATATATACCGGTAGCAATAAGCCAATACTCGTTGCAGCCGGAGTAATTTTGAATGTCTGACTATAAGATCCGATATCAAATTATTTTCAATGGTGGCAGGTAAAGCACTTACTAATTTTTTAAGTTCAGGTAATTCGACAACCCCGCCCTGACTCAAGGATTCAGGCCACAATGACTCATCTTGTGATAACCAATTCGGACCGTGCCACCAGCTCTCTGAAACCGCAAGATTTGATGACGAAGTCCCACGACTCAGCAAATCCGCTGGATTTTCACCCGATCTTACATGTTTCCAAGTTGCATTACGGCTTTCTGCAACTATATCAGCAACCCTATGGGCCACGAAAGTTTTTAATTCCGTTGGATGCTTTTTTAGCCGAGCTAATACGATTTAGCTGTCGCACCAGTAGTGGATGCTGTTAACTATAACATCTAGAGAGTTTTTAACGTGCAGAACAAGCTGAGATGATAGATGTGCTGCCATTAGCTCTAGTCGAGGGATTGTTATTACTTTCAAAGGAGCGACGCGTCCTCGGGAGCACAACAGATTAACGGTATGCTCTCCCGAAGAATTAGTGGTTCTAAGATAGATACAAGTACCATAACTGACCTCGCTAGCATCTGAAAACGCATGAATTTGAATAACGTTTGGGTTGTCGCACATTACTTGCCGAGCAACTGTCAAACGATGCACATCAGCTATCTCTGATTGATAAGACCGCCATAGAGTGTAGAGCTCATCGGGTATAGATTCGTCCCATGATAGATTGTGTTTCCAGAGATTTTTCAATATAATTTTTGACTTTACGATTATTGAACCGACCAAACCGAGTGGATCGAAAATTGAGCTTATTTCAGAGAGAATTGTTCTTTTAGTTACCTTAGACCCATTTTTCACATTATTTTTGAAGGGAAACTGAAATCTATCTTCCTTCGAATTCCACTCTAACCCGAGAGTTCTTTGATAATGGGCTTCGTCATCAAAATTAGTTAGAGAGTCACCGATTGCCAGGTTACGCAATAATTCGGGATGATTTGATGTCCACTTTCTCAGAGTGAACTTATATTCAGGAAATTTTTTATTAATTTCAAAAATTGTTTTGACAGCATCTGAGGCAGTACTGCAACTTGCAATAAAATCATCGACATAAAACGAATCGTGTATGAATTTTGCAGTTTCCGGATATTGACTCTCCGCCTGGAACGCGATTTCCTGGATGCATCTAGTTGCCAAGTAAGAAGCAGATGCGGTGCCAAAGGCAAGCGTATTGAGCTGATAACATTGAAATTTGTCTGAAGAACTTTTTCTGTACAAAATATTTTGATATTTCCTATCATCTTCGTGTATCAAAACTTGTCGGTACATTTTTTCACAATCGCTTGTAAATGCGTACGGATGTAATCTAAACTGTATCAAGATTGCGAGGAGATTTGATTGAACTACCGGTCCGACTTTTAGCACATCATTTAATGACACTCCAGAAGCAGTTTTGCAACTAGCGTCAAAAACTACTCGCAGTTTTGTGGTGAGACTATCTAGTTTTAGAACTACGTGCTGCGGCAAAAAATATGCTGTTTTTAATTGAGTTTCACTATATATTACCGGCGTCATGTGCCCTAATTTCATATATTCTTCCATGAAAGCCGTATATTGCAGATTTAACTCTGAGTTTGAATGGCGCCGTTTTTCAAAGCCCACAAAACGCCGTGTCGCTATGTCGTATGATGCGCCTAACTCCGATAAGTTAGATTTAAAAGGTAGTCTGACCACAAACCTGCTTTCATCATTGCGAAAGGTAGTGTCACCGAAATAAGTGCTGCACTAATTTTCTTCTACCGAAGTAGGAACGCCATTGGGCACGTCTTGTATTTTGCAAAATGATTCTAATTGTTTTTGTATTTGATCGTGCGATTCGTCAACTGTCAAGAAACAAGATTGTCGATTATTTGTTTCGCGATTAGTGACAAAGCCTGATATAATCCAACCGAAACGCGTTTTCCTCATAATTGGTTGTCGATATCCTAACGAAATTTGACCTTGCGAAAACAATGACCAAAAATGTTCCACCCCTAGATGAATGTCAATAGAGCTGCTTTGATTAAAGGAAGGATCAGCTAGCCTGATGCCCTCGGGTATCGCTAAACTGGTAAGCGCGATTGAAGCTTGTGGTAAATTTCCGGTAATCTTTGGAAGAATGAAACACGATACATTGCATTTGTAAGAATTTACTTTGGAATTCAAAACAACCTGCGCCATACCTACTGATTGTGACGTGGAATTATTTATGCCCGAAATTGTTAACGTGCTGGAATTAATGATGCAACCTACTTTATCGACTAAACTTTGACTAATAAAATTCGATTGCGAACCTGAATCTAACAATACTCTCGCATCATGCTCATTACCCATATCGTCGACAATGCTTACCAATGCCGTCGGTAGTAACGCCTGGCTTATTGCTGCCTAAGCACAATTCACCGTAGGCGTTATAGCCTCGCCGTCAGCTGACTGCGCGGATTGATGTCCAGCTTGGCTGGGAATGTGAAGCATTGTATTGTGCAGCTTTTGACATTTGCGACATGCCGTTGCTCTGCACTCTTTAGTTTTATGGTTAACGCGAAAACAATTTTTGCATACATTTAACTGCGTAACTTCTCTAATTCTTTCGCTAACTGACATTTTAAGAAATTTGGAACAACGGTAAAGTGGATGGTTTTCTTTGCATAATATGCATAACCCTTGAACCACTGAAACTACATGCGATAGTGTCTTGCTCTTCTGCGGAATTACCTGCCGCTTCGTATTTATATTGAGTGACTCTAAATAATGACATTTTTTAGTTAAGAAGTCGGTGAGCTGTTTCATGGTAGGAAGCTCAGTCATATCCGCTTTAAGCTTTTCCCAATCTCGTTTAGTTGTTGCGTCAAGCTTGCTGGTAATTAAATAAATAAGCATCGCATCCCAAGTCTCCGTTGCTTGACCAAGAACCTTTAATGCTCTAATATTGGAAAGCGTATTGTTTAAAAGAGTTTGTAATAATGCATGAGATTCTTTTGGAATAGCTTCCATTTCAAATAACGACTTTAAATGATTATGAATTATTAATGATTTGTTTTCGAAACGTTCTTTCAACAAGTTCCACGCAATGCTGTAGTTGGCGGACGTTAATTCTAGTGATTGCAATAATGTAGCAGCATCGCCGGTGAGTGACGCCTTTAGATATTGGAATTTCTCGATATGCGAAATATCATCCCTTTGATCTACCAACGAATTGAACATATCGCGAAAATTCAACCACCGATCGGTCTCACCTGCAAACGTAGGCAATGTGAGTCTTGGAAGCTTTACTTGATTGCTATTGTTATGGTTATTTACTTCGCGAGATAATAAAGGAGGCAGTGAATTCGACGGCTCACTGCCCGAACGCGTCGAACTTAGCTCCGAAGGGTCACCACCGTCCCCGAGACTACCAACTTCGACCCTTTCATCCTGATTACTATTGGTGTTCATTGCAACAAACGCGGTCAAAACTTGATAATAAGTATTTTCGAAACTTTCGCCCATCTCCGCCATTGCTACGATTGCTGCCTCGTCCGTAAGGGGTGCAATGGTTTCAATCTGCGCCTGAATGGACTCAAATTCATCCAGCCAGGGCTCCATTTTTTGTTTGCGCAATTGCGCTTCAATTCGCGTTCGCGGCGTAATTTCATTTTCATCAAAACCACCGACATAATTTTTGTAACGAGTTAAATTTCGTTTTAGCGTAGTGCGCCTATTAATAAGATTATTTAAATCGGCCATTTTATGCAATGCAAATGGATAGGAATGCTGGAAGGATAAACGACTACACTTGCTTGGCTAATGCGATCAATATCCCACCAGAACTGAAATTGATTATTGAGAAGCACTTCGCTGCCTAAAGATTTCTCTTGGTCGATGCTTCTGCCTTGCTTATTGATTACGATCCACCTGGATCTCGCTTTGATTGAATAAACGGATGGATGCTTACAATGATTGATTTTGCCTTTCAACAATGGCTGACTTCGCCTTGCTGCTTGTAGACCATTTTCTTGCCTGCACTAAACCATCCGGTTCGAAGGACCAAAATGTTTGCACTGTTATTTATTGACTAGTTGTTTAATCGTATTGATAATAGCTTAATGCTGTTTTAAACTTTTATTGCACCATGATTTACAAATTCTTAATTATAAGTACAGCTCAAAGCCGGTCTTGCGTCTGCAATGCCATTTTTCTTATTGCGCATCCTCATCGATCCAACCGCTTGCTGTGGTTCGGGCAACTTCGACTCGATTCGCCCATCTCTGGTCACTGAGCGCGACAAATTTAAATTCAAACGCTTCTTCACAAATTACGTTTGCTATTAATTTGTAATTTGTAGTTAATTTGTAATTTGTAATTACAAAAACATATTGTAATTTCAGTTATTTATCTCAAGGCACCTCAATGCAGAATGTGGCATGGCCATTTAAACTGGGACATGCAACAGTTCATAAAATAATACATGAAGTATGCCAAGCAATTTGGAACGTTTTAAGCCCCATTTATTTAAAAGTTCCAGCAACTAACGAAGACTGGTTAAAAATCGCAGAAGAATTTTATAAAAAATGTAATTTTCCAAATTGCATCGGTGCCTTGGATGGAAAACACATTAACATACAAGCACCATCGAAATCTGGATCTTAATACTTTAATTACAAAAAAGATTTTAGTATAGTTTTGATGGCAGCATGCGATGCTGACTATAACTTTACCTTAGTTGAGGTGGGAGCATATGGGTCCCAAAGTGATGGGGTGTATTCAGGGAATCAACTTTTGGGATGGCACTTGATAGTGGTGAAATTAATATTCCAGCAGCATCTTCTTTACCTGGCACAAGAACATCAGTGCCTTATGTACTAGTTGCAGATGAAGCGTTTCCATTAAAAGCCTATATTATGCGTCCATTTCCAGGAAGAGGTTTGGAGGAAAATAAGAAAATATTTAACTACCGTTTATCTCGCGCACGTAGGGTTATTGAAAATGCCTTTGGTATTTTGATGGCCAGATGGCGAATTCTAAAAAACTCTATATGTGCGAATGTTAATAATGTAGATAATATTGTCAAAGCAGTGCTTTGCTTGCACAATTTTGTCAAGCAAGAAAACAATGAAACTTATTGTCCACCGGGGTTTGTTGATACAGATGATCGATTAGGTGATTGGAGATTGGATGTCGAAACGCTTGATTCTGTAGGAAGACTTTCTACCAATAATGCCACAAGAACAAATATTAATATACGACAAACTAATTATGGAATATTTTGTATCAGATGAAGGTAAAGTAGCATGGCAATATGAGCATGTACGTAGGGGTAGAATTTAAAAAATACATATTTTTTTGTTTAAAACCTATTTTTTCGAGCTAAACTGTATTATAAAAATAACTATTGTAATAAAATATTTTTTTAAATAAATAAAAATCATTCAGCATCATTGAGAAGTTCTATTATTTTTAGTTTGATTTCTTTTTTACTTTTCTTCGACAGTATTTCGCCCAATTTCACTCCTACATACAATCCAAAAGCCTTGTCAGAATCTTGCGAACCTTTTAAATAGTCCGAGATTGATTGCATCGCGTTGCACATTTTGGTATCTGTTTTTTTGCACTTCGAGGTGTTGGTGTTATTGTGGTTGATGAAGTTGCTTCTAATGCATCGTCAATTGAGTGAAAAGTTGGCTCAGGGGTTAACATACTTATCTCATTTGCATGTTCACTACATCCTGCCAGCTCGTTACCTTCTTTTTCTATAATTATTTCCTCGATTTTTGCTGCATTTTATATTTGACTTGACGAAAGGAATTCCTGGTTCGAACCAACTTGCTTTTTGCTTAAGTTTGATGTTGTCCTATAACAATAAAATAATTAATACAAAACAAAAATAATACAAATTTTTATTAATTACTTTCTTGGCTGTACATGTTTTTCTAAAAAAGCCAGACACCGGAATAAACACCATTCTGGCTCGGTCTGTGCCGATCCAGAAGCAACCCTTCGCAACCGGTGTTCTTTCGCATACCTTTCCCTTATTTTTCGCCAGGTTCTTTGACAGTCATCAACTAGATATATATTAGAAATAGCCATAAATATAAATTAATTACTATATATATTTACCAGTCACATCAAAAACGATGGAAATTTCTTCCCAGGAGTTTTCCTTCATTCTGGCATCTTTAAAATGACTCCTTCGTTTGTCGTACAGATGGTCATGTTTTTCTACACACTGAATGAACAACTTTTCATCAATCATTTTTTTACCAGAATATTTTTTACCAGATTTTATGTTTATTGTATGTGATCACAAGATACAAAAACATAACCTTAAACTTCAATATTAATTTCAGGGTCATCATGTGTTGTAATAATTATTTTTGATTGGCTGGCCGTAACAGACGTAACGTAGAAAGTTAAATATTGACCAACTTTCTTACGTCTCTTAAGTTTCGTTGCGTCTCTTACGGCATGGACTATATATGGGCAAAATGTTGTGTTACGTCACTTACGTTACGTTACGTCCCTTAAGTTACGTTACTGATTGGACTATAAATCCAGCTTAAGGCTGTCAATGTCGATAAATTTAAATTTAATATTTAATAAATTTTCAAGTTTATGTATAATTTGAAATTATTACAAAAGATAGAATTTATTTATTCATATAATTAGTAATGAGCAGTGGTAACGCAACTGATCAAATAATGTGTGCGAGACCGTCTTCGTGTTAAAGTCTTACATATGCTCAGCGGAAGACAACAAAGCGCGTTATAAAAAAAAATCATATCTTTTACACAAATGAATCGATCTATGTAATTTTTTCACTAAAAACTTCTTCATTCTTTTTTGCACATTTTATACCAACTATGCATGCATCTATCTAAAATAGTTTTTAAAATACCTCGATGCTGAAGTTTATAATGCAGTTTTTGTGCGCGGTTTGTTTAAACAATTTCTGTAGCAATTATTATTAAAAATTTTGATAAACAGTTTGCAGCGTGTGAACGTGAAAGAATTTAGCTTTTTATTGGTTTAAAAATCATTTCAATGAGATGAATAATACTCCTGCTGCAGCGGTGTAAACATAAAATTTTACAATTTTCAATATCAAAAAAAATGTAAAAATATTTTTTGCGCCTTTTTGCATTCTTGAAAAAACGAGCCTACCTCATATTCAGATCCGGAAAATCATTCTACATATTATGCATATTTTTTAAATCATATATCTCCCGAGTGCACAGTTCGACTTTTAAACAGCGTCTTTTCGGAGTCTAGATTTCCTACTATACGGTGTAACGTCGTCCTGATCGTCGTCCTATGCGACTCAATACAGTGGAAGTGGAGTAAAAGCACCTCCATTTTTCAACATACCGAACCTCGCGGCAATTGACATAGGTCATTTCAATCGTATTTTGGTATACAAGCAGTGTCACAAAGTGTCAAAGTAGACTAGAAAAATGCCTTTTTGTGCTTTTTGTAACTGTTTTAACAACAGTAGGAAATGTGTTGGTGTTAGTTTTCACCGATTTCCATCCTCAATTGAAGTAGCCAATGAATGGATATATAGAACTGGTAATTGTGTTTTTATGTTATCATGCGATGTGTTTACCAATGTTAGACCAGTCTTTTTTTTATCAATATTAACATTAGGCAAACTTGGACAAAAGTTTAGAAACGCTAAAATAGCATTAAATTAAACTTGCAACTCTTTCGAATCGAACCGGATTATTGTAAAAATTGAAAAAAAAACAAAATTAACAATAGCTCCTTGTCAAGCTCTTATTTTTAACTAAACCAGTTCTACGATTAAAACACATTTAATGCTAATTTGTTACCTCAAAAAAATTAATAAAATATTTAATTTGTAAAAAAATTTACGTGTGTGCTACCTTAACATTAAATCTAACACACACCCCTTAAATATTCCGAATCATAGTAGAGTACTAAATTAGTATGTATTAAGTGCAAAAATGTGCAGAAAAAGTGCAAAAATTAGCACTTAATACATACTAATTTAGTACTCTACTATGATTCGGAATATTTAAGGGGTGTGCGTTAGATTTAAAGTTAAGGTAGCACACACGTAAAAAAATTTACAAATTAAATATTTTATCAATTTTTTTGTGGTAACAAATTAGCATTAAATGTGTTTTAATCGTATGTTGAAATCGCGCAACTCATTCTATAAAGGTGTGCTTTGTAAACATGTGGACCACCCTGTATATTGTTGCTTTACATAATCCTGATTTTATTTGTTATCTTATGTTAGGCAACTATCAGCTTTTTGACTTGGAAAAAAATGAGTTAAGAAATAAATTTGTCTGCTCAATGCATTTTTCAGCTTCGGATTATAGATCATCAGTGTCTAGTTGTTTGTTACCTAGTGCATTGACAGCGAATTTCGAAATCATTACTGAGGAATTTGAGACTACGTCGGAGAATATAGATCAGAATTATGAAATGGATGATTCTTCAGAGAAGTTTGTAGTCACTAAATCTACTAATGTAAACACTTACAGCCGAGATATAGTGAAATCCATTGAAGAGAGAAGAAACCAGTCAAGTCTTGAACTACTGGAAGCAACAACGAATCAAATAATGAATGTTAGTAACGAAGGTATTGAATTTGCCGAAAAAACGGAACACATGCCTAAAACCTTTAAGAAGCGGAGGTATTTCAAACGTAAAGATGATATGGCAAATCTTCAAGCTGAAGTAGCCAAATTGAAGAGAAAAGTACGAACCCAGAATTCAAAAATACTGTGGTTGAAGAAACAAAATGTGAAATTGCGCTCTCAAAATTCTTTAAGCTTCCAATTGTCACAGCATAATTTTTCTTCCAAAAATGCACGTACTTTTACCGAAATGCAGATTAAGGCTGACCGCGAGTGGACTGGTGAACAAAAAACATATTGTTCTGCTCTATACTATAGTCTCAGTACGTCTCATTTCGAAAAATTGAGAAAAGTTGGAGTACATTTACCTGCTACTTCTACAGTCCACAGATGGCTGGGACAAACAAAATATCCACCGGGCTTTACTCCTAAATTTAAAGAACATCTATCACAGATCTCAAAAAATATGACTCCTGAACAAAAACTTTGCTGTATTTCTTTTGACGAAATGGGTTTAAGACAAGAACTTACTTACAGCCGCGATCTAGATATGATAGAAGGATTTCAAGACTTGGGACATTTAGGCAGATCTGAGATACTTGCGAAAAAAGCTTTAATTTTTATGGCGAGAGGAATTATTGACTCCTATAAATTTGCAATGGCATATTACCTTTCCGAAAAAGGTGAAGAAGGAGAAACTTTAGCCAAAATAATTGAGTATGTACTTACCCAACTAATTGATGCTGGGTTTGAGCCAGTCATTATGGTTTGTGGCCAAGCCAAACCGAATAATAAGGCCCTCGATAAACTAGGTGTTACCACTGACAAGCCTTTCTTTTTTATTTGTAATAGAAAAATAATTTATTAGTAGATGTACCTCACATAGTCAAATACTTAAGAAATAATCTATTAGATGGTTATTTCATTCACAATAACGAAAATATTTCCTTTTAAGATATTAAGAAAGTTTATGAACTTGATAAACAAAATATGAAAAGCAGAGCTCTCCCTGAACTAACAGACACACATGTAGACGTTAAAATGCACTCCTTTCTGAAAATGCGCGTTAAACTTGCAGTGCAAGTTTTTAGCAATTCGGTATATTCAGCGTTAGATTTGTGCATTATCTCTAAAGAAATTAAAAGCCCAACAATGAAAAAAACAGCCGAATTCGTAAAACTAGTTAACAATACATTCGATGCACTAAATAGCAGTGAATTTCGTTAACCTAATGGCTACAAATGGTCTGTTTCTAAAGAAAACCCTTTAATAGAAGAAACGCTACTAACTGCAAAAAAATATTTTTCGTCGTTGAAAAAAATTATTCATACAACAAAAAAAGTCACAACTCCAGATTGTTTTTCCGGAATGCAACAAACAATTACTGGAATTCTGTTGCTTTATGCTGACCTGACAGAAAAATATAACGTGCGGTATATTCGAACAAGAATATTACAGCAAGATGTCTGTGAAAATTATTTTTCAAGCATGAGGCAAAAAGGAGGAAACGACAACAATCCAAGTACAAAAATTTTTCGAATGTTGTTTAGATCAAAAGCTACAAACTTTTTAATCAAAAGTGGAGGATCAAATACAGAAGCAGACAACAGCACATTTGTTAATTTGGTCGATGAACAAAACATTGAAAATGATGCTGACAATGACACCGCGAATAGTGAATCCCAGCCATTGTCATCCAAGTTACCAAATATTCCAGATGAATATATGGAAACAGACAATTTTTCGGATTTGGAAGAATTTCCAGATTCAAATGTCAATAGCAGTGAAATGGACACTCTTACTCTGGCAAAAGGGGCAGTGGAATATTTCACTGGTTACCTGGTTGGCGCATTAAACAAAAAAAAAAAAAAATTGTGAGCACTGCCTAAATCTAATTTATTTATTTATTTATTTATTTATTTATTTATTTGATACAGCTGCCCAACGGCACGAGGCCAATTACAGGGCAGGAAAATTACAAAAAAAAAATTGAGTAGAGTAGAGAATAAGCTAGTGTAACAATATTATTAACAACATCAAAAAAGTATTCATCACACACAAATAAACAATTACATACATATAGGGCATATGGACCAAAAGTAGTTCGTAAAAAGTGTAAAACATGAAAAAAGATAAAAATATAATATATAAGGACAACAGAAACAAGAAATAGCAGATGTAAAATAACAAAATACAATCACACGTAGCTAAAAAAAAGTACTCTATATCACAGACACTTTACAATTAAATATATCCAGACTGTTCTGGACTGTAGAGTAGTTAAAACACATCGTATGCAAGGGAGATGATTGTAGCAAACGAGTACGAGGCAAATGTGTATAAAATGTATTGTGCGACCTTGAAGCTATTCGAGGCACGGCAAAGTTTATGGTGTGGACGATATCGACACAATCTAATGCATTATTAATTGCTTTAAACAAAAATATTACGGAGTTACATTTCCTGCGAATGGTTAGACTGGTGTACCCATATGATGTTAACAAAATGTCATAAGAGAAACCAATGGCAGGGTAAGTACCATTAGTTCGATAATATAAATATTTTAAAAATTTCCTTTGGATTTTTTCCACGGCATTAATATGACACTCATATGTAGGCGACCAGACCAACGAAGCATATTCTAAACGCGAGCGCACAAAAGAATTGAAAAGCAAACCAATAGTGTCCAGTGATGAAAAGTCTCTTGAAGTTCTGATAATAAATCCCAAGTTTTTATATGAGGTAGCAGTAATTGAGCTGATATGCTGTTGGAATGTAAGTTTTGAGTCAAATGTTACACCAAGATCTTTGAAGACTTCCGTTCTAGACAGAGTAATATTGTTTAATTCGTAGGAAAAAATGGTTTTTTCACGTGAGCGTGAAAACGATAACACACAACATTTACCGACGTTGAGTGGCAACCGATTAGTTATGCACCATTTATGCAACGCACATAGATTGTTTTGCAAATCGATACAGTCATCAATACACAATATGGTCTTATATATCTTCATATCGTCGGCATATAAGAGAGTATTCGCGCTAATATCTTTGACTATGTCATTGATGAAAATATTGAATAGAAGAGGCCCTAAAATCGAACCCTGAGGAACGCCAGAGTGTACTGCAGAGGTATATGACTTGTGCCCTCTATACTCAACAAATTGCAGTCTGTTGCTAAGGTAAGAACTGAAGAGGGCAATCAGGGAGTTAGAAAAACCGAACAATGCCATTTTATTTAGAAGAATGCAATGGTCTAGTCTGTCGAACGCTTTTGAGAAGTCCGTATATACTACATCAGTTTGTATACGTTGATCTAAATTATCGGCTATGAATTGAGTTATACAATAAAGATTCGTGGTAGTAGATCGGCCCGGCATAAAGCCATGCTGACTGGTGGAAATAAGACATTTAACATGGTTATGAATTACTTTATGAATGACAAACTCAAAGACTTTGCTAAAGTTCTGAATTAACGCTATTGGTCGATAATTAGCAACATTCTTTTTACAGCCACTTTTAAGAACTGGACAAATTTTAACCACTTTCCACATATTAGGAAATTTACTAAGTTTAAGGATGGCATTGAAGATGATATAGAGAGGTTTAGCAAAGATGCAAGAGCAGTCTTTTATTAGAAAAGATGGAATCTTGTCAGGACCTGAAGTCATTTTTGGCTTTAACTTTTTTATTCCTGCAACTATATCCTCTTCAGTAACATTTTGTAAGTATAATGTATTTGTATTTAATATATCACTGTTGGTTTGGATGTCATTATGGCTATCGGTAGTATTACATGCAAAGTGTTGAGCAAATGCGTTGACTATCTTTTGCGGACTGTCCAGTGATATATTATTTAATTCCATTGTATCAGGAATTGCAGAATTGTTTTTTTTCGTATTTACGTAAGACCAAAAGTTATTCGGATTTGCTTTAATGTTATTTTCAATTTTACGTAAATAGGCTTTATGAGAAATGTCTATCAGTTGCTTGACAATATTTCTGAGACGTTTGAATTCAGCAAAGGCATCCGATGAGTTTGTTTTTTTATATTTCCGCCATTCTAATAACTTAGCTCTAATTATTGATTTTATTTCAGGATTGAACCATGGAGGATACTTATGGCTTTTGACAATATTTGTTTTAGGTACGAATAAATCAAGTGCAGAATAGACTTTGTTATAAAACTGGTCCACCATTGCATTAACGTCACTGTAATTATTTAAGGTTGTCCAGTCGACATTGAGTAAATATTCATAGAGATCGACCAAGTTTGCTCTTTTGAAATTATAGTTTTTAATAGATTTTGTTGAAACCCAGATATTTTGTTGAGAAGTATCTTTCTGGATCTTCAGACTAATACATAATGAAGGATGATATTTGTCTTCAGTTTGTAGTAAAGATTCAGATCTCAGAACAGTGCAGCTGCTGTTGCAGAGAACCAAATCCAAGAGACGATTCTTATGGTTGAGAATGTTGTTGTATTGGCTCAGTGAAAAGAAGTTACAAAATTCAATTAAGGTTTGAGTATGTTTGTCTAAACGTTTATGAAGAACATAATTGCTGTACTCAGGAATGTTAAAATCTCCTATAACCAGTAGGTCAGAGCCATACAACGACTCACAACACTCAAGAACATCAAAAAGAGCATCATATAATGATATGCTAAAATTAGGTGGTATGTAAATAACTACTATTATTAACTGACTAGAGAAATTCGTTATAGAAACCGCTACTATATCGACTAGAGATAGATTGTTATCACAGGTTAAATTGAGATCAATTATTTTAAAATTAAACGACGATTTTAAGGCTAATAAAACACCACCTCCGCGGGATTTACCAGTAGTTGTAAAGTTTCTGCCGCATCTAACAACATTGAAGCTACAATCGAATAGTTCATTATCATGAACACTATCATTAAGCCAAGTTTCTGTTAGTGCAATAATATCGAATTGACTCTGATAACCAGATGTAGATTTATATAATTCATTCGATTTGGTGTTGAGACCACGAACATTTTGGTAGATGATATTGAAATTATTACCCGGAGAAATATCTTTCAACTTGGATGAATCATCAGCTGATTGCTACTTGTTACTACTAATGCTAACTTCAGATTTGAACAATAAATATTTTTCTTTAAAAACGGTGCAGTTTTTGTCCCACGCTGCATGAGCAGTATCGATACCCGGTTTGAGTTTAGCTAGATTGAAGCAGTTTATACATTTCAGACTAGTAGTTGCGCACTCATTATCTCTATGCTCACCTGTACATTTGGGACATATTTGTTTGCTTTTACAGTTAGTGCTTATATGGTTAAAACCGCAACACTTAAAACATCTACGTATCTCGACAGCATCATAGACATTGCAGTGATCGTAACCTACGAACAGTTTGCCACAATCAAGTGTCCTAGAATATGACTCCACATCAAAAGTTGCAGAACAGCCTGAAAAATATAACTCTTGTTCTTTAAGGGGTAACATTTAATTAATTAAGTTCCGGGGTTGTAGACAGAAGATGGTCGTTTTGTGCCTTGATGTGTTCGATAAGTGCTTCATCAACGTATTCGACAGATAATCCCACAATGCGGATTCGTGGATGCAAGTGTTTGGTGTCTTTGATGTCATATTTGGTTCCGAGTTTAGCGTGTGCAATGGTTTTAAATTTTCCACGTCCCCATCGGTAGGACAGCTAATGAGTAAGCCACCTTCACTTACATTCTTAACGTTGGAGATGCTGATTTTGGATTCTCTTAGGTTTATATTGGACTGGAGATCCGCTTTGGTGACAAAGTTTTTCTGAGCTGCTTTTGGTTTGATCAAGACAGAATTTTTTTTACTGAGCTGTGCTATTCCGGCGGATTTAACAGCGGTAGCATAATTGGTAGAGGATGGTATCTGTAAGGGACTGCAGTTGCATTTAGAACGCACACGATCGTCGCAAATCTTCTTGAGTTTGGCATTATCAGCAACCACTAAATCAAACTTCTTTTCAAGTGACTCTAATTTAGACAAAACCAGATCCAGCATGCCGAATACATTTATTTATTTATTTTTATTTATTTATAACGGGACTAGCCCAAGTACATGTTCAAAGAAACATAGAAAACAAACACATTGTAAAAAATTTGTAAAAATACAATTATATAAAAAACATAATAAATACATGAGAACATAAACAACAAAACATAAACAACAAATAGAAACAAAACATATAACTTCAAAGAGAGCGCTTAATTTGAGATAACGTGGTATTAAATAAATCAATATTACATAAGTTACCATTATTAGATAATCGCGAAAGAGCGTTATGTGCACCAAAATTGGACATATATGTTTTAATAAAAAAACTGTAAGTGGATCTGAGGGATCTTGAGGGAACATAAAAATTTATCAGTGCAAGTAAATCAGGACAATCGATAATACCATTTATAATCTTGAACAGAAGACAAACATCAGATTTATTTCTACGTGATGCTAGTGTCGGCAAGTCAACTAAAAGATGCAACATTTGGTAGTCATCCGGATTATTAGAGCTCTTATATGCAATGTAACGCAAAAACTTCCTTTGAATGTTTTCAATATTCTTAATATGTATCTCATAAGATGGAGACCAAATATTTGAGGCATATTCCAAGTGAGGCCTGACTAAGGATATATACAGTTGTTTAATTGTATCAATATCTCTAAAATCACGACTATTCCTCTTAATAAACCCAAGATGCTTAAGTGACTTTTTGCAAATAGACTCGATATGTCTGGTGAATGATAAGTTTCTATCAAAAATCACACCTAGGTCACATATACTGACAACAGTCTCAAGCGTTTGCCCATCAAAGTGATAAATAGAGCTAACATTTGATCTACCTCTATAAAAGCGCATATGTTTACACTTTTCGACATTGAGCGACATGTTGTTCAGGTTGCACCACTTATAAAGGCTATCAAGGTCATCTTGAAACAGAAACTTATCAATATCAGACTTAATTGTCATAAAGAGTTTTATGTCATCTGCAAACAGTAAAATGTTGCAGTATTTGATTGCTGAATTAACATCATCAAGGAACAAATTAAACAGTAGAGGTCCTAAATGCGATCCCTGAGGAACACCAGAAGTAACCTGTATATCGCTAGATTTAAAGTTTTTAATACGTACTATTTGCTTACGACCAGATAGGTAAGATTCAATCCATCTAAACAACTCACCACCAATACCGTAAGAAGAGAGTTTATTAAGCAAAATATTATGAGAAACCTTATCGAAAGCTTTTGAAAAGTCAGTGTAAACGGACTCTACAGAATGACCCTTGTTTAAGGCTTTTGAAAGATAACTTTCATATAATAGTAAATTAGAGACTGTAGAGCGCCCCTTACAAAAACCATGTTGAGTTTTACATATTATAGACGAAAAAACTTTCGATAAGGCTGTCGTAACAAGAGATTCCAAAATTTTCGGAATGGTTGATACCAGCGAAATAGGGCGATAATTCCGTACAAGGGTTCTTTTTCCCGATTTAAAAACAGGTGTAACATAAGCTCTCTTCCAAATATCAGGTAGGTGTCCATTGCTCAAAGACAGATTAAACAAAAGCCATAATGGTCTAGCAAAAGAAACAGCACATTTATTAAGAATTATTGGCGGAATTCCATCGGGACCCATAGAGTTACTGCTACCGTTTAATAGATTAAGTTCATTAAGAACGTCAGAAATAGTGAAGCTTAAAGTGGAAAAGTTACAAAAGTTTTTAAAGTCATGCTGAAGTTGATGATTTTGATCTGTAGTTACATAAACTGATCCGAAATACTCAGCAAATAAATTCGCAATAGAATTACCATCACAAGCAATAGCATCATCAAGAGACACAGATGAAGGAATGGAATTGTCTTTGCGCAAGCCGTTAACATACTTCCAAAAATATTTTGCATCTTTTTTTATTGACTGTTCAACACCAGAGATATAATCAGCATGACATTGTTCAGCTTGTAATTTACACTGGGTGCGCAATTGTTTAAAATGAAGATAGTCCCCTTCAAGATTAGAACTTTTATAAATCTTATGTGCAGCATGTTTTAATTTAATGTTATTTTTAAGTTCTGAATTAAACCATATAGGATATTTAAAGCTATTATTAACAATTTTCTTTGGGGTGAATTGCTCTAGAACCTCAAACAGAATCTGGTAAAACAAATCTATAGATTCGTCAACATCCTTCTTAAAAAATATGCTATCCCAGTGAACATGTAATAAACTAGTAGCTATAGAATTAAAGTTAGCGTGTTTAAAATCATAACAATATTCTTCCGTACTCAGACAGTGATGTTGACTAACTGAAATGATAGAGGTCACAAGTGGAGGATGGTGCATATCAACAGCTAACAATTGGTCAGTGGCCAATTCAACAGTAGTATTCATACAGTTACAGAACAATAAATCTAGTAAAACATTATTAAAATTAAAAACAGTGTTAAGTTGAAATAAGTTTAAATAAGAAAATGTTTCAATGAGTGGTACAGAGTTCGGTAAAAAATTAGAGGGAGTAATTCCAAGTTCATCGTTATTCCATGTGATGCCAGGTAAGTTATAATCACCAAAAATAAATGTTTTACAGTCACAAAATTTTTCAACATTTAAAAGCACAGATTCACTATGAGCGGCATAAGTACTCTCCGGAGATGCTGGTGGAATGTACACTGCACACAAAAGGTAGTCAATAGAATTATGCTTTAATACGATCCATAATTCGTCCGTTGAATTGCAGGAATTAAAGCAGGCGACATCAAAGAACACCAATTCATTTTTTATTAAAAACATTACGCCACCACCGCGAGTTTTACCAGTGGAGAAGAAGTCACGATCTTTTCGAATAACGTTGTAGCCAGAAAATCCCAATTCCGAATTAGTAAAGTCAGAATTAAGCCATGTTTCAGTGAGGATAATAACATCGTAGGTGCAGAGAAGAAGAGCCTGAGAAAGTGCCAACAACTTGGTACGCAATCCACGAACATTTTGGTAATAAATGTTCAAGGAATTTTGTACTATGTTGGCAGATTTGTAACAATGTTGTTCGAAAAATTTGGTTTTCTTACTTCAGGACGTTTAATATTAAATCTCCTCACAAGAACACCATTAGGCCAAAATTCACCTTCTTTTAATAGGTCATATTTCTCATGAACTATACCAACCTTAAAGGAGTTGGATGAGCCTTTAACTGGTAGCGCTTCTACAATAAGATCAGAGCTGTTCGTAATAGAAGTTTTATCAATTATAAATTTCTTAATAATTTCAGGTGTTACACTATTGGCTATCTTCCCTAGATATAGCCACATCTTAGATGGAACAGCTTGAAATTTATCATCTAGTTTAGTGGAAGCAGTTCCCCTGGTAATGATAGGCTTTTTTTTAAAGTTGCGTCTACTTTTAACTACTTCAAATACATCGTTATTGTTATTATTTGAAGTAGCCGCTTTAGCATAAGATAACGAGGCGGGTGACTGCTGGCTATCGACCGTACTTGAATGCTGACCGGTGTTGTCAGCAGTAGCGCACTTGAGAATTGGCTTATAAACCTTGGTGGAAACAGCAGAATCAGAGTTTGCCCGCTCACGAGAGTTTTTTGCAGGAACAATACTCTTAGGAATTTTCAAAGAATTCTGTGTATTTATCTTATTGTTTACACTCTTAAGTGAGGTTATTTCAGTTCTTAATAAAGCTGTTTCCTTAGTTAATAAATCAACTTTAGTGCTCATGGAGTTAATGGTGGATTGCATTAAATCATGTTTGTTTACCAGTAAACGAACAAGACCAACTAAATCCACAATGTAGTCTTTTTCATCAGGTATTTTCACCTTACCAACAGATTTTAAACAAGCTTTGTTCAGCGATGTGACAGGTAAAGGATTCGATAAATCATCTGAATTCGATTCATTAGATGCAACTATAGAACTGGCACTTTCTTTTCCAGAATTGGCGGAAATTGTTTTTTGTGACACACATTCAACTAAACATTCCGCACAACACCAATTATTAATTTGTCCATCGGATTTCAACACAGTGAAATCATCAATCGATAGATTAGCACACTTGATGTGGAAAACTCCAGCACATTTCTTTTTGCAAGTAATGGAATCATCATATCGGTAAACTGCATTTTTACATGACGAACATTTGATCGCCATGTTGATTCAATTTGATTAGGTATTATCTTCCACATTATGGGATTCAAACTCACTGCAAGGGCGTTTTACACCTAATCGATTCACTCTGGGTTTGTTTACATCAGGGGGCTCAGCTATTATAACCATACTTTCATCATCAACAGTATTAGTTGTGCAGCAGAAAACCTGATCATCAGAAATGACAACTTTAGCACTGATGGCACAACTTGGATGAAACCTGGATCCACAAGCGTTGCAATCAACCGATTTCACAACTTTATGTTTACAATATTTACAAGTGAGATGCTCTGGTTTGAGGTTACCTCTATCAGTTTGTATATTAGGCATTATCACAATTGCTACTATATTCACAAATGTTAATAATGTTGCACAAATGAATAAAAAACAATTAAAAATCAAACAATAGTTGATAAATTACAAAAATCAGTTAGCTAATTACGCTACGTTGCTACTCGTCGCAACCATCAATACATTTTTAGCAAGTTCACCAGATGATTTTGCAACTAATAACAACAACTTAATCAAGAATAAGCAATATATAAATATGGCTGAAGAGAGAGGACTGAAATTACCCTCGCAGAATTTTTGCCAAGTTGTAAATGTGGCATTAGAAACATTGGAAAATGTGTACAAGCAGTGTTGGCTTAATGATAAAGTTGCTAACAATTGCTACATGGCTATTGAAATAGCATTGGAAAATAATCAACTTTTTAGAAATTTATGTGTCCAATCCAGGGAATTTATGTTCAAGAAAATGATAAGAACTAAATTATATTTTCAATGTAAAAATCAAGTGGGAATAATGAAACAAAAAGTAAATGAAACCTTAATAGAAAAAAGAAAGTCCAAACAAGCAGCGAAAACCAAAAAATTACAACATTCTTAAAACCAACGTTTACTCTTATTTTAATTCTATAGCATAAATACATAAAACATAAGCTACAGATTTTGCACCATACACAAATGAAGAGTATCATGAGTGCAGTCGCAATAGCTATAGATTTTGCACCATTCAGAAATGAAGAGTATCATGAGAGCAGTCGCAATAGCTATAGAATTTGCACCATACAGAAATGAAGAGTATCATGAGTGCAGTCGCCATAGCTTAAATTTTGCAATTCTCTGATAATCATCAGAGAATTGCAAAATTTAGGCTGGTCTGTTTTGAACTGTTAAGTTTAGTTAAGTTGTTGGTCTGTTTTGTTAAGTTTGTTTTGTTAAGTTGCTGGTCTGTTTTGAACCGGTTTGTTTTGAACTGTTAAGCCAAATAGACCAATCAGAGTCTGATTGGTTATTTTGGTCTATTTGGCTTAACAGTTCAAAACAGACCAGTCAGAAAACTATAATTTTTAAGATTTGAAGCATTTTTTATGCATCATATTGAAAAGCTCTTTTTAGGGCCCTCCTTAATGAAGATTAACTGAAAGGAGGGGAGAGTAAAAGCTGATCGCCTCCGCGCGGAACTCTCTGGGCACTTGTTATCAAGTGGCAAAACGATCAGCACTAAGTTGTAGGATTTTATATAAAAAAAATGTAGTATTTTATATAACTAAATGTTTTATTTATTTAAAAAAAAAATTTATTATAATTTCTTTCATTTTTAAATTACTCCTCCCCCTCCTGCCGTAGCCACGCAGTACCGGTCGTCTGCCCATATTCCGGTCGTCTGCCCGAAATCGGGAAGAATCAGCTATATTGGACACTCTGAAACAAAAAAAATATGTAATTAAAAAAAATATGTAGTATTTCAAAGTGATGACTCTTACCGACTCGAAGAGCGTCGCCGCTGATGTTCCCGATCACGCCTACTTCTATTAGACTCATTGAAACAAAAAAATATGTATTACCTTATTGGAATAATTGTTAAAGCGTCTCTTACTGGCTCCGAGAACGCGACCTTGTAGAGGCCGAACTGGTCTCCCCAAGACCAGTTCGGCGTGACCAATTTGCGGCAGACCTGGCCGACGCAGCTACAGTCGCCGCCTCCACCGCCCTAGCCTTTGCAGCCTTGGCCTCGGCCACCGCTTGCTGGGCCAGCGCTTTGGCAGCCTTAGCCTCGGCCTCGGCGGCCTCCACCAAGGCTCTGGCTGCCTTTTCTTTGGCCTCCAAGGCCATCCCCTCGGCCGCCTTCACCGCCGCTTCCGCGCCTGCCTTTGCGGTCGCCTCCTCGGCCGCCTTCGCCTCCGCCACCGCCTTCGCCTCCTGGGTTGTTTGTTTCTCGTTCATATTTCTAGAAATATTTTATTCCGAGAAAATATAAGATAAGTATTAAAATTGTTCACATGTAATTACACAAGAACTTTTTTATTGTCGAAAGTAAAGTTGTAATTTTTCAATAAGAACTGGGTTGCTTGGCAATACGATGAAAAAAAGTGACTGTGAAAAATGACGCAGGACGAGTCATTTTTCCTGGCAATTTTTTGAGTCGTATTGACTTTCAGCAATAAAATTCGCATTTAGAAAAATTACAACTAGTAAAGTTGGACAAAAAAAGCTCGATTATAATTCGGCAAGACAATTTAATAAGCAACAAACGTATTAATTATGGAAGCAAACAAGAACAGTC
The DNA here is from genome assembly GCA_963556235.1 of Cryptophagus acutangulus. Lineage (NCBI taxonomy): Eukaryota > Metazoa > Arthropoda > Insecta > Coleoptera > Cryptophagidae > Cryptophagus > Cryptophagus acutangulus. Next base: position 3,381,796 of record OY744565.1, on the reverse strand, counting down.
AATAACAAAATCTATTTTTGCACAATCGTGTAATTTGACATGCTTACTGATTTTATAATAATCATAGTAGGTTACTTTTACAAAATACCGTGCGGTAAGTTTGCTTACCGCACGGGATGCGGTAAGTAAACGCAATTCAATTTTTTGTTTTTTTTTAATCGATTCAATTAATTGCGATCTTTAGATTTTTCAGGAATAATTGCCGAACATCCTATGTTCCACGCACTTTCAACATCCGAATCATCACTGTCTCCTATTTCTGATCAGTTAATTAAGAAACTAATTGGAAATTATTAATTCACTTATTAAATGACAGTAGTAACCAAACCATATGCTACTTGATAAAAATTAATTTATTACATTTGTAATTTATTAATCAAATAGTAATTTTCTTATGTCCTCGATCGTGCAAAAAACCTAATAAGCATTGCGGTCAGTAAGTGCCCTACCGGTATCGGGCGTATTGGAGATCTCGACTACGTCTCGATCTCCAAACACACCCTCCACCGGTAGTATGCACTTACTGACCTTAATACTTAAATAACTATAATATAACCAAATAAAATACTTACGGCATCAACACAGATTGACAAATGATCATAAAACGCTATTCACATTTATTTAGCCATTACCGATACAGAATTACAGACTCCTATGGTATACTTTATAGTATTTATTATACTAGTTTTCTGTTTATGCTGGTAAAACTTCCTAATATACGTAGGGAAAGAATTTATTAAATCGGTAACCGGCGGGATACCCTTAATCTTAATTTTTTTGATTTTGTTTTAAACTATTATAGCTAGATGCATACTTATAGCGTATGAAATGTGAAGAAAAGAATGGAGAAGTTTTTAGTAAAACAATTACATAAATTGCTTTATTTATATAAAAGATATGATTTTTTTGTACGGCGTTTTGATGAAATCCGCTCCGCGTTTTGAGTATACCTATGGCATGAAGCGCGTCTCATGCCGCTGTTGCAGCGTACTTTGCACTACAATAACAGACCAAAACTAAAAAAGTTATTTATTTTACTAAATAACTTTTTGAGAACCTAAATATTTAGTAATACATAATAATGGAACATGTAACTAAATTCAAATATTGAAGACATATTATGCACAATTATACTGCAAAATAATGTAAATAACTGAATGTTGTAAATGCTGAAGTTTGTATTGCAATTTTTCAACACGCGAATAACATTGCAGTATCCGAATCTAGGAAAAATATGTTGTCGATTAGTTCCAAAATTTTATTTTATTTTTTGGCAAACTCGATAGAAAAAGAGAGAAACACGAGTGACATTTGGTGCATGAAACATACGTCACAGAATTACAAAATAGTACAATCCGTGATGTGAATATAATATGGTGTGCTATCGCGCAGGTTGCTATATTATTTCGTGACGTCACGTTGGTTCTATTGAAAGTGTAATATTAAATTGTCTATAGCAACGAAAACTAGATTAATTAACAAATATATTAAAGAGAAAAATAAACCCCTTTAATTCTGTAGTTAAATATAAGATCACTTACTAACAAAAACGGCCACACCAAAATACTTAATAATATTTTACTATGTATTTATTCTAATATTTGATTGAAATAAACATTAAATAAAACCGCCAAACGTAACTTGATTTTCATACTATAATTATCTAGTCCCAACATGACGTCATGCGCGAAAATGAACGAAATTTGGATAGCTCGGTAGCACACCATATTATATTCACATCACGGTACAATCTATGAGTGAGGTAAACAAACACGGAGCAGTCAGGCGCAATTTACAGTTTTCTTTACTCAATATCAATTATTTGAATTTAGTCATTATTATAGTTACGCTTCGCGTTAGTCTATAGAATAAACTGCTGTTCGGTCAAGTCGGGTTATTAACTGCGAGTTTAACTTTTAGTATGTATTTATTCAGTACAAATTCACAAGAAAAAGGTTCTAATTAAATTCACGTGTGTGTCAGTTACCATTTTTTTTCTTTTTTGTGCTTCCTGTTCCGGTTCCTCCATCCTCGGAATCAGTGTTTGTTTGCGCGGAACTCTACGCCCTACAGCAGGACATGGTAGCTCGTTCTGCCTCTCAGCGCTAGATGGCGATAAGGTTTGTTTTGGCGAATTTAAAGGTGCCACAGCCACTCCCCCCTCAGTGACCTTGACGCAGTCATCGGGAAACGATACCTTCTTCAGTCTTTGAGTGTATGTCCGTTGCGGTCTATCCAAGTTCAAGGAGTGTGGTTGGTTTCCAGGCTCCTGCACTGGCGATGGTTGGGAGTTGGTATCTAGGCCATCCGTTTCCTGTTTAGCTACGTAGGCTGGTTTCAGTGACTCTACCGATACGGTTTTCTCTTCACCGTTCACCATTATTGCGAATACCCGGTCATTAACCCTTTTTACAACTTTGTGGGGTCCCGTGTACGGTGCTTCAAGCGGCCTGCGCACTGAGTCGACTCGCCGAAACACATGGCTGCTGGTGTACAGATCCTTCAGGACAAAAAATCGTCCTTTTGTGTGGTGCGCCGTGGGTGTTGGTCGAACCTGCGGTATGTATTCTCTAAATTTTTCGAGGAATATGTGTGGGTTCGATGTCGTATTCTCTGTCACAAAAATGCTCCGGGCACGCGTAAGGGGCTTCCATAGACGAGTTCTGCCGGGGAGGCATTCAAGTCTTCTTTCAAGCATGTTCGAAGGCCCAACATGACTGTGGATAGCACATCTGGCCATGGTGCTGGGATTTGACACATCAGGGCAGCTTTCAGGGTGCGGTGGAGACGCTCCACAATCCCGTTTGACTGGGGGTGCTAGGACGTCGTGCGAATTGTAGTTGCGCCAACCATGCGGGCTAATGCTTTGAACAGGCTTGACTCGAACTGAGTTCCTTGGTCTGTTGTGATTGTCAAGGGTGTACCGTATTGGCAGATCCAACTCTTGTACAATGCTGCGGCGACCGTGCTAGCCTCCATGTCTTCCAGGGGTACTGCTACTGGCCATCTAGAGAAGCGGTCTATAATTGTCAGACAGTATCGTAGTCGATTGACTAATGGTAGGTAGATGAGATCCAGGTGGATATGATCAAAGCGGTTATCTGGCACGCTGATGTGGTTCGGTTGGAGACGGTTGTGTCGGTGGATTTTCGCTCTCTGGCACGGAATGCACTCTCGTGACCATTTCAGGGCATCGCTTCTGATGTTAGGCCACACGAATTGCTCTCTAAGCTGACGAGCGGTCACTCGACCACTTGGGTGGGACAACCCATGCACTGATTGGAACGCTTGTTGCCGCAGATTCCGCGGTACATATGGCCTCACTCGACCAGTTGCGACGTCACAGTAGATGTTTCGTTGATTGTTAAACGCTGCAAATTCAGGGATGTTTGTTGCGCCTGCTCGATTTCATTGTCTTCATTTTGGGCAGTTTCTATCGCTTCGAGCGACAGGGGCGTTGGCATTTCGATTGCGTTGATACGGGATAGCGCGTCGGCCACCACATTCTCTTCTCCTTTCACGTGCACGATCTCCGTAGTAAACTGGGAAATGAAGTCTAGCTGTCTGGGCGAGGCTCTGTCTGCCCGTTGCGAAAATGCATAGATTAGTGGGCGGTGGTCGGTCTTTATCACAAATTGGCGTCCTTCTAGCAGATGTCTAAAAATCTTTATGGCTGCATGAATCGCAAGTAGCTCCTGATCGTACGTGCTGTAACGTGTCTCGGTTGGGCTCAACTTTCGCGAGAAAAACCCTACCGGCTTCCAAATTTCTTCTTCCAACTGCTCTACGCTAGCGCCTATGGCGACATCGGATGCATCAGCTGTTAGCATTAAGGGTGCTGTAGGTGACGTAAAAGCAGTTGTTACGGCGGCAGCGATGCTACTCCTACTGGCTTCAAATGCCTTGTTTGCTTCAAAAGTCCATTCCACCTTGCGCTTGTCATTCTTCCTTGAGTCTTTCAGGTACTCATTGAGCGGTGCCTGGAGTTGGGCTGCGTGTGGGATGCATCTTCGGTAGTAATTCAGCATGCCCATTGATCGCCGGAGGTCTGAGACGGTTTCTGGCTTTGAATATGAAACGATGGCTTCAATTCTGTCTGTTGGAGGTTTGTAGCCGTACTTGTTGACCATATAGCCTAGATACACGATTTCTTCCTTCAAGAACTGGCATTTTCCTACGTTGATTGTTAGGTTACTCTTGCGTAAGATCTCAAAAACGATACGAAAGTGTTCGATGTGCTCTTCTACGGTGTTCGAAAATATTGCCAAGTCGTCGATGAAACATACCACGAAGTCGAGATGCTGTAAGAGGTTATCCATGTGTCGCTGAAAGGTTTGTGCAGCGTTCGTAAGGCCCGGTGGCATTCCCAAGAATTCGAACAGGCCGAAGGGTGTAGTTACCGCTGTTTTCGGCACATCATCTGGCGCCACGGGAATCTGGTGGTACGCTCGCTCCAAATCTATAACCGAGAAGATGCTCTTGCTGTGGAATCGTTGGAATATGTCCTGGCAATGCGGACCTGGGTAGCGATCGCGGACTGTTTGGTTGTTCAGCTTACGATAATCACCGGTCGAACGCCGACCACCGTTTGTCTTGCGCACCATATGCAGAGGGCTGGCCCATTGGCTGCTTGACGGACGAATGACGCCATGGTATAGCAGTAGGTCGAAGTTTTCCTTTGCCGCCTGAAGTTTCTCGCCGCAGAGCCTTCGAGGACGCTCGTGTGTCGGCGGTCCGCGCGTGACGATAAAGTGCTGTACCGATGTTGGGCTGTCGACGCTAGGCGTCGTACGTGGCCTGGTGATGTCTTCGTACTCACGCAGTAGGTTGGTGATGGTACCCAAAGCTGCGCCACTGGTGCTTGCACACTCAACGGTGGAGATACTGTGCACTTGGGTTACAACTACTTTCTCTTCCGAAGTGAGTGACGTGAGTGGATCGATTAGCCGCTGGCCTTTGACGGCGACGAGGAGCCCATAATGTTTGAGGAAGTCGGCTCCGATTATAGCCGATTTGACATCCGCGATTATAAACGCCCATTTATACGCTCGACGCAGACCAAAATTGATTTCCAGGACTCGCTGGCCATAGGTTATGATCGCCGTTGCATTTGCTGCGCGTAACGTCAGTTGTGCTGGTTCCAGTCTTCCTCTGATCCACTCTCTCGGCATTAACGATACAACGGATCCTGAGTCGATTAGAAATTTTGTGTGCGTAATACGATCATGAATGTGCAGGCGGTATTCTTTGTTCAAGATTGCGTTATTGTTGCTGCCGCTAACCACCTGAGTAAACGGCAGCGCTTCTAGTTTTCCTGGGTTGGCAGTTGCACCGCCAGGGGGTGAGGCGCCGAGCAGGGTCTTATGCACCTATACGCTTGTGCACCATACCTGCGGTGGAATCTGCATTCTCCATTTTGCGCGGGTGAAGCTAGGCGAGCTCGCTGTTGCGTGTTATGCTCATCGTTTCGCTGGCGAGAATTTGAGCGGCTTTGATTATTGTTCCTTGAGCATTGGTTTCGAAGGGCTTCTACATCGCGTGACAGCTTTGCAATTGCTTCTTTGATTTCAGCCAGGCTGATATTGTCTGGGCCGCTGCGTTGAACAGCGAAAACTTCATGTTTTGCTGGTTGCATAATCTCCACGAAATGGTCAGCTTGGTACGCCAGCTTGGTGAGGTCGCTGATTTCGCTCAACGCCACGGCACCACGAATTTTCTCAGGGAGGTGGTCTAAGAAAATTGTACGTACCACCGCCTCGTTGATCTGTCCGGCTGCCAGCCAACTTTCGGATTCGCTGCATAAGCATCGAGGGCTTTTCGTCGCTGACCTGGACGCCGCGTAGCAGTCTTCGCAGTTTGGATTCGTTACTCTCGCCCAGTGCTTCGATGATCGTTTTTTTATGGCATCATACCTTCCAGTTAGGGGTGGGTTCTCTAGAATATCAGACACTATAGGCAATGTATTCTGGTCCAAACTTACCAGAACGTGTCGATATTTAGTTGTGTCCGATGTAATTCTGCCGAGCTCGAACGCCGCTTCGACTTGCATGAACCAGAGGTTTGGGCACTTCAGTCCTTCTGCGCTTGGCATTTTGAATTGTCCAACCGCTGCGACTTGATTGCCGGCGTTTGGCTGGTTGGCGGGCACGTTTTGCACCTGTTGCGGATTGATACGTTGTTGGTTGAGTTGGTTCTGCATATCTTGCAATCGCGTTTGTAGCTGCTGTTGGTGCTCGCTCAACGCTCTAACCTGTTCATCTTTGTTTGGATTGGGCTGTCTGGTCGGCGATGTTTCTCCACTCATTGTTGCCTGTTCTCGGGGTCACCACTATAGTTACGCTTCGCGTTAGTCTATAGAATAAACTGCTGTTCGGTCAAGTCGGGTTATTAACAGCGAGTTTAACTTTTAGTATGTATTTATTCAGTAAAAATTCACAAGAAAAAGGTTCTAATCAAATTCACGTGTGTGTCAGTTACCATTTTTTTTTCTTTTTTGTGCTTCCTGTTCCGGTTCC